>JARYHS010011408.1:159521673-159609949 GCA_031002005.1 Vandiemenella viatica | reverse complement strand
CGCACGCGCGAGCCTGCTTCACCAATTTAACGTCACTTCTCCTCCATATATTTCCTTCCTCCATGGTTATAATGTCGTACGCGTTTTCCTTCTAGAGCAGTGTTTCCCAACGTGGGGCCCACGCCCCACAGGGGGGCAATTTGGTTTTTTTAGGGGGGCAATTTAGAAATTGACTTGATACGACTTTACCGCTTTCTCTTCGAGTTATTTAAATGCAATGCTAGATATAGGTACAAAATATAGCAAAAAAGCAAATTCTTAAAACAGTGCTGTAAATAATTATTAGATATATTTTCGTTTGATGTTAGCAAAATATATCATCTGGATGATTCCAGTCGTCAACTTGACCTTTTTGGGATTCACCGCGTAATGTTCCGCCTGTCTCGGGAACCCGGATCTCTTAAAACGCGCCAATAACGCCGTTGTTCGTGATTTTCCATCTTCATATTTAGCCGAATCTGGATTTAGTGCAGTAAATGATTTACTGATAAAAAAAAAAAGAAATCGACTGGATATAACACAACGTGGAGACTTGAGATTAAAGCTTACTAAATTGGAGCCTAATATAAAATTTCTATGTAGCAAGCATCAAGCGCAAGGATCACACTAAATTGCCATAATTAATCTTTATTAAAAATCTTTGAATTTTAGTATTTTATAATATATTTTTAATTTTAGTTACTGTGTTTTATGACAATATTAAAGTGTTTTCTTTAAAAAACCATCCTATATGAGTTTTTTTAATAACAAATATTTTTTTATTAAAAATTATGTATGGGGGGCAAAAAAAAAAAAAAATGTTAAAAGTGGGACATGACCCAAAAAAGGTTGGGAAACACTGTTCTAGAGGGTTGACACTGAAAGGTACATTTTGGAAACCTGCCGATTGTCTTTCTTCCAATGTGCTTAATCCACTCCTTCCTGGATCTTACAGTTAGAATTCCGGTGAGTAGGCCTACCTAGCATCTGAAGCTGTTGCCTTAATATTGCCACTTCCGATCATGTTCAGAAATGAACCATCCTTGACGGCACTCAAACTTCATTCCTAGTTTTTTCTCTACTTCTACCCACTTTAATATGCAGGCTATAATTCTTGTGTGGAATAAAACGCCTGTATTCCTTATTCTTATTACATACTGACGGAAGTATCTGCTGTTCGTTACACGACATGATAACCACCTTTTCTAAATAAAAAAAAGACTCAAATAATTTCGGGTATAATTTCGGGTATACTTCTTCCTTCTTCGTATATTTTTTTTAGTGGCAGATGTATTATTAGAGGCTTATCTTCCTAGCCTAAATTCACTGTATTCTTATAAGAGACATGAATCAGAAATCTGCTAAAAACGACTTATTATCCTGTCCGTTTTAATTGTTAAAAGTTAAGGGTCCCATACACACTCCAACTTTTTTAACTTTGGTTTTGTTGTAGCCGAGGTTGGACAATGTGTCAGTAGTTTGAGAGACCAAATCCCAAGCTGAACAACCCAGTTGAATTTAAACTCCTTTGATGTTTGTGGGCGGCGCACAATGTTATGCAAACCTGTTGGAATGTACATGCATAAGTTCTTCAACCTGACACCGAGTGTGGTATGCGGGTCAACGCTCTGGCCTCGCATTCGGGAGGACACCGGTTCAAATCTCCGTCCGGGCATCCAGATTTGGGTTCCCCATGGTTTCCCCAAATCACTCAAGGCGAATGCCGGGATGCTTCCTTCAAAAAGGCCATGGCCGAATTCCCTCCCGTTCCTCGTCCCCAGTCCCATCCCGTCTCTAATGACCTCGACGTCGACACATAAAGCCATAAGTAAAAAAAAAATCAACCTGGCTGCCAAAAATACAGTCTGCTCCGGAGTCAGTATTTGTAATCTGTGCTAGAAGTAGTACCGTGATAGCAACTATACAAATCAAGGAAGCATGGTAAACCGTCATAGAAAAGTTTAACAATCTACCAAAATTGGGGAAAGTAAAATATGATTTGTATAAAAATTCAATTTTAGGGATGGAAAGAACTGCATATTGATTTTAATAAAATGGAACGGGATGCTACACTTGAAAGTATAAATTTGCGAACATGCTACCGACGGGAGAAAAAAATTAAAAAAAAAAAAAAGATCTGGAGCAGGAGATGAAGATAGGCCTACCCCTATCCGGCAGTACTTTAGATAAATTAGATTTTTTACGGGACCAGAAAACACAGTTAAGGGGATATCTTCCTTTAACAATGAAGAAGACGACAGTGATGACCCTGAGGTGAGCTCAAGTTTAAATCATAACTTCGAAATTAAATAGTGTTGGGTAAAATAAGGGAAATTACAAAAGTATCTTAAATATTTACATCAGATCCTCGGTTATTCGACCATCCGCTAACCAAATTGACACTAAAAAAGAAAGAGAAAATTGATTTATGGGTATTATCAATAATTTATATTGCAAATTTGATAAATAATATTAATTCATATTTGAATCTTCTTCTTTTGGTCCCTATCCGTTCCGGATGTCGGCAACCATCTTGGCTGTCTCATCTCTGCTGGTTGATGGTCGGATTAACTCCGTAGTTGTCTTGGAGGTCCATATTCTCAGATTTTTTAACCAAGAAGTTCTTCTTCTACCAGCACTTATCTTTCCTGGTATTTTCCCCGGGAGAACAGACTGCAGGATTTCATAACGGCTACTATTCCTCATGATGTGGCCAAGGTACTGAAGCTTCCTTGTTTTTATGGTGGTCAGTATTTCCATACCTTTTTTTTCATTTTGCGGAGCACTTCAGCATTTGTGGTGTGGTCTGTCCATGGTATTCTCAACATTCTTCGATATAGCCACATTTCAAAAGCTTCTAACCTTTTACTGATAGTTTCAGTTAATGTCCACGTTTCAACGCCATACAGGAGGACAGAGAATACATAGCAGCGCAGGAGTCTCATCTTCGTGGTAATTGATAAATTACGACTTTTTAAAAAGTTTTAGTTTTATTGAAAGTAGCCCTGGCTTTACCAATACGTGACTTTACTTCGTCAGATGGATCCCATTGGCTGCTTAATGTAGTGCCAAGATACGTATACCATGATACACATTCAATGATCTTCTGGTTCATCATAATATGGCATTGGGAGTTGTTGTTTTTTGCCAATGACCATTACTTTTGTCTTATTTATATTAATGTCAAGTCCGTATTCGTGGCTGCTTTGTGATACTCTATCTATAAGATACTGTAAGCTTTCCTGACTGTCTGCAAAAATGACTGTCATCTGCGCAGCGAATATTGTTTCCATTCAACAGCACTCCCATCTCCACATCAATCAACGCCTCCCTAAAGATATGCTCTGAGTAGATATTAAGTAATAAGGGGGACAGGATACAACCTTGTCTTACACCACTAAGAATTTTTACTTCACCCGTATTTTCTCCCTTCAATCTCACATGAGCAGACTGGTTCCAGTACAGGTTAACAATAATTCTGAGGTCTTTGTCATCCAAGCCAATTCTTTTTAAATTTTCTATCATTTTCTGATGCTTTACCCTGTCAAAGGCCTTCTGATAATCTATAAAACAAGCGTAGACATCACAATTTATATCTCTGCAGCGTTGAAATAGTACTTGGATGCTAAACAGAGCTTCTCGTGTTCCAACTGCTTTTCTGAATCCGAACTGTGTAGGTGATTCATATTCTTCACTGAGCTTATATATCCTTCGGTGAATAACCTTCAGAAAGAGTGGCTCTTAAGGCTGATCGTTCTGTAGTCACCACATGACTCAGCTCCGGGTTTTTTTGGTGAATGCCAATTGTAATTTATAGTCGTTAGCAAAACACGAAATCTACATGCTAAAATTTAAAGGTGTTTTCTATAATACATGTCGCACAGGATACCTGAATTTAAAAATTTCTTGCTCCTTACTTACTAAACCGCTGAAGGGTTTCACGAGATGTTTTGAAAGAGCAAAAGCTTCATCGCTTATAAACACAAAAGATACTTCGCCATTGTTTCCAGGAGATAGATGCTCTAGATCAGGTAAACAAATACGACCTTATTTATGTTTGGAATAAAATTTGCTGTTTGACAACTCTCTAGTCTGCCGGCCTCGGTAGCGTAGAGGCTAGAGTCCGGCCGAGGGCATGGGTGTTTAGTGTTGTGTCTGTGAATGTCTTGTCCGTGTTGTAGTGTCCTTGTGTCAATACTTGATAGCAACAAATCACATTGAGCTGGCTGTATGGCCCAGTAGCCGAATGCCATTAAAATAATAATAATAATAAAAAAAACTCTCTAGTCTCTTCCACTTGACAGTACCGAATCTAGGGGCGGAGGGAGGGGTAGGTTAAACTGGGGCGCTTGCCCCGAGGTGGCAGGTTCAGGGGGAGGGGCGGTAAAATCGTGTTTGGAGGGCGGTAAATTTATTTCGAGGCAACCTTTCTTTTGTATTTAGCTCCACTACTGATTCTGAGGGCTACGATCGATGCGGCGATGGCAAGGAGGAGGCAAAATAATGTTCGGAGGGGCGGAAATCTTACAGTTTTTGCCCCGACTCCGAAAATTCCTAGATCCGCCACTGCCACCTGATACTCTCAATTTGCTCCAACCTCTATCATTATAAATTCATAATTGCCGTTTGCGAGCAGAATAATGCTGTACTTTTCTTATAATTGAAGTAATATGAACCTGAGGCAGTTGGTTTTCGTACTTTAATATGTTCGCCACCTGTAGCCCCATCGCAGTGCGGAAAGTTCCACTTCCTTTCAAAAGTATCCGAGATACGAGGCGCGTCCAGAAAGTAAGTTCCGTTTCAATTTATCTCCGCTGCAGCGCTGTAATTGCAGTTCCGCACATGCGCTGTAGACGATGTATATCAAGGGGAAGAACGTGCGCCATTTGGAGATCGCTGTCAGTTACGTACGCTTTGTTGTGCTTGTTTGAAATGTCGGCGTTGATTGAAAATCCCGCCGCCTGTGAAATCAGGTCTGTGATTCGGTTTCTGAATGCGAGGAAAGTGAAACCAAGGGAAATTTATCGGCAAATTTGCGATGTTTACGGACCAAATGCGATGAGTGATTCGATGGTGAGAAGATGGGTCCGACAGTTCAATGGCGGGCGTAGTGATGTGCACGATGAAGAACGAAGTGGGCGTCCACCTTTGGTTACAGATGAACTGGTTCACGCGATTGATGACAAGATCCAGGAAAACCGTAGGTTTACAATTAGTGCTCTCGCTATGGACTTCCCCCAAATTTCACGATCACTGATGCATGAAATTGTTACCAAACAACTGAAATTCCGTAAACTTTGCTCACGTTGGGTACCAAAGATTCTCACTGAGCAACACAAAACACAACGAATGGGTAGTGCACTTGAGTTTTTGACCCGTTATGCTGAAAGCGGCGAAGAATTTCTGAGACGGATAGTCACAGGAGATGAAACGTGGGTTTCTTACGACACCCCTGAGAATAAGCGGCAATCAATGGAATGGAGGCACACTTCATCCCCACCAAAGGTTAAGCCGAAGCAAATCATGACACCTCGGAAAATGATGTGCACAGTGTTCTGGGACTGGAAAGGCATCCTACTCATTGACTTCTTATCGCGTGGTCAAACAATCAAAGTAGATGCTTATTGCGAGACACTTCTGAAATTGCGCCGTGCAATTCAGAATAAGCGCCGGGGACTGCTGTCAAAAGGTGTTGTTTTGCTTCACGACAACCTCGTACAGGGATTTGGCTGGGACGTGTTTCACCATCCTCCGTACAGCCCTGACCTCGCTCATGGGCGCCGGGAGGGGGGTGCAAGGGGGTGCACTTGCACCCCCCTGACATCCCGGGTCGCCCGTAAATCTGCATCCCGGGTGCACCCCCCTACATCCCGCATCCCGGGTCGCCGTGTGGGCAGTAGTAGAGCTAAAAAAAAAAAAAAAGGTCGCCCGGAAATTTTTGGGCCGATAGGGGGGGGGGGGCACCAACGCAGCCCTGGTGCACCCCCCTAGAAGCAATCCTGCCGGCGCCCATGACCTCGCTCCTAGTGACTTTCATCTGTTCTTACATCTCAAGTCTTTCCTTGGCGGTCATCACTTCACCAATGACGACGAGCTGAAAGAAACTGTTTCCAACTAGTTGAAGACACAGGCGGCAGATTTCTATGAAGAAGGTATACAAAACGTGGTGCCACGCTATGGCAAATGCCTGCAAAATTTCAGCAGTTATGTGGAAAAGTAGTTTAAGAGTTGTAGAATTTTGTGCAATAAAAATTTCTTCTGTATCTGTGTACAATTTCATTTTATTACCAAACGGAAATTACTTTCTGGACGCGCCTCGTATTTTCCAATCTTCTTGACTTTGTGACAACTAGGAAAAAAATATTACGAATAAATTATTTGGAAACCAAGCATATTTCTACATGGAACCATGGAGATGGTTTAGAAATATTTAAACCCGATAATTACTTTTTTTCTTCAGCGCACTGATTATTGCTTCAGAGGTTCCCATAGCAATTTTCCCAACTGTTTGAGGTGAAATGGCTGTCAGAAGCATCTAGTATTCGAAGGACTTACCTGCAGCCAGAAATCCGAATGTAGTGGAGAGACGTTCCTTTACCGAAATATCTCCCTCAATCTGGGATCTTCTTTCTTGATTGCAGGCAAAATCATTTCCAGAAGCTGATAAATAGGGTCGTTTCTTCCTCAGAAAATATCTGTAACTTTCCGGTGCAGTTACTTTGAGCTCCGATAACAAATTAGAGTGTGAAAATTTGAAATGTTTTTTGAGTTACTTTTTTTGCCATTTTTTCTTTCCTCTTTTTCCTGTAATTTTCCGTGCATGCCGCAATTATCACTGAACATAAAGCGATTTTTTCGACTTACAACATTACTCGTATAAGTAAACACCTTGTCCTCTCTCTCTCTCTATGCTGGTTCTCTCTCTACTTATGTCAGGCAACTGTGTTGTTGAATTTGTTTTTGTTTTTATCAACCAGGTTGAGAGACATGGTTTTCATCTTCTCGTGTTTTAATAATATATGGACCACACTTCTTTGATGAAAAAGATTAGCTCCGATTCGACAACGACGAATCGTATCCAAGAGTTCATATATTACATCATTTTGTTGTATTTCTGTGCAAGTTATAGTTTTTGAAGTCTCTGTAACTTTTATTTTGAAGGTACCTCTGGTAATTCGAAATATCACTCCATATTCTGAGACCTTTCGTTTTGCAAAACTTGTTTGTCTCAAATTAAAAAAAATTAAAAACTCCCCTGAATACCAAACTTTATTACTTATAATAAGGAATAACTTGAAAACTTCTGCGGGGATTTTTATTGCTTGAAACTTTACGTCCCGATTTAATATCTCATTAAGGTTGTAAGGTAGGTCATCTTCGCGGATGCGGGTGCAGATGTTTCGCGGAAGTGGATGCGGAGATTGAAAAATAAATTTATGGTTATTTATATTTGAATATTTTATCAAAAATAAAGTTAAAATAAAAATAAGTATATTTTTTATTCAAAATTCTACATTTTTCATAAGCAAATTTCCATATAATATTGACACTAATTTATTTTTTGCCTCATCTTTCAAAAACAAAAAACGTGGCATGATTTCACAAGTGAATTAAATTATTTATGTAACTACGCAAAAAAATCTTTGTCATATGAATATTGCGGAATTCGTGGCACGATTAATTCAAGCGTCAAGCATAAAAGCTCGGGCACTCAGAACACGACAAGCGACTGTAGCTACGATCGTTCTCTCGTCGTGGAGACATGCGATTTTGGTACGTCACACAGGACGTGACAACTTAATAGTGAGACCCTCTCTCGCGAAGAGATCTGTACTTCTTTATTTCATCTCTTAGACTTTAATAAGTTTTCTAGGATTAGTAAATTCTTATAAACCATGTCAAGTGATGGTGAGACTCTGCTTCTTTTGTTTACACTAAGCAGAAAGAAAAGGGTTCACGACATCAATGAAAAGAGATAATGCCTCGGCGAATACTATCACCTTTGCCGGGAACTACTCGTAGAATAGACTTTTTACATATTATCGGATGTCTCGAGAATGCTTTGAGAAATTACACAACCTGTTAAAATCAACTATATCGAAGCGCACCACGAACTGGAGAAAAGCAATTGGTACAAGAGAAAGATTAGCCACTTGTATGAAGTAAGTTCTGTTCATTTATAGTCTTAGAAACAATGACAATGCCCAAGCCCGTAGTGGATGCAGGGGGCCCGACCTCAAAGCGATTTACAATGTGTCACTTCCCGACGCCCCCCCTTGGAGGCAGCTGTGTCATTTGCGTGGTGGTCAACATTAGGAAATCCCCCAAAAATCAGGCGTATCATCGCAAAGTGAAATAGTCACAGTAAAAAATACAATATATTTCATAATCAAAAACAATAAAGATAGGCTCAAATAAAAATATTATTATTTTAAATAATTACAATGTTAACAAACAAACAAAAAGTGAGAAACTAACAAGAAAAAATACAATCCTGAATATGAAAATTTATTTTTCATGAGTTTTTATAGTCACTGTGACTGGTGTCATATAAAAAATATATTCCCGCATTTTCTCAATCAATTTTTCCTCAGACTGCAAGCTCGGTGACGGATCGCTTTGTGTGTAACCGTCCTAATCCAAAACTGTGTAATTATACAACTCTAGCACCGTCGCGCCGCTTGTCGCGTTCTGTGTGCCCGGGCCTTTAGACCACACCACCACACATTTTCTTGCCCGCCACCCGCTTTTCCGCCGTTCTAAGCGGCCCATTCACAGTCCAACTTGTAGGACCTACGATGATCCGATTTTCCGATAAAGGACTCTTGATGAACCGTGAAAGGGGCTACAGGACACGTAGGACGTATTGGACTTCCATACAGCCAATATGGGTCCTTGCCGTCCAATAAGCTATGGCGTTGGATCATGGTGGAGGAAACATCCTACGAGTGTGCGGTAAGGGCACTGGTGTGCCGCGAGAAAGTATGAGTGGAAAGGATTGCTGTGAACATATTTTTGGTCCTAGTATTGTGAATGGGTGAGCGCATCCTACGGTAGTTCTACACGGATGTCCTTTAAGTTGGACGGCGAAAAGGCTGCTTTACTTTACATGCAAGTTCAAACTTGTAAACTCGTCGCCTAGGGTAATAGGCCTAACACCTTTCAATTCATTGTTACTTTTACTGAAAAAAGTAGGGGGGGGGGGGGGAATCACGTTGTTAGCTGAGCGACGATGGACCGAATCTCGTATCAAAAGAAAAAAATAACATATATTACAATGTAAACAAAACCTCCGTTATACATCCGCATTAAAAATAGGATTTCCGCAAAAGTTCTGTAATTGCGAATACGGAACTCCGTTACATGCCTAAATCATATTTATGTATTTTGTAAGGACACTAACGAGAGCAATAACGAG
This sequence comes from Vandiemenella viatica, assembly GCA_031002005.1. Lineage (NCBI taxonomy): Eukaryota > Metazoa > Arthropoda > Insecta > Orthoptera > Morabidae > Vandiemenella > Vandiemenella viatica. Next base: position 159,600,552 of record JARYHS010011408.1, on the reverse strand, counting down.
GAAAGTGCATAAAAAACTGTGTATTCATAACTTAATTTGTATCAAATGTTAGTAAATTAAAGAATTTATAAGTCGACGAAAAAATAACAGAGATCTTTTTTGATCTTCATAGACGAAGTCGCGGGCAAGGTCTACTATTACTATTAGGTATTCAAATTCTTGTGCTTTGTTAGTTTGTTAATCTACTAGTATTCGTAGTAACGCTGCATTTGTTATTTTTTCTTATGGCTTTAAGCCTCGTCGACGTCGAGGTAATTAGAGGCGGTATGGAACTGGATACAAGGAACGGGAAGGAATTCGGCAATGGCCTTTTGAAGGAAGCATGCCGGCTTTCACCTGGAGTGGCATTTGCTACTATATTGTATGTCTGACTTCTTCCTTGTAGTTATACTTTTTCCTAACCATAAAGTATACTTTACTTCATGTAAACTACACAATGCATAGAACAAAAGAGTACATTACGAAGGAATCTCTTCCACAGCACGATATGACCGGATTCAGATCGTTTAACAAGCATTACACAGCAGTGAGAAAGAATTACAAAATCATTCAATTTGATACAAGAAAAGCATTTCTCTTTGAGGATTTACAAGAAACAATTTACATGTCACCGCCAGAAGAACGTCCACTAGTGTTTAGTCTGTTAACTGTAAAATCATTTTATGGCATGTAGCAAGCATATGAATAATATGAATACTTTACCAAAAACGTTGAAACAATTTAAAGTTGAAATATGTAGAGGGCAAAAATAGGTGAGTACAGAAAAAGGGGGAAAATGGGTGTGTGGGGAAATTGACACCGGAGCGTGCGCTACTTCACAATTAAATTAAATCGAATATTTGAACCGTAGAAATATTCGAAGACTAACGACTGAATACCAGACCCGCCACCCACATGGGCAGCATTTAAAAATAAATTTTGTCTGCACGTCTTTGTTCAGATCCTTTAGCAAGCGTTACTCAATTAATGCTTGCTCAATGATTTGAACAAGGACGTGCCGACAAAAAGTGTATTCAAAACACAATGAAGTATTCTGCGTAGACGAGGGACCTGGCACTTTTCCAATGTTTCTACAGCAATTGGAGAACGAATTTTCTAAATCTGGGAACATTGTCGGGACGTAGATTGACCATAGTGACATCCGCCCTGTATCTAAGGAGAGCAGAAGGTAAACCGGACAGCAAATTCGTGTGGTGGTGGTGATTCCCCTCCCTATTTTTTCCAGCTACAGCTTCTACCATGGAGGCCTACTTCTGTACCAATCTGGAGTCACATTGATCCACAAGTTTTCTTGATGCCGGATGTAGCTTCAAAGAAATTTATAATCCAGCATCTGAAGCAACGAAGGATGTATTTGGTTGTTCGGAGAAACTATTCAAAGATTAGCATTATTGCAAGTGGATAATAAAGGTGCCATTTACCTAGTAAAAATATAAAAAGTTTTTTTTCCCCCCAATAGGAGAAAAGCTCGATAGCAAACATGATCACATCCGTGAAAAAGAGGAACGGAACGGTTTACAATCTCATTTTGTCGACGTGTTTACCAAACTTGTTTGAAAAGCAGTTCAGTAAGCTGTCATCGTATTTTTTTAAAAAAATATTGATGAAATATAAAAGTTTTCTTTTTTAAATGATATTGCTAAGTGAAACATTAACTTTTACAAATTGTATCTTTTTTGTTCTTGATATTAATTCTCCTGCTCTCTTAAGTTTTCAGTAATAATAAAAATATTAACGTCGGTTATAATTAAATTTGTTGTGTTCACAGATAGTGTTGTAAAAAAACGGTTTTTTTTCTGGCTTGAAAAAAAAAACATGAAAAAAACTTTGAAAAAAACTTTGAAAAAAAAAACATGTTTTTTTCACAACTACTAAATCTCAAATTTGTAAGGTAGTTATCGTTTAAAATGACTGTTTTAGAGTTTATTTTAAGTACTTATCTTAGTTTAAAATCTACTATATTTTTCTGGTTCAGTAGGAAAAAAAATTACGAAAATATTGGCAACATTGACTGAAATTTTCTTTATGAACGGGGATTTCCCGAAGAGACTAGGTTGCGCGAGAAGGAATCCCCATTCCCCTTTGTTTGGATTGATATTTGCTATTTGAAATAGTGCTGCCAGCCCTACAAAATTACCTACAGATCTTTTTAAAAAATTAGGAATTTAAAAATTATCCACAGTTTTTTGCCTCTTTTTATTACTTATTGGGCTTTCCTTATATTCGTATACTTGTTAACTCTCAGAGTATAGTGGTACTGACTCATTAAATTGTCAGTAAGGGAGCGTGCATAAACCACATAGCTTCATTTTGGCCTCCTGTGAACCCCCCCCCCTCCTCCCCCACGTAGCCCTACGTGGCTTTTGCCTACCCCTCCTCCCCCCCCCCCCCGGCTCAGGTAGCACGTGGCTTTCTTCCGTTTTGATTCCAGAAGACATTTTGTACTGTTTTCTCTTGTCAGACTATTTTAAATTACACACGGATATAATTAACTGAGGGAAATAAATACTCACATGCTGTTGTGAGTTCAGTTCCTCATTTTAACTGTGAATAATGTTACGAAAGGAAAGTTACATGGCCTGGCTCGGAACACCCCCCTCCCCTCTCCCACGTAGCCCAGCGTAGCTTTCTAGCTAACCCCTCCTCCCTCTGGACCGAGCCACATAGTTTGTGCACGGTCCCTAATTATGAATCGTTTCCTTGCAACCGTTGGTGTAAACAAACGATTGAAAAGAAGTAAAGCTCCTATTTTGTATGATAATAGATTTTAATTCAAACTTAAAACACCGTAATACAGAACTATCGGCGCAGTCTTTATGCACAGTGTGTACTTTGCTCAATTCAAAATTGCAATCTCAAAATCTTTTGCGTACAATACAAGAACAACCAGTAAAAGAAAATTTAACTATTTCTGAAGTTATGGATCTAGAGGAGACAGAAGAAGAGAGAGAAAATTCCGACACCCATCGAACTAGTGTTGGTAGTGCTGATACTAGTGAATGTGGTACTGACATAGAGGATGAATAAAATTATGTTACCTATATAGATACACTTATGAATCATTATGTGAGACATTATATGATTCAGTAAGACTTAAAACACACTTGTAAAATGTAAGTTCCTTAAATAAAACTATAATTTATCAAATATATTGTTTCCTGAAAAAAAAAAAAAATTTAGAAAAAAAACACGGGTGCTAGGTTTTTTTCATGTTTTTTTCACAAAGCTGAAAAAAAACATTGTTTTTTTTTCAGTTTGCAACACTATTCACAGAATATATAATACTTTTGAGCACTGAGGAGAGCCATATCGCATACACAATTGGACCAAATCAACGGGTATCATCTATGTGATAATTTGTTTTTGTGAATCATGACGTATTTAACATTTAATGATTCACTTATTCTTCAAAATAACTGTTTGAAAAAAAATCTTAGTGAAGACGTTTCTTCAACCTATCTTTTCCAGTAAGAAGAACTGCGTACCCGGGACTTCATTAGTCCTGTTGAGTTGCTTATGGCCTATTGTGTTATGAACTGATTGACATAAACGATAAAAAGTTCTCGGTGGCAATGACTCTGGCGTACAAACCATGGCACGATAACCTGAACACTGTTGTGTAATATTTGTATTCTACGCAATCTGTTACGGCCAACACATTCGTATCTTGCTCCATACGTTCGTAAAGATCCTAAGATTATTTTATAAATTAACAAGCAGTACTGTGTTCAATGATGAGTTACTATGTAATACTAGCAATACCAGCGATTTCGTCGACGTAAAACAGAAAGCCTCTCGCTCATTTTTTCTTCGCCTTGTAAATCCACCATTAATTTACTAAAATCTTGCATACTTCGTGATTTTTCATCATTAAATATCTATAAAAAAAATATGAAATAGAGTAAAAGTATTTTACAGTCACTGTAAATTATTAGGTACCAGTATAGCCTCTCCACCCAGCTTTCACGACCAGCTGGTGTTTGCCCTACTTGCCAAACCTTACCCTAATCATTCCCAGTGGCGTAACTGACGCCCGTGGCAAAATCACAGGATGGAGATCTAGGGGGACAAACCATCAGCAATCTACACACAGGCCTGGTGGCTACGTCACAAAACCGTTCTGACGTCACATCAGTTAGGCCAGTCCGTTGAGGGGCAGCCATTTGTTTAGCTGTTCTGCATGGGAAGTGTGAGTAGTTTTTTTCACAGTTTACTGTTTACTACGATAGTTATTCTGCAGAAATGGTATACACATGCTGCACTCTTAGATGCAATGGAATTTATCCAGAGGGACCGAAAACTGGGTTATTTCAATCTCCTAAAGAGTGTGTATTACGCCGGCGAAGTGTATCTGCAATGCACAGAAACTTCACAGTTTCCTCCAAAGTAAGTTTCTTTCTGCTTTAAAAATTACAAGTTTCTTTAGTCTTGTATTTTTATTGTTAATGAACTATAACATTAGTGGCCCGTCAGCTCTATAAACATGAATACACTTCATTTCTAGGTGGTGGACAAACCCGGGCACCCAATTTATGGGTGACCTCTTTTTTATTATTTTAACTCCACTACTACCTTCGACTGATAGTGGACTGTTTGAAGGAACGGCAGGCCCTAACGGGCCTTGGGCTTCCTCCGGCGGGAGGCCTCCTGCGGCTGGGGGCCCGTGGCATTTTGCCCGTTCTTCCCCCCTATTGTTACGCCACTGATCATCCCAAATTGATCCTAAACATCCATAAACACCACTTATTAACAATTTTTGCATACGTTTTTATTGCTAGAGTTTGTAAGAAAATGAAATGTAAAATAACATCAGCTATCGAATGTGAACAGTAAACAATTTCAGGATCACGTTGAATGGCATACGATTAAACGTTGTACGAAATAATGCACGACATAAGGGTCGAGCACAGGTTTTACGTCAATTCGAACCAGTATATATTGCCAAGACATGGAACAATAATACTCAGATCACCAACTAGAGATAAGCACATCACAGTCAATCAATAGTTAGAAATAAACATTTCTCTCATTTACAAAGATACCACTGATTAAGGTTCTTACAACGACCAAAAAGTGTTAATGTTAATTACACAGACGGAAAAAAAAATCCCAACACCAAGAAAAAATTATTGTAGAGTAATGAAATTTGGACAATGCATTTGTCAAGTTAACATGTTTAATTGATTAAATTTTCAAGATCACAGGTTAATTTAAGCTCAAGAAAATGCATTTCAAATGTGAAATACTGTTAAATTAATAGCCGGTGTAACCTCCAGAATTTTGAATGCAAGCCTGCAAACGTGAATGCATTGTGTCATACAGGTTTCGAATGTCACTTTGTGGTATGGAGTTCCATGCTTGTTGTACTTGTGCTGTCAATACTGGGACGGTCAGTGCTGGCTGTGGATGATGCTGGAGTTGTCGTCCAATGATATCCCATACGTGTTCAATTGGAGACAGATCTGGTGATCTCGCAGGCCAAGGTAACATGTCGACACTCTGTAGTAGTGATGGGCAAACCGATTCTTTTTGATGAATCGTTTGGAATCGATTCACTCCTCGCTGAGAATCGATTCTTTTAAACGACTCCCCCCCCCCCCCCCGAAAATGTATTCTATATTCGCCACTGGCTTGTTTACGAGATTTTCGATACAATAAAAGAAATATAGGCGGAAGAAATTTCGGAAGGCGAAAATACGGTATTTTTTTATTGTGATAACGATTTAGTCACTGAGATTAACTGTGGCAATGACATTGTCTCACGAACTCTTAGATACTGATGTTGAATATGGAGCTTATACACTCAGATGAGTGAAGCGAGTTATATAAAATCCTGGATACATACTCTTAAGATAATCAGAAATATACCCTAAAATTCAATGAAATAAAGCTACTGGTTTAAAAAATATTAAAATATGATCTGCAACTCGGTAAAAATCCTGCCCCCAGTGACAAATAAATACCACAAAGAATGGAGACTGATGTGCTCATTCTTGGCAGCGGATGCATTATTAATAAAGACTAGGCAAGATTATAAGTGTAAATGTAAATAATAAATACCTGAAACGTGAAACTGGACCGGTGACTTGAATATAGTGAAGCACAAAAAGCAAGCTCTCCACTAACTATTTGAGCGCCCTTGCGCAATACCGATTACGCCGCCCCCTGTCTAACTACAACCAGTGGTGGATCTGGGAATTTTCCGAACCGGGTCAACAAAATGTGAGATTGCCACACTGTGAAATTTTCAAGGCTTCCAGCTAATTGTTGTCAAACCTCATTACTGATTCTAAGCCTTGTTGCAGATTGTAATTGTCGATTGAGATTGTTGATTTTGTAGGTGGCATGTTTGTTAGGGCCTTATTACACTAGGCGACTTGGCGGCGCAACCAGCCGCGGCACTGGTGTCTCCGTTGGCGACGCAACCAGGATTCTGGTGGCGCCGCCAGCCAGCCACTCGCACAACCGAGCAGTCACTTTGCTGTTATCCTCGCATTGTACGCGAATTGCGTAGTTGAATATGTCCAGTGAACTACAGAATGTCACTGTGGAAATGAGTGGAAGTGAAAGTGTAGAGAAGACAAAGGGGTAAAGCAAGAAGAATTTCTCATTTTCGTATCTTTCCCGGTAATATCAACATTTACTAAGTACAATGATTAAAAGAAAGACGATTTAGACATCCTTAACTAATTAAAAAACTTGTTGTCGTCTGAATACAGTTTAATTGCGATGGAGCTAACACTCCGGTAGCAATTTGCACATTTACAGCACTCTCTTCACCCTCCTCCTTTCCTCCAATGAGTCCCAATCCAGCTCCTGTATCATATCAGTTACTGACTGGGTCCTGCGATAATTTCCACAAACAAATCTAGCTGCTCTTCTTTGCACACCTTCCAACTCCTGTATTTGATCTCCAAAATGTGGTCCCAAACTACGCCACCATATTCAACAAATGATCTGACCAAAGTTTTGTAACCCAACTCCCTAACTTCTCTGTTACATCCTCTCATCACCCTCTTCAGCAAATGAAGGATTTTGTAACCTTTTTCTACCACCTGCCCAATTGAGTTTATCAAACGTTATGCAAAGAATTTACACTTCATCAAGCAAATCTGACCCCACTCTGTAATCATAATTAACCTTTAGATCTATTTATCTTTGTATCTTATAAGCCGACTCTTCTTGGCATTTATCTTCATTCCATGCTGACCTACCCATTTAGATATTCTATCCAGATCATCCTGCAACTGTTCAGTCTTCACCTGTTTTTATTTATTTATTTATTATTTATTTATCAATCTTGTTCCATGGATCCCTGCTGAGGAATACCTCTGGGATGTGAAACATGTCATTGTTGATACATATACACATAATATGAGTCATATCATAGTAAATATATACATATTTTACAAATACAAGAAATAATAATAAACATACATTTTTGCAACTGAGTTTTGCAAACGCCATAATGAGTACAATTAATTATTTTCTTCAAATTCTTGAATGGAGTAGAAGGAGTTGCCAATAAGATAATCTCTAAGTTTTTGTTTGAATACATCTTTATTATCTGAAAGCTGTTTTATACGATTAGGTAGTTTATTAAACAGATGTATCCCAGAATAATTAACTCCTCTTTGTACTAATGACAGAGATGTTTGTGTTTTATGCAAGTTATTTCTGTTTCTTGTATTGAAACTGTGTACCTGTGAATTAGGTGTAAACAGGTTAAAATTTTCTATGACAAAGCTCATGAGAGAATATATATACTGAGAATACATTGTAAGAATATTCAGTTTCTTAAAGAGTTGTCTGCAAGAAGTTCTTGGTTTTACCCTACACAGAAACCTAATAGCTCTTTTCTGTGCTATGAAAACTTTTTTACTTTGTGAAGAGTTTCCCCAAAAAATTATGCCATATGACATTACTGAATGAAAATATGAGTAGTACACCTGTTTCATTAATTCTAGATCTGCTGTTAGAGAAAGTGTTCGTACTGCAAAGGTGGCACTACTTAACTTTGCCAGTAGTGTAGTGATATGATCATGCCAACAGAGTTTCTGATCTATTTTAATACCAAGAAATTTTATACTATCTGTTTCTAAGATTGTGTTGTTTTTATAGTTTATACATATATCTGGCTGTGCATAGTTTTTTGTTTTAAACCTAATATAATGTGTTTTTTCAAAATTTAATTTTAATGAATTTGCCTTAAACCAATTTGCTACTACTCTAAGTACTTCATTTACATTAAATTCTATAGTACTGTTTGGTGTTTTACGCACAGTAAGGTTAGTGTCATCTGCAAATAAAACACTCTTAACTTCGTCGGATAAATTTCCAGGAAGGTCATTGATGTATAACAGAAAGAGGAGGGGACCTAAGACAGAGCCTTGTGGAATTCCATGTTTTATTTTCTCCCAGTCTGATGAAGCATCTTTACTTATTTTAGAATCAAAAATTGAAACTTTTTGCATTCGGCTTTCAATGTATGATTTAAACCATTTACCTGCGGTCCCAAAAATACCATAGTATTCCATTTTTTTCAAAAGTAATTCATGATTTACACAGTCAAATGCTTTTGCAAGATCACAAAATATTCCTACAGGATTCATTTTATTATTCAGTTCCTCAAATGTGTTATTTAAAAATGAATATATAGCCATTTCTATGGATGATCCTTTTTTGAACCCAAATTGTGAATTAGTTATGATATTATAGTGTGTAACATGTTTTATTACTCTTCTATACATGACTTTTTCAAAAACCTTTGAGAATGTTGAAAGTAATGAAATGGGACGATAGTTGTCTACACATGTTACTTCTCCTTTTTTAAATAATGGTTTTACAACAGCATATTTTAGTCTATCGGGAAAAACACCTTGTATTAAGGATTCATTACAAATGTGAGCAAGTACATGACTGATACAGTCTGAACATCTTTTCAGTAATTTACTTGAAATATTGTCATAGCTGGAAGAATTTTTAGGTTTTAATTGTTTAATGAGTTTATTTATTTCTGAGACTGTTACTGGTGGCAATTTCATCTCCACAAAGCTATTGTATACCATTGTATCATTTGAAAAATACCTAGATACTGACCGTAACACAGTCATTCATTAGAATAATGAACAGCAACTCCCATATTTACTTCCACTTCTCTTGATAATGTATTTCCTACTCTAACCCTTTGCTTTCTGACTTTTAAGAATTCCTGTGCCCAGCAAGTAACTTTTTCATTCAATTCAATACATTTCAGTTTATTTAAAACCATTTTATGGCTCACTCTGTCAAATGCCTTAGAAAGATCTAGTGCCACACTATCAACTTGGCCTCCCATTTCAAATTCATTTGAAATATCTTGCATATAGCCCACTATCTGAGATTCAAATGAGTATCCTTGCCTAAAGCTATGTTGTCGATCTGAAAACTAGTTTCGTTCTTCACAGACATTTCTGATATAGTTGCATATCAATGTCTCAATCATTCTGCCCATCACTGATGACAAACTAATTGGCCAGGAATTTTCACCATATTTTTAACCCTTCCTTTATGAACTGGTACTACTATCGGTCTTTTCCAACAGTGGCGTAGCTAGGTCAACAAGGGCCCCGGTGCAAAAAAATTATTTTGGGCCCTCAGACGAGCGACCTTTTTTTTTGCCTTGTGTGCTGGTAGGGGCCCCTGAGCAGTGGTAGGGCCTGGGCCCTTAGTGAGGGGCTCCTGTGTTCTCAGGGGCCCCTTAGACGACGGTAGAGCTAAAAAAAAAAGGTCGCCAGTTTGCCGTGACCTCTAAACTGCGCTTGAGGGCCCCTAGACGTGCGCTTAGGGGCCCCTTGAGGTATGCTTGGGGGCCCCCTGAACGTGAGGGCCCCGGTGCACTGCACCGCCTAGCCCCATAGTAGCTACGCCCCTGTTTTCCAATCCTTTGGTAAGCAGCAAGTCTCCAAACTCATTTTAAACAAAATTTTAAGGTAAGGTACAATATCCTATCCCACAATCTTTAATAAATCTGTAGTAATATTACCTACACCAGTTTTAGCTTTCTGAGTTACTTCGCAATTTCCTGAAAATTTATTTCAAATTTTGTAGGTTCGTCATTCATTACCTCCCATCACAGGATGATTGTCCCCAGTTGTCTCACCAAACCTGACACTCAGTATCTCTGCAATTTTAAAATTGTAAAGTAGGAAGGGGCATATGAACAGTAGACTGAACGCGTGGTGTCGAGTCTGGTGGCCTAGTGTAATAAGCTACGTAAGATACAATGCCCCGCCACGACTCTCGGCCACCAGTGGTTGCCCGCCTGGTCGCCGGGCAGGGCAGCCAGCCGGCCGCCAGTTTCTGGCGGCGCCACTGGCTGCCCTAGTGTAATAAGCTCCATAAGACCCTGTGCCCAGCGACGAGCAGAGCCACCAGTGGCCCGGCTGGTGGCGCCGCCAAGTCGCCTAGTGTAATAAGGCCCTTACACTCTCGCTAGAGGGCGTCCATAAACCACGTAGATCGATCGGTCTTGAGAGGTGGGTGGAGGGGGTTGGAAGGTGGGATTCCGAGCCAGGCCAAATAGCTTTTCATTCATATTATTTGTCACACTTAAAATGAGATACAGAACACTCAACACCATGTAAATATTTATTTCCGTCATGGAAAAAACTACGTGGAGAGAGGGGGGTTAGAGACATAAGCCACGTCGAGTTACTTGGGGGGAGGGAGGGTTCAAAAGAAGCCAAAATGGAGCTACATGGTTTATGGACGCCCCTTACATATGCTCCAATTTTACTCCATAAATTTGGCAAATTTTTTTAATTTGCCGGATGGTGCTTTTCTTAAGTTAAACAGCGTATCACTAGCATTTTACCCACAAACCAATAAATCAGTCTTTGTTTAAATGGCATAATTTAAATTTTATATTTATTTTCTTAGTTTAAGTATTAGTATTTTGGGGGACGTCCAGAAATTACGTGAGGCTATTTTCCGGAAATCTAGACCCCCCCCCTCCCCGTTGGTGAGATTTCATGAGATTTTCACGGAACCCCCTCCCCCCAGTTGTTCGACCAGGAGAAGTTTCGAGACTTTTTTTAGCTGTCGTGCTCCCCGAAAGAATGATACCCCCTCAAAAGCCGGTTTTTGGCCTTGTAAACTGGTATTTTTTACGTTTTTTTAGTTCTACACTCGTTCAAGTTCAAAATTTCACGTGAGATATCCGTCGACCCCCTCCCCCCTTTTGGTGAGATTTCGTGAGATTTTCCGGACCCCTTCCCCCCCCCTAAAAAGTCTCACGTAATTTCTGGACGCTCCCCTATATTCATCGACGGCACTGTTCCCCAACGTCTTTTCGTTTAACCTTTTTCCTCGTAGAAACCTCACCAGCTGGAACAGTATATATGCCGCTTCAGCACCTGCTAATTTTTGTAATGGTCCAATTCATAAACTTCGTTCATTTCTATTGCAAAATGTTTGCATTATCCACAAAATTAAGAACTGAAGAACAACTAAAACACTGATGAAGTTCGTATGATAACCGGACGCGCTCCATCGCAATTAAATTCAGTACTCGATGCATTCGCAATTTGAAAAACCCACGCAAAATGGGAATAGCAGATGGCTCTGAAATCGGTATACTTTTCCCTGTCCTCAAATAATCGGGAAATACTTTATTTGTGGTAAAATATAAAAGTTATAGGACTTATAATTCATTGATAATTTATTTGTAAATCTAAATCTGTGTTGTGGTAGCATCTATAACAGTCTGGAAGGAAACCAAAAACTTATAACTAGTTCCAAAAACGCTAGAAAAATGTGTATTTAAGGAAATAAATTCCTAAATTTAAAAAAAAAAAACTTTTTATTTCTGTAATATATTTTTAATTTTCCTGTTCCAAAGATAAATATTCTTTATTTCCTTACAAATAAGTTGCCAAACCAAGAAACACGCCGTGGGAACTAAGATTGTGAATCGAAAGGAATCACGAGTTACGCAGATATCAAGAGTTAAAAAGAGCCGAATCCATGGAAGAGTCATTAAGACAGAAGTGAGCCGAGAGCGAGTGAGCCGAGAGTCGTAAACATTGTCGAGTTAACGACTCGGAGTCGACTCAGAACCTGGACGAGTCGGTGAGCGATTGCGCAACAACGGCTCCGCTCCGGAGCTCCCTCTTAACAACTCTTGAGTGAACCGTGACTCTTCCAAGTGAGTCGATTCCGCAAACGATTCTTTTAGACGAGTCGACTCTTTGAATCGATTCACGATTCTTTTGCCCACCTCTACTCTGTAGAGCACGTTGCGAGACAACAGCGGTATGAGGGCGAGCGTTATCCTGTTGAAAAACTCCCCCTTGAATGCTGTTCATGAATGGCAGCACTACAGAAATTCGAGCTGCAGTTGGTACCACAGTGACACAACGAACTGTTAGAAATCGGTTACTTCAAGGACAGCTCCGAGCCAGGTGCCCTGTAGCGTGCATTCCACTGACTACAAGCCATCGCCGTTTGCGACTCCAGTGGTGTCAAGCCAGAGCTCATTGGAGGACGGAGTGGAGATCTGTTGTGTTTTCTGATGAAAGCAGGTTCTGCCTTGGTGCCAGTGATGGCCGAGTGTTGGTCAGAAGGAGGCCAGGGGAACGCCTGTAACCAAACTGTCTGCGGCCTAGACACACTGGACCTACACCTGGAGTCATGGTCTGGGGAGCAATTTCCTATGACAGCAGGAGCACTCTTGTGGTTATACCAAACACACTGACTGCAAATTTGTACGTCAGTCTGGTAATTCAACCTGTAGTGCTGCCATTCATGAACAGCATTCAAGGGGGAGTTTTTCAACAGGATAACGCTCGCCCTCATACCGCTTTTGTCTCGCAACGTGCTCTACAGAGTGTCGACATGTTACCTTGGCCTGCGAGATCACCAGATCTGTCTCCAATTGAACACGTATGGGATATCATTGGACGACAACTCCAGCATCATCCACAGCCAGCACTGACCGTCCCAGTATTGACAGCACAAGTACAACAAGCATGGAACTCCATACCACAAAGTGACATTCGAAACCTGTATGACACAATGCATTCACGTTTGCAGGCTTGCATTCAAAATTCTGGAGGTTACACCGGCTATTAATTTAACAGTATTTCACATTTGAAATGCATTTTCTTGAGCTTAAATTAACCTGTGATCTTGAAAATTTAATCAATTAAACATGTTAACTTGACAAATGCATTGTCCAAATTTCATTACTCTACAATAATTTTTTCTTGGTGTTGGGATTTTTTTTTCCGTCTGTGTATTTTGTCATAAAGAAAATGCTAAGTGCCATCTTAAGAACCTTATAGAATATTACGCAATAGCATCTGCTGTAAGTAGGGTTGCCGTATATTTGTATATTTGTCTTCTGAAGAGAAAAATTAAAAGGTATATGAAAGAAAAAAATAAGTATTTTTAAATTTGTATTTATTGGCTTAGATACATTTACTTTAGCTCTTTTGCGACTAGCTATTTTTGGTTTCATCTCAACATTCTAAATCTAGAATTTTATATAAATGAATAATTCATTTTTCATTAAATTTAAGGAGGCTCTGTTTCGCCCTTCCCACCACTTTGCATTCATTTCGTTTCTTTATAAGCACTAATATGTCGTTTGGGAATCAATAACGTACAAGAGCGTTCCGTTCCTTGAATTGTATAGTTTACCAGAAATAAATTATTTCGCATACTTTATGATTATGATAAATTATACCGACCAAAAATACTGTATGATACTTCATATTAAAGTATGTTTAGCCTCTGGGCAATGCGGCACAATTTAACATTAAATTACCGTCTATTCAACAAAGGATCATGCTCACAATATTCTGAAAATGATATTGCACTGACTTATCTGTTTGGGTCTCAGCATTGGTAAAACTAATAGCGCAGATACTGCATTTCGCAAAGAATTTATTTTGAGGGTCCCTTCTTATCCAGTTAAATGTTTTCTCTCACAAAAATGTATATTTATAACTGTTTAGGTTTCTACAATTTTGCTTTCTTTGGAGTTACTGGTGTATCACTATCACAAAGAGAAGCTGAATTATTTGCCATTTTAAAAATATAAAAGAAAAATAATGCACCTGAAAACTCTAGCCTCAAAAAGACGAGAACAGTAGAAACAGCACATTGTCAATCACATGACTGACATCCACCGTTCCGTTCACAAATAAGGGAACGTCCATAAACTACGTGGCTCGGTCTGGGGGGGGGGGTGAGGGAATTTACGAGTCTGACAAGAGAAAACAGTACAAAATGTCTCTGGAATCAATATGGAAAGAAAGCTACGTGCTACGTGGGAGGGGGGAGGAGGGGGAGAGGAAAAAGCCACGTCAGGCTACGTGGGAGGGCTGACGGGGGAGGGGGGTTTCACAGGAGGCCAAAATGGATCTACGTGGTTTATGGACGCACCTTAACGGCGAGCGGATACGGGTCTGCTCGAATGCAACAATATGAAATGTCCACCCCTGTTGCCTCGTCTCCGAAGTGGTAAGTACGCAGATAAAGGACGCAAGATCAGAAAAAAATCCCTGGCCAATAGGCACTTTATCCTGTAGGAGGTTGTGGAACTGGCATATGAACGTTCCGTTCCATGTATTGTATACTTCACTCGAAATAAAGTATTTTCTCATACTGTATTGGTAGGAAATAGTAAAAATCAAGTATGATACTTTTTATGGTTGGCAACCCTACCTGTTTATGAGAATGAACATCTGCATTCCATATTTGAGAAAGTAATAAATTTTATTTACGAACGTAAAATAAACTAAGCAAAGGATAAACTGAAAGTGGATGAACTAGTTGTAGCTAAGTATGTGCGAATTAAAATCTATTGGAATCTACAGCTACAAAAATTGCTGACGCCGGAAATAGTATACAAATACAAACAAATGCACAGCAATTAAATTTTTTTATGGTTTTACGCCTCGTCGAGATCATTAGTGATGGGAAAGGACTAGGGCAAGGAAAAGAAGGAATTCAGCGATGGCCTTTTAAAGGATTACAGCATTCGCCTGGAGTGATTTGGGGAAACTATGGAAAACCCAAATCTTGATGCCCGGACGGGTATTCGAACCCGCGTCCTCACGAATGCGAGGCAAGAGCGTTACCGGTCACCCATCAGGAAAAATGGAAATAAGTTAATACTTATATCATAATTTCGTTGCGTAAATTGTACTATAAACCAAATTAATTATATGTATACACACTCAACAGAAAGAATCGCTGAAGATGCTTTAAAGAAAAGCGTTGGGGAAAAATAAATAAGAAAATAAACAACTTTTATTGCAGTGGCGTGATATTAATTATTTATAGAATTGAAATATTTCAATTATTTACGATCAGGCACAAACAAAACATAACATTAATAAAGCTTTGGTATTTCTCTAATACGCTATTTGAAATCGGCCACATGCAAAACATTTAACAAGATAGAACGACGCAGCTCTATATAGCGGATGTAACAAGTATTAAATATTCATCAATATAGATAGCCTACAATATGACACAAAATTTCCGGTGAAAAATTGACGGGAATATTAAATCAAGAAGACAGGCAAATGTGATATGTTAAAGACGTTTTTCTGTTGGCTTGGTGCGGCAGGCATACTGGGATTTTTGACAGTGTGCTCTACCAGCGTAAAAATGGCGGGAAGTGCGTTATACATTATTACAGTACTAGTTAATGTGAATTGTTGTGCATAATTATACAAAAATCGAGTTGTTCGCTCCATTGCGAAGCTTCATATGAAACAAAAAATCGTTAACACAACTTTTTTACAACTTATATCTATCCCTTTATTAAGCAGTTTTCACCTCGGTGAGTAAATAATTAAGTCATCTGTTCCTGAAAAGACTAGTCCCTTCCTCAGATATAAAGCATTCATAATTAGATTGCAGAATACAGCGTGCAACATAGTCAAGAATGCCCAGAAGGCTTTAGCTCACCCAGTGACGGCAGTCCTTTGCGAGTGGCGAACAGCCAACCCCAAATCGCCGAGCCGGACATTCCTGCCTTACTTGCTCTCTTCATTGCAGTCAAACACATGAACCATCACTCCCTAAAAGCTGCAGCGCTACTGGAGAGTGGAGACAGACAGGAGAATTGCTATCTCCCAACGACTGACTCAACCACGTCACGTGGGTATACAAAGACCACTCGACGCTCGCTTACGAAATACTGTACGTTTCAGCTGTTCACGCAGGATATTGGAGGGAGGAAATAATACCACGAAGAAATAACGTTTTACTAAAGAGGAATCGAAGTCGATCAAAAAGAGAAAAATTGATTGGAGCATTTTACTGGAAGATTTTCAGACCGACAAAGAGATTATCTAATAATAAAAAAATAATAATGTATTATACTCTTTCTGATTTGAAGACAATGCAATTCCTCCATAGTTAAAACCTGTTCCGAAAGAATAAGAAAATAATTTTGCTGAATATCGAATAGTCCTATATCGAAAGTAGCTACACAGCAAGTTTGTAAATTCGGAAAGTTTTTACTTCAGGTATCATCTGAGCTATTTAAATGTTATTTATAAGCATACTATGATGTGTAAGAAAAGGCTGACGATGTTAAAAATGGTCAGATGGGTCAAAAGGGATTCAAGAAGGCAAAAACTTGCTGAATTCATTAAATCAAAGTTCATACTATGATATATGCAGAAAGAATGGGATAACATTCCCTGTTTCACAGTAACAACGTACAGTTTTGTCCTTTGTTAAAGATACCTAAACTTAAATGCATGAATCGCGTGCGTAGAACTAGAGCCAGTTTAAACCCTAAGAAACGTTCCTCTAAGTGTCCTAGTACATTTTTAAATTCGATCAAATAACGGTTATAATAATCCAAATATCAGAAAAACAACATTTACGAGTATTAAACTTAATAAATAAATTAACATATTATATTATCGAACAATATTATTTGAGGTTACTGAAAAATCATTATTATTCCATGGGTTATTATCATAGGTGGGCACAGTTAATCCAAACGTTAACTTCGTTAATCATTATTCCGCTACTTAAAAAAGTTAACTTCGATAATCGTTAAAGCGTTAAATGTTTATAAATTTATCGCAAGTTAAAGTTATCCGTTAAAAGTTAACTAGTCAAAAGTTGTACTGATGTATTATAGACGGTAGGTATAACTGCTCTCTGTCTCAAGGTGTTATGTACCATGATGCAAGTGTGGATTTATTTATAAAAATTAACAAATTGTGGTTACGCTTTCGCCACAACAACGAAGTGGTATTCCTGTCTGTTTTTATCTTTGTTGAGACTGTGATCAACATAACACTTGCAAATTATCTTACGAGAGACTCGTGACTATATATATAAAAACAAGAATGCAGAATGAAAAGCAACAATATTATAGAAAACAAGTTGGACTGGGACACCTGAATATGTGAAAACTGCGACCAGTGAAATTTGCGGCCAACCTAAAATCTACGACCAATGCCTGTTACGGTTACCTTTGTGCCTCGGCCTACCTGTGACCTAAACGCCCCTTTAGACGACCCGGCCTGGTTTCATTAAATCATGGCCTGCATGTTTTTACGTGAACAAATAGAACGGAAGTTAGTCAGCGACATCCCTTTACATTACACGGCCGAAACTGCCAAACTAGCTTCTACACACAAATGTTTCGAATTAAAATTGCACATCACCTTTTTCGTAACTTATGTATTATTTCTTTGAATTTTTTCGCACTGCTTACTGAAAGTTGAGTTTTTTTGCTGATCTGCAACACTGTTTGCAGACTCCAGTGCGATACTAACTATCGATCAGGCGGCCGGTCATCCACTGGCACAGAATTTCGTCCGAGTGATGCCGAACAGTTTGTCCGATTAACCTCTTCCGACACACACTGCCGATCCGTCACTGTTGCTTCAACACCAACTGAACGCGATGTTTTTACTAAACTATAATAACGACATACATTTTGTAATAATAAAAAAAAAACCTTTGTAGATCCTTGGGCCGGACCTTAGATGCGCACCCTCCCTTGCAAATAATATGAAATTTCACCTTGCATTTTAGAGCAATTTTCTTACTAAAAACAAACATCTGAAATTTTTATTAGACTACAGAAAATATTTCTGTATCGTATATGCAAATATATTGAACTGGAGAGATAAAAATGAAAAAATGAAGGTTTTCAATACAATATATTAACAACTTTGGTACAAACACAAAATTGAAATCCATGTCTGTGTTACCAAATATGCGAAAATCTCTATGTAAATTTTAAAAATGACAATCTAATTTTAAATGAACATATTTTAAAAAGCAAGATGTACTGTAAGAAGCAAGCAAAGTTTATCCCAGCTAAAAACAAATATATCCTTTTCCCAAAGATCGAAAACTTAAAATGAAGGTGAAGTGTCTAATAACTTGATATAAAATCTAAAGAAATGTATTGATAAAAATATAGTACTGTAGAGCGATATGTTATTGCAATCCTCAATTACATTTTTAAAAGTGTGTACAGTTTACTACGAAATTTTAACTACTAGGCCCAACTTGGAATTGGCTTAGTGATTAAGTGGTTTACGCCTAAACTTCAAACTAATAAAATCACTTCTTTTATCTTCATATTAACTTAGCCGACGAGAATGATCTCATAATTAATTTTTATTAAAATAATTATTTTAACTGCGTTGGAGCACTTTCCGTAATTGTCCAATCCGTAAATATTTTTATTAAAATAATTTCAGCAACTTTGAGCCTCCTGAAATGCTGGCTGAAAATGCTCGGCGCGCCGGCGCCAAGATTTTAGCAGGCGGCGCCCACTACTACACCGAACATACGAGCAGCGCTGCCAGTACAGCCAACTTATATTATACCACTGTCTCTTTGAAATTATACAGAATGAAACCCAATTATACAAAGGGGTCATCCATTGATTACATACGTGAGTGAAAGTGTTGGGAGCAAAAAAAGTCCACGAAAAGTAAACAATGTATACATTGATAAATTTTGAATAACAAAAAGGAAATAGATATGCAGGAAGGGTTGGCAACTCAATGAAACAAAGGGCAAACACTTTCAAAAAGGTGCTGGAATGTACTTTACTTTTAAGTGCTCATTTTTGTATACAATTATACAAGGCAATCTGTTATACAAACAGGATACAAGAGGTAACCAAATTATACAAGTTTTGTATCCAATTATACAATCTGGCAGCCCTGAATACGAGTGGTGGCGTGGCGCACAGTTCAAACAAACGAAAAGACGTCAACAACCTATGTAACGGACTAATGTTAACAGAAGTCCAATTTAACGGAAGTTAATAAGACCGTTAATGATTTTTTAGGATAACTTAAAAGTTAAATTTCCACATTGTTTTTAATTTCGTTAATTAACGATTAACGGATTAACTGTTTTGTGCCCAGCTGTGGTTTTTATTGATATTACAAACAAAATTTCTAATTGTTTTTTTTTGTAAATCTAGAAAGCTTTAAGAGTCAACTAAATTATAAGATAACTGCATTTGAGAGAAAACGAAAAAACACCTATGTGATTTAATCAACAGTAGATCAGTGTGGGACTGGGAATGATCGAAACCAAAACAAAGAAGCTCCGGAGCCCACTAATCCCGTAAAATTACTCGTCTACTAGAGAACAGCAACATTCCGACAGTAATCATTTGAGAAATTATTGGCCTTACGTTATCTTTCAAAAGAACCACAGAGGAATTTCTATTTCCCGAATGTATGCTGAGGATTATCCCTTCAAATTCTCGTAACGCAATCACTTCGTCAAATGTGCACTATTTTCAGATATTTAGAGGCGTTGTACGTGAATCAGATAATGGCAGTTCAGTGATCCGCAACGGTGTTTCGAGGCACACTAGTGTGCCGCTACAAGGTGAAAGGTGTGTCGCGAAATTTTACTCATTATAAAGAATTAATTGCCAAGTTTTTATGAATTATATTTTAGTTTCGTGTGCCGCGAATTACTAGGTATTGTCGGAATCTAAAGGCGGCTTCAGTCGAGCCAACAGCTACAGACGATCCCAATCTGCGGGGCAATCAACAGGTCAATCAAATGGGGCTTCCCTCCACACATCACAATTTTGCTTCCAATTTTAGTTTCCATTAGCGTGCCGAAGGCCGCCGGTTCGAATCCGGCCGCGGGCATGGGTGTTAAGTGTTGTGTGTCTGTGTGAATGTCCTGTCCGTCCTGTGGCGTCCATTCACTGTAAAAAGCAATTAAATTACACATTGAGCTGGCTGTATGGCCTCCGTTGCCAAATGCCATAAAAAAAAAAAAAAAAAAAAAAAAAAAAAAAAAAAAAAATAGTTTCCATTATGATAGCAAGACTGCTAGTTGCAGGCGTTTAGCAATGGCTACTATTATGTCAAAGCAACAAAAAGTAGATTTTTTTTTAACTGCTTAACGTCTCTTAACAGCGAGGTCTTTAAGAGACGGGAAAGGATGGGGGGCAAGGAATGGGAAGGAATTCGGCCATGGCCTTTTGAAGGACCATCCCGGCATTTGCCGAGAGTGATTTGGGAAACCATGGAAAACCCAAATTTGGATGCCCGGACGGGGATTCGAACCACCGTCCTCCCGAATGTGAGGCCAGAACGTTAACCGATACACCACCACGCTCGGTAACAAAAAAATAGACATCGTTTTAACAATAACCAGTACTACAGTTTGTACTGAGAGAAAACAAGATATTGGGTGAAGAAATTGTTTTTATTAAGAAAAAGGTTATCTTACACGAACATTTCTGAGAAGACTAGAGCCAGAAGATTTTCGAAAATTTCTGGGAGTAGATTCTTAAAGTTTTACAGAGATACTCCACTTAGTAACCCATT
Organism: Vandiemenella viatica; assembly: GCA_031002005.1. Lineage (NCBI taxonomy): Eukaryota > Metazoa > Arthropoda > Insecta > Orthoptera > Morabidae > Vandiemenella > Vandiemenella viatica. Next base: position 159,579,700 of record JARYHS010011408.1, on the reverse strand, counting down.
TTACATTTATTTTTTTTTGTTTTGTATTTATATTTTTTTCTGTCGTCAGTCTTTTGACTGGTTTGATGCAATCCGCCATCCCTTCCTATCCTGAGCAAACCTCTTCATTTGTACATAACCCTTACAACCCACATCCTCAATTATCTTATTCATATATTCCAATCTCTGTCTTCCTCTACAGTTCTTACCTTCGACTGTTCCCTCCACTAACAAATTAATCAATCCAGCATGTCTCAAAATATGACCAACCAGCCAGTCTCTTCTTTCTGTAAGCTTCTTCCACAAACTTCGTTTCTCACCCATCATTTCCAAAACTCGTTCATTTCTTACTTTGTCTGTCCACTTAATTTTCAGCATTCTTCTGTAGCATCACATTTCAAATACTTCAATTTTCTATCTTTCTGGTATTCCTAAAGTCCATGTTTCGCTACCATAAAATGCTGTGCTCCACACAACGAGTTTTAAAAACTTCTTTCTAATTCCTAGATCAACATTTGAAACTAAAAGGTTTCTCTTCTTCATGAAGGCTCTTTTTGCTAGTGCTATTCTGCTTTTAAGATCATTCCTGCTTCGGCCATCGGTTGTAATTTTGCTTCCCAAGTAAGAGAACTCACTTACTTCTCTTATTGCATCCAATCCTATTTTTATATTTAAATTACTAGTATTGGCATCGTTTCTGCTACATTTCATCACTTTTGTCTTGCTTTGATTTATATTCAGTCCAAAATCTTCCTTCAGTATTTTGTTCAGGCCATTCAATAACTTCCCAATATCCTCAGCCCTCTCTGTTAACAAACAAATCGTAGCATACTGAATTTTCCTCCCTGAAAACTTACGCCACATGGAAATTTTTCTTTGACTTTCTTCATTGCTTCTTCTACATACAAGTTGAATATTAACGGGGATAGACTACAACCTTGTCTCATACCCTTTTTAACTGATGCATATCTATCGTGATTCTCTACTTTTATTATAGCCACTTGATTCTTAAATAGTTTATAGAGTTTTCTTCTATCTCAATACTTTAGACCTGTCTTATTTAAAATTTTGAACATCTTGTCCCAATTAACATGGTCAAAAGCTTTTTCTAAATCAACAAATGCCATAAAAGTATCTTTGTTTTTGTTGATACGCCCTTCAAGTATTAATCTTAAAGACAGAAATGCTTTCCTTGTACCACGATTTTTCCTAAACCCAAACTGATCTTCACCTACTATCTCTTCTACTACCCTTTCCATCCTTCTGTATATTATTGTGGTCAGTAATTTTGAAGAAAGTGATGCTAGACTAATGGTGAGATAATTCTCACATTTGTCGGCTTGTGCTTTCTTTGGAAGTGTGAAGATGATATTTTTATTAAAATCAGTTGAAATCTCTCCTGTTTCATAACTTTTTGATATCAGCTTGAATAATCTTTCGATTCCTTCCTCTCCTAGGGATTTAAGAAGTTCTGCAGGTATCTAATCGATTCCAACTGCCTTATTTGCTTTCAAGTCATTCAGAGCTTTATTAAATTCTGTCCTCAAAACAGGATCTCCCAATGTCGACATCGCCTTCCTTTTCCATTACACTATTGTTCAAGTCGTCCCCAACATACAGTTTCTCGATGTATTCCTTCCATCGGTTAGCCCTAGCGTCTGAGCTTAAAAGAGGTTTCCCATTGGCAACTTTAATGTCCACAAATCTTTTCTTCATTTCTCCAAAATTCTGTTTGATCTTTCTATATGTAACATCTACTTTACCTACGACCATTTCCTTTTCTACTTCTTTACACTTTTCTTCTACCCATTTTTCTTTTGCTTTTTTGCGTTTCCTGTTTATTTGATTTCTATATTGCCTGTATTGCTCTCTTCCTGCTTCATCCTGAGCATTTTTGTACCTTCTCCTCTGATCCATCAACTCCAAAATTTCTTCAGTGATCCAAGGTTTTCGGGCAGCTTGTTCCCTAAACCCTAATGTTTCTTTACCAGCTTTCATTATTTCGGTCCTTAATGCGTTCCATTCGTCCTCAGTTGGCTCCTTTCAGAGTTACTTCTTAGACCTAAGTCTACCATTTCTGCAAATTTTTCTCTCGTGCTAGATTGTTTCAGTTTATTCACTTCCAGTCCGTTCTGCTTATACTGCTTCCTTATTCGCTTAAATTTCAGCATGCACCTCATTAGAGTATTATCGAATTATGGTCAGAGTCTATGTCTGCTCCTGGGTACGCTTTACAGTCTATAACTTCATTTCTGAATCTCTGTTTGACCATGATATAATCTAGCTGATATCTGCCTGTATCCCCTGGACGTTTCCAGGTGTATATTCTTCTTGCATGGTTCTTAAACAGTGTGTTTGCCAATACTAGCTTATATCTTTCACAAAATTCTAGCAACCTGCTTCCTCGCTCATTTCTTTCTCCTAGACCAAAACTTCCTACAGTATTCCCCTCTTTTCCTTCTCCCACTATTGCATTCCAATCACCCATGATTATTAGATTTTCCTTCCCCTTCACATATTGGATTAATTCTTCAATTTCAGTGTATATTTTTTCTATTTCTTCATCTTCCTGTGACGTTGGCATATACACTTGTACTAATGTGGTTGGGACAGGCTTAGTTTCTAACCACACCAAAATATCCTGTTCATAATAACTCACCCGTTTCCCTACTTTCTTGTTCATTACAAATCCTACACCAGTGACTCCATTGAAAGGTGGTGTGCTAATTATCCTGTGTTCCCCAGATCAGAAATCCTGTGCGTCCTTCCATTTAATCTCACTAATCCCAACAACATCTAACTTACGTTGTTCTATCTCCCTTTTTAAGTTTTCTAACCTACCTGCCATATTCAGACTTCTAACATTCAACGCTCCGACTCGTAGAATGTTTCTATCCATTCTGATGACTCCTCCCTGAGCAGTCCCCACCCGGAGATCCGATTGGGGAACTATTTTACCTCCGGAATATTTCACCCAGGAAGAAGCCATCATGATATATGTAATTTGAGAGGATTACATGTGCTCAGGATACCCTTTGGGTCTTTAATGCAGTGGTTTCTCGTTGCCTTCTGCATTTTCATGCCGCTGATCTATAAATACTCTAAATCGAGAAAAGTATAAGCGCCATAGGACGATTAGTCGTTACTCTGCAATTTTTGCAAAGTAGACAAACCTATGAATATGTGTAATTTAATACGCCGATGTTACTACAGATGCTTCCAGACATCTTTCCTGAAACATTTTGGGCTATCTACAAATGACTAAAGCACTACATTAACGAAGAAAAAAGACTGCAACTGTTACTTCCTAGTCAAATTCCGTATAAATTTCGAGCAAAACTCGAAATCGTTCTTCCGCATTTTGCGGTTTATTTAGTCTTTGTTGTGTTTGTCCCACAATTGGGGTATATTCTTATTAATATACGTACACTCCACTTTCTCTTTAGACATTTTTAACGACATGGCACGAAACGTACTCGCTCCCTGCTCCAGGGCCGGATTTAAACTTTTTTTAGTGTAGGCTGTTCATTTTGTGCCGCCCTTATCTCCATCATACTTATACTAATCACTAATTTTTATTACCTTTATTAGGTAGCAAACGATTATATGTATATGTGAATGGATATAGATTAAGAGTGACTTCATTACTTGAAAGTATTCAGCTTTAGTCATAAAATAGAAACAAGAAAAATGAATGTTTATTATGAAACAAGAATACAAAGAAGAAAATAAAAAAAGTTAATACATAATTATAGTTTTCTACGGGATTTTTGATCGGCGAAGTCATCTATAAGATCATCACATGGAGGAAGGAAATATATGGAGGAGAATTGACGTTAAATCTGTGACGCTGCCTCTAAATTCTCGGCTGATACTAAGCATGCGCGGTGGTGGCAGCGGCCATATTGCGAATCCATACAAATGCAAAGTTCACATTGTGTTTGATGCTGTGATTATTTCATTTTCTAATGTGTATAAGTATTTTATAATACCATCTTATGTTGCATAAGGAACAAAGAATTTATCTGTTATTGTTAGTAATTTCATGAGAACCATGTTAGTGACAAAACCTGTATTGCCATGGAAACTACTTCCTGCTATTCCCAATTAAGCTTACGATGTATGGTAACAAGATAACTATTTTTATTCTGGTCTAGGCCGCATTTCAACTTAACCACAAGTGGTAGTAATAAAACTGAAATATCCATTCTGCATGTCCACCATGTAATTCATTGTGGCTTTGGAAGAATTAATTTTTGGTCCAGGCCGCGTCCCAACCCAATCCCCTCAATTTGGAGACAGTATATCCCGCAAACTAAACAAGATATAGGAAAATTTTATTCTTTATTTTCGATTTTTTTGTCGTGTTACATAAGAAGAATCCATCGTCAAATTGACTTTTGCGAAATTTTTTTTCTGCGTTTCAACTCAAAACAACTCACTTTTGAGACAGTATATCTCGAGAACTAGGCGAAATATCGAAAAAATTTATTTTTTATTTGTCTCGTCTTTTTAAATAAGAATCCATCATCAAATTTGATTTTGACCAATTTTTTCTTCTGAATTTCAACCAAAAACATCTCACATTTGAGACCGAATATCTCTAAAACTAAGCAGGATATCAAAAAATTTTATTCTTCATTTTTTATTTGTCTAATCGAGTTACATAATAATCCATCAGCAGATTGCGGCGTTACGTTTATCCTAGAGTCCCCTTGAGGTTTTTGTACATATACCCCGTGTCTGTATGGATGCGGCCTAGCCCCCCACTCCTCCTCCGCCCGTCAGCGTGGTGAAGGTCTCTTGCGTCGTCTCCATATATTTCTTTCCTCCATGGAATCATCATAGGTTATAGTGTTCATTATCTCTGCTTCTATATATAGAAGAGCCAAAGAGTTTAGTTTTTCTTGATATAATGAAGACCTCTGGTAATTCTTCACTCGTTTTAAGCAGGAAAAGATCCTTTCCCCTAAACAATTTGTGCCTGGAGTGCAAAGTGCTATGCGGAGAGCTAAATCCCAGTTCGGGTAAATGTTACACAGAGATAGCTTCCTCAAAAATCTTCAGAGATCAAGTAACGTATTTGACTGAGGTTTCTCTGCAATATTATTAGATGAAACGTAACTGTGAAAATTTATACATTCCTGAACCAAATCGTCCTCTAAATCATTAGAATAATGTTGCACGAGACACAGAGCTTTTCTTGTGTTGAAAATTCACCCATTCTAATCAAAAACGAAATTTTTTTTTGGAAGTTGAGACATGCATTACACCTTCTCTCTAGTCCAGCTCTCACTTTATCTACAAAGATCAAAAAGGTGTTAACTCTTAAAAAAAATCTCTTGAGGTTATTTCAATTTCGTCACATGATAATTCGTAAGTTTCTTCTGCAATTTTTTTTCTTTTTGATTGTCTGTTAATTTCGTTCTCATATTGCTTTATTGTACTCATTTCAATTGCAGTTTTTTCGAAATAGTCAAAGTTTTCGCGCTCTGTTATCATAAAGTCGATTAGAGACCCATAAAGATCGGATACTGTTAATAGATCTACAGACGAACTCTGAATTTCAGTACCCACGGCATTTAGCCTTTCCAAAATAGCATTCCAAAATACAACCATAAATGCAGTTTCAAGTTTTTTCCAATTTGAGGCGAATTCCATTTGCTTCATTTCGTGGTATAGGTTTCTCCACAGTACCATTTTCAAAACTCTAAGTACTTCATCCCAGGAATCCCTTAGACTTTTACAGGCATCTGCTCTTGCTGACCAACGTGTTCAGCCTCTTGAGTGTCTTTCCTCTTCCGATCCCATCAACCAATTTTTTCCAACGTTCTGTTGACCTTACCAAGAAAACATATAATTCTTCCAGCAAACATGAAGAACTGGCAGGCTTCTGTACAAGACTCAGCAGCCGAGGTTCCCACCAAAATTAGGGAATGAGCTGCACAAGCGACGGACATAGCAAGTGTTGAATGTTCTTAAATTTTGGCTTGTATACCGTTGTGAATTCCAGACATGTTTGAAGCATTGTCATATAACTGATCACGGCAGTCTTCCAGATTTATCTGTAGCTTATCTAGCTCTAAATTAATGGTATCAAACATTTCTTGAGCCTTGTGTCGTACAGAAGGTAAAAATTTGAGAAATCACTCAGTTGGCTCTTCATTATCCAAGACATATCGAATCACAAGAGTGAATTTATCCACGTGTGCTGTATCTGGTGTAGAATCCACAATTAATGAAAAGTACTTTTGCAGCTCATCACCAATAGTATATCTCAGCCATTAAATAAATAAATTCGTATTTCCAGATCCTTGGTTTCCATATCTTTCAATATGCCTGACTAAAATCGGATCAAACTCTGCTATTAATTCAAGTAGCATTATGTAATTTCCACTGTGCGGGTCACCAAATATTTCATTACTTCCTCTAAAAGCGAGACCTCTTGAAGCCAATCCTTTTATAACAGCTACAACTCTCTTTAAAATGTTCCCCCAATAAACAATTTCCTCGTTCATTTGAGCAGTTAGTGAAGTTGTAATATAACCGCGTATCAAACCTCTAGGTTTTATAGCGAGAATACAGGACTTGTGATGTGGAGAATTTTCATGTTGAGCTACTCGAGCTTCTGTATTCTTCCAATCATTGAAACCTTGCTGGTCAAAGTGCGTTTGGTTTTCTACCGATCCAAAGGCCAAACAGGGTCCACAATATACGGAGCCTTTGCTTTCCGAACAGATAAGCCAATTCCTTTCCTTTACTACATTATTTTTCGTTTTTCTAATGAAAAGATTTTTGTGTAAACAACGGCTATAATCAGAATAGACTCTCTCACTTTTTGTAAAATCGCAGGACGTGTTTTGTTCAAAACCATTTCACTTGTCGTTTATTTCCCATAATGCAGGATCTGTGTTTAGTTTTATTGTTGGTTGAACTTCCGCGATTTGGGACATTTCTTCACTGCATGACATCAAATTACTACCACTAGTTGAAGGTAATTCCTTATTAGAATCAGAAGGACAAGAAGGTTTTACTAAACACGGCTGATTGTGCTGATCCAGATTCATCAGCTCAATGGGTGTACTAGTACTTTGTCCACATTGATTTTCTTTATTAATAGATCCCGAGTTCTCTTGTGCAATACTTGATGTCTTATTACTGTTTGTGCTTTTAAAAAAATTATATTTTCCTGATCTTCTGAAGAACTTGCATGTTTTAATTTGGCTTCCTTTTGTACTGAGCACCGCTCAGTCTCTTCCTACAGTCACTCATTCTTTATCACATGAGATGAACATAAAATATTTCAATAGATCTGTAAAAAGAAAAGGGAAAATTTACTGTGAAAGTATCACAATTTTGGTGATAATCATAAAATTACAAGGATTTGTTTCTTAATTTCACATCTCTATGAGTACACTCTTAAGGAAAAGTAGAAAAAAGAAAATTAACTTGAAAAAGGTGAATAGAAGGAATATAATGACTTCAAATTTTTCAGATAACTTCTTGTAACATAGAGGAACAAGTTTCTCACTGACAGTTTTCCATACGACAACTTCGTAACACACTTTTTTATCGGCAAAGAATAGAAAACACGTTAAGATGTACGCTCTGATTTGTAGTCAATTATTATTAAACGATTATAATTTATATTAATTTCAATCAGAATACCGGTTTCGGCATAGTTCAATGCATGTTCCTTAAAAATTTCAAAGAATTTAATTAATTATTAGCTAAGAAATGACGAGTTAAGTTTCAAAAATCATTGACTTTTCAATGATTTTTTCAATAAAATTAGGACTTTCGAGTGCTCGGAGACTTTCAACATTCAGATACTCAATTAATGAAGTCTTAGATCATACTTAAGTATTTTTATTATAGAAATCATGAAATGTAAGTCTGTCAGCAGAAACTTACCTCTGTCTATAGTCTTCCTTCGGAAATGTACGATGGGGTACAGACTGCGTTGAACAAGATAGAAAGTCAGGAAACTAATGGAGTATTTAATTAATAATTTTGCTAATTAATCGCTCTCACCACTCACCTAAATGAAAATTGATAGTAAACGTATTTTTCTTTTCTATTAGTTGTTCCGTGTTTGTAACTTCACTACTAGATGTCACCGCTTAAATGAAAATTTAAAATAGACGTTTTTCTATTATGTTTATAATCACACACAAATTTGACGGCTTACTAAAGGCGGGCACCCTAGGAAATTTGCCGCCCCTAGGCTGGAGCCTATACAGCCTAATGGGAAATCCAGGACTGCTTCTGGTGTATATATTACTTTGTTATGCAACTGTTTATATGCGAATTGACAACTTTCCACATCCCACAGAGCCAGTCTCTTATATTTGGATCAGTGGATAATGAAAGTATTGTATTATATAAATTATAAATGTAGCTCCTTAGAAAGTTTATTAATGTCGATTTGCTGGTCACACAATTTGTAGTAAAGCTGTGCACAATAAGTAGGTATTACCACATATCTCCAGATAATACTAATTATGATATGCACTGTTGATATACCTAATGATTTTATTTTTATTATTATGAAACATATCGGTTTTTTTATTGTTCTATCTAGCATTTTTCCACCTATCTTTTTTCCCCTATATATTTATTGCTAGCTGTTACCGCGACTTTGTTCATGATAGTCCTGATTTTTAATAGCAATACACAAATCATTAGTTATTTATCTATCATTACTATAAACTTGAAAATCTGTATGATTGTTACTCAATCGCGTTAAAAAGGTCTACCTATTTAGTGAAAGTTTTTTTATGATTTTTTACCTGGAACAGAATTTAAAAAATGCATTTTTTAACTCTTCACGTATGTTTGCTTAAAACTTTAAATCTTCTGGACAGAGTTAGAAGTGATTAGCACTATTATGCAAGACTAGTTAGTGCCTGCGACTTCATTCATGTCTGTAAAGCTTTTTAAGGTTTTCATTTAATTTTCGTGGAACCCTAAACATTACCAGGATAAAAAGTAGCGTATGTTACTTCTTGCCAAATCAGCAATCCACCAGTGAAAGTCCCGTCAATTGCCATTTCTTTCTTTATTTCTGTCTCTCTCTCTCTCTTTTTTTTTTCTTCTTTTTTTTTTGAGTTGCGGGCTTCCCAGAAGGCGCGGGGCCCGTAGCATTGCTAACTCCTGCTACGTGGCTAATCTGGTACTGCCCGAAGAAGTACAGTTATAGCATACATGGTACATTAAACAATTGCATTGTTGCATTGCAAAATAATAATGTTTAATTAAATTGCAATGGAGCACACGTTCGTGACAATTTACGTACCATCCATCTTCCCCCTTCCCGGCACCCACCTATATTTGACTTTAAATTCTTTCAACGTTTTTGGTAAATTATTCACCATTTCTCTTGGTAACTTATTCCAATTCGTGACACCCTTCCCAAAAAAAGAGAACCTTCCCACACCTTTGTGCCTGAAATCGAATGCCAGCTTATTGTCACGTCATCCTTTCCCTTCCAGGCATTAATTCTTACACCAATATCTTTCCATGCCTCATCACCAACATAGGACTTGTACACAGGCCCGCCGCTAGCTGTTTGAACGCCCACGTGCAATACCGATTAAGCCGCCCCCAGTCTAACTGCAACCAGTGGTGGATCTAGCAATTTTCCGAAACGGGTAAAAAAAACTGTGACATTGCCGACAACGGAGTGGCAACTGTCGATCACTCGATGTGCCGCCCGCATTCGGTGCACACCCGCTTACAGTGGCCCTGCTTGTACACTCCCATTACCCTATTCAGCCTCCTTCTGTCTTGGAATGAATCTCATTCCTGCTGTTTTATCATATCATTGCATTTTGTGGTTATTTCCAGAAACAAATCTAGCAGCTCTCCTTTGCACCCTCTCCATCTCCTGGATTAGATACGCAAAATGTGGGTCCCATACTACATTAACATATACGAGCAATGGTCTGCCAAAGTTTTGCAACCCAATTCCTTTACTTCTCTTGTACATTCCCTCATCTCTCTCTCCAACAAGTGCAGAATTTTGAAACCTTTTCCTACTACCTGACAAATGTGTCCTACCCATTTAAGCTTGAAATCAAATGTAATCTCAAGATATTTACATTACAAATCTTCAACATGCAATTCTTTCCCCACTTTATAATCATAATCAAACTTTAGTTTTTTATTTGTGTATCTAATAAGCTGACTCTTCTTTGCATTTATCTGCATCCCATGCTTACCAACCCAACTAGATATCCTGTCCAGATTACCCTGCAGCTGTTTACAGTCTTCTATCGTTTTGATCCTTTTAAATAGCATTATATCATCTGCAAACACTCTAATTTCTGATAGTAAACAATCAACACAATTATTCATTAGAATAATGAATAACAATGGTCCCAATACACTACCATGTGGTACTCCCATTTTTACTTCCACTTCCTTTAAAAATTCTTTTACCCAGCAAATCACTTTCTCATCCACTGCAGTAGTTTTTACCTTATTTACTACCACTTTATGGCTCACTCTGTCAAAAGCCTTTGAAAGTTCTAGAGCTACACTCTCAGTTTGGCCTCCCTTGTCCATTTCATCTGAAATATCTTGCATATATCCCACCAACTAAGATTCGCATTAATATCCTTGCCTAAAGCCATGTTGCCTACTTGAATACCACTTACGTTCCTCTCATATATTTCTGATGTGGTTGCATATCAATCTCACCATTAATTTACCTAACCACTGATGTCAAACTAATCAGCCTGTAAATTTTGGACTTTATTTCACACCCCTCCTTTATGTACCGGCACTACTATCACACTTTTCAAGTCCTATGGTAAGCAGCAAGTATCCAGACTTAATTTAAATAATATTTCAAGATAAGGTACAATGTCACATCCGGCTATCTTTAAGATATTTGTAGCCCCTTTATGTTTTTTCAACTTTCTTATTTCCTTCATATCATCCTCACAATGAATTTCAAATTTTTTGGTCTGTTCATTTCTAATTGAGTTGCTAAGCTCATTCTCCGATTCTCTTTGGATCAAGGATAAATACCAGCCGAATGGAAGACCGCTATCGTAACTCCAGTGTTTAAAAATGGGAATGTTAATGATCCTCAGATTTATAGGCCGATCTCGTTAACTTCAATATTTTGCAGGATTTTAGAACATATCATCTATTCAAATGTCATGCGGTTCTTGGATGAAGGTGAGAAATCCAAATCAACATGGATTCAGAAAAGGCCGATGCTGCGAAACACAACTTGCACTTCTAATTCACGACTTGTGCCGAATTATAGATGAGCAATCCCAGGTTGATTTGGTTCTATTAGACTTTAAAAAAGCTTTCGACACTGTGCCTCACACTAGGTTACTTAGGAAACTTCGCGGTTACGGCACATCTAGACAAATATGCGACCGGGTTGCAGACTTTCTGGAGGGCAGAACACAGTGTGTAGTTCTCGACGGTGAGCGTTCATCACTTACTGAAGTGAGGTCCGGGGTTCCTTAGGGAAGCGTGATAGAGCCTCTGTTGTTTCTCCTATACATTAATGATTTGTGCGACGTAATAAGGGGGATGAAAAGATTATTTGCCGATGATGCTATTATTTATCGCGAAATCACAACCCAGGACGACTGCGCTTTGTTACAAGACGATATTATGAAAATAATTGCGTGGTGTAGAGATTGGCAGTTGGAGTTAAACGCTAAAAAGTTCCAAGTCATGCTTGTAAGTAAAAAGGTGACACCATTTAGCTTTGAATATACAATTAATGGTACTGTCCTTAGAACGGTAGATTCCGCTAAATACCTAGGGGTAACAATTCGTAATAATTTGTCGTGGAATGAGCATATCGAGAATGTAATGGGAAAAGCAAATCGTATGCTCCGATTTCTAGGTCGTAATTTAAATCAATGCACTCAGGAAGTTAAATCGATTGTATACAAGTCACTAGTACGTCCTCACTTAGAGTATTGTTGTTCTGTATGGGGTCCCCATCAAAAGGGGTTAATGGAGGCTTTAGAGAAGGTCCAAAGGATAGCCGCCCGATTCGTGACAGGTATATATAGTTGGAGGGAAAGCGTAAGTGCGATGTAGGAGTTAGGTTGGGAAGACCTGGAACACCGAAGGCGTTGCTCTCGACGGAAGCTAATTGAAAAATTCACGACAGACGTATTTCGGAATGACAGCCAGCAAATATTGCTACCAGCAACATTCATATCTCGAAATGACCGCGAAAATAAGATAAGAGAAAACAGGGCCAGAACCGATTCATTTCTGTACTCATTTTTCACACGAGCGATTAGGGAATGGAATAGAAAGGATTTACCGGGCGAGTAAACTTAAAATCCAACAGGAGTAGCTTCCGATAAAGCACTCCAGCCATTCTGATCTGGGGTTTCCATGGTTTTCCCAGATCACTCCACGCGAATGCGGGGATGGTTCCTCACAATGTCCCATGGGTGCCTCCTGCCATATCCCTTATAACCCTTCCAAACCATAACCCTTTTCGATAGGTGCAATGCACCCTCCGCCACACACTTTTAGTGAATCGCGGAGTAATAATAATAATAGATCAACCCGTTTCTGATTCATTGTCCGTAAGGCCGGGTGCACATTGCCGCGCAGTCGACGCAGCGCAGCGCAGAACAGCACAGTTTCTGTGTCTCTATGTTTTGGGGCGGAACAGCGCGTATTGAAACGCAGAGCAGGGCAGCGCAGTACTGCGCCGCACGTGGCCTGCGCGACGTTGTGATCACGACACAGAAACTGTGCCACGCAGCTTACTCGTGCCGGTTTTTGCCGTAACACTTCTTGCGTTATTTATAATCTTGCTTTACTTATAATCATTTTCAACTATGGAATAAGAAAAATTGATTAATCTGGTGCGTAACCAACCTGCGATTCACAATACCAGTCATAAAAAATACATAAAAATTAAATTTAAACAAGAGATTTGGACAATGAGCCCAACAAGTGGCGAGTAAATTCAGCATTTATTTATCATACAACTGTCCACTTACAATTTTCACTTTTCTTTTCTTTTTTTGAATTCATTTTTAATAAAACTTCGAACAAGATTGATATATATAGGCTATTATCACATTATTTGTTTTCTTATTATTTGTACTACATCATTCAATAGTGTCCCCGAGAAACACTTAATTTGTTGACACTGCTTTTTTAGTTTCAAGTGTTTATGTTCTGTTATATAGTTTTATTAAAAATATGATATGAAATAAAAGAGAGAATCATTCTTATAAATGTCATGTACCGTCAAACGCTAAATAATTAAATAAATAACCACGAAAATACAGCGAGATTTTCTTCAGTTCTAATAGATATTTGAGCTTTGTCGAGAAAATAACAGGTTACATTATGCCGTGAATCTCCGCCCGAGTCATCCTGAAATTATCTTTTGAGAATTCTCTTGTCACTGTAAAAACCAGATGAGAGTTTCTTCTTTTCATATACTCACTTTTGCATAGTTTTATCTAACTCAGCTTCTGTTAAGTAATATCAATTTTCCAAGCTCGGCATCCCAATCTGATTCAGAAATCGAGTTTTTCCATCGACATGTTTTTGGTTACGCTTTATTGTCGGTTTTTCGCACAACATAATGCTTTGTAAACTGCCGCACGAAACTGCGCTCTAATATGCCAGTCTATTCTGCCCTGCCCTGCTTTGCGTTGCCCCTACTGCGCCACGCAGCTCAATGTGAGCCCCGGGTAATGCTCTCACTTAACCAGTTACTTTAAATCTCTGCCTTTTTTCAAATCCTCAGTAACTTCTTCTCCATCCTTGTCTATAAGTGTCTCAACTAGGGTTGCAAATTGAAAAAAAAAATTATTTTTTTCAGATTTGTGAAGAAAAAAAAAAAAAACCTAGCACCCTGGGTTTTTTTTTCCAGAAAACAATATATTTGATAAATTATAGTTTTATTTACGGAAGTTACATTTTACATGTGTGTTTTAAATCATATAATGTCTTACATAATGATTCATAAGTGTATCTATATAGGTAACATAATTTTTTATCCAACCTCTTGGTCAGTACCACATTCATTAGTATCAGTACTACCAACACTAGGGCGATCGGAATTTTCTGTTTCTTCTTCTGTCTCCTCTATATCCATAAGTTCAGAAGTAGTTACATTTTCTTTTACTGGTTGTTCTTGTATTATACACAAAAGATTTAGAGATTGCAGTTTTAAATTGTGAGCAAAGTACGCACTGTGCATAAAGTCTGCGCCGATAGTTCCATATTACGATGTATTACCAACAGAAATTAAATGTTATCTACAAAAACCCAACTACTTTAAGCCCAAACTGAAAGAGTTTCTGCTTCAGAACCCATTTTACTCTGTAAAAGAATTTTCTTCTTGGAATTTGGTAACTAAGAATGACTGATAAAATAGTATATATGGTATATGGAAGGGGAAGGTGACAAAATTATCCACAATTACTAAAATGATATATGGTTTTTCTTTCTGTTGAAACTTGACAAATGAACTAATTACACTGTTTACAAAATTTCACTCATATATAGTAACTAACATGGGATAGCATGCACTCAAAAACTGCTGTGAAAAATTATCATATTAAGAGGTTTTTAAGTAATTGACTGCTTATGAGTTGTTGGTAATATAATTGATATTGCTAATAGGTGTGTGTACTGTTCCACATAAATAGCAACTAACATAATATAATATGTAGTCATAAATTACAGTGAAACCTTACATGGTAACTGGTTGGTAAGAAAATAACTGGTTATTAGATGCTAGTAACAAGTGTATACACTGTTCCACATAATAAGTATTAATTAACTTGGGATTGTATTTGTAGATTACAGGAGATATTGGTTATACTAATGGGTTGTTGCTAACTTGTTGTCAATATATAATAATATTATCAATTATATAGTAATATTGACATTACTAATAAGTGTATGTACTGTTCCACATCCCCGAGATTATTCTCACATGGGATCAAAGTGAACATAGCTATCTATCTTTAAGTTTGAATCTAAATCTATTATCATACAAAATAGGAGCTTTATTTCTTTTCAATCGTTGGTTTATGCCAACGGTTGCAAGGAAATGATTCATAATAATTGACAATTTAATGACTCAGTATCACTGTTCGCTGCGAGTTTAACAAGTATACGAATATAAGGAAAGCACTATAAGTACCGTAATAAAAAGAGGCAAAAAACCGTTGATAAATTTAAAATTCCTAATTATTTGAAGAGATCCGTAGGTCTACGGATAAATTTTTAGGGCTGGCAGCACTAGTTCAAATAGTGAGTATGAAAACAAATAACGGGGATTCCTTCTCGTGCAACCTAGCCTATTCGGGAAATCCCCGTTCGTAAAAAGAATACTTCAATGTTGCCAATATTTTTGTAATTTTTTTTTCTACTGAACCAGAAAATTATAGTAAATTTAAAAATTAAGATAAGTACTTAGTATAAACTCTAAAACAGTCATATTAAACGAAAAATGCCTTAAAAAGTATGAAATTTAGTGGTTATGAAAAAAAACATGTTTTTTTTTTTTTTAAGTCAGAAAAAAAACGTTTTTTTTACAACACTAGTCTCAACACACTCCCTTCCTCTCAGTTTTCTAACACAGCCATAGAAATTTCTAGATGCATCAGTTAATGGTCCTCCTGCACTGACAATACTCTTCATAAACCCATCTTTAGCCACCTTCCTAACTATTATCAAGTCCTTGTTTGGTTGTTTTAAATATTCCCTACTACCCTGCTGTCACTTAACTCTGTTATGTTCTCTTCCTACCAACCTCTTTATCCTCCTCACTTCCCTCTTGTAGCACACAGATTCTTCTACTTGTCTTTATTTTCTGTTTTGGAATAAAATTTTCTTTCCCCTTTCTTAGTATCTCCGTGAACTCTTCCCACCTTGACTCTGCTGTACTTGTGCCTTCCTTCCATTTACTGAAACATTCTCTGAAATATCTCTTCAAATTCAAAATTTGTTCCTTTTTATAATTGTACCTATCTCCTCCTTCAATTTTGGCTGCTGGTTTACTGAATCCACATACACCAGATGATGTACAGTCATGGCATACATTAATTATGTCAACTACATTTACACAAACTACTGGCAGTTTATTTTTTAGATACCTTAGAAATAAATTCTTCTACAGAGTAGGAGTTGTTAATTAAAAACTCTTTCAATTTTTTCCTGAATTTATTTTTATCCTCTGCTAGACATTTAATATGTGTTGGGAGCTTATAGAAGATATGTATCCCTGAATATCGGACCCCTTTTTGAACAAATGACAATGCCTTGTATTCCTTTTGAAGATCACCTTTATTTCTAATGCCCTTTATTGTTTATTTTACTATTTGTTTCAAACAAAGTATACCTTGTGACTACAAATGACATTAATGTGTATATACACTCAGCCACCAATGTTAAAATACCTAACTTCTTGAACAGCCGTCTACATAAAGTTCTATTGCTAACCCCATACATAATTCTTACTACTTGCTATTGGGCCCTGAATACTTTGTCTCTATGGGTAGAATTCCCCCAGAATATTATTCCATACGACTGAAAATAAGCAAAATAAACTAGCTGCTTCGTTTGGGAGATAACCTATAGCTGAAATCGTACGAATTGCAAATGTAACTGCACCCACTCGCTTTAGGAAGTCAGAAGCATGTATCTTGCAACTTAAATTATGATCAATATGCAAACCTAGAAATTTTACACACTCTACCTCTTGAATGGACTGGACCGCAAATTTTATGTCTACATCTGGTGTTAATCTGTGTGATGTACTGAAATGCATATGCCGAGTTTTGTCAAACTTTAAAGACAAGCCATTTGCTGTAAACCATTTATTAATATGTTCAATGTCATAATTTGAAATATATTCTGTAGATAAATCTGGAGTATTTTTAATTGCTATGTTTGTGTCATTAATGCTACCAAGTTTGGTACTTTTAATTTAATTTAATTTATTTGCAATGGAGCACAGGCTCCGGTGGCAATTTCCCTACACACCCATCTTCCCCCTATCCTGCACCTACCTACATTTGCCCTCTACAAATTTTATCTTTAAATTCCTTCAAAGTTTTCGGTAAATTATTCATCATTTCTCTTGGTAACTCATTCCAATCCCTGACACCCTTACCTAAAAAAGAGAATCTTCCCACACCCTTGTGCCTGAAATCGAGTGTCAGCTTGTGGTCATGGTCATCTTTTCCCGGTTAGTTTCCGTGTTATATCATTTTGAATAGGGAAAGCTTAATTATAACCACCCGGTATATTAAAAACAATAGTGGCTGCAATATAGAACCCCGAGATACTCCACATCTGATTAATTCCTACTTAGAAAACAGTGGACCACTTAAGGCAGCCTTAAAATTCTCCATTGACACTTTGTTTTATATTCACAAGGTAAGAACTAAGCCATTATAAACAATGTCATCCATACCATAATACTTTAATTCCTGTATCAGAATTTTATGATCTACACAGTCAAGTGCCAAAAAATTCCTACATGAATTAATTTATCATTCATTCCTTCTAAAAGATTGTCAGTGAATGTAAAAATAGTTTGTTCTGTTGAGTGACCCTTTTGAAAAACAAATTGTGATTTAGTTAGAATATTATCAGTTGGTGGGATATATGCAAGATATTTCAGATGAAATGGACAAGGGAGGCCAAATCGATAGTGTAGCACTAGATCTGTCAAAGGTGTTTGACAGAGTAAGCCATAAAATGGTAGTAAATAAGGTAATTATCACAGAATGCAATCAGTGATGGATATGATAAAGGAGCTGAAATGGGATTCATTGCAAGACAGGAGGAGGATGAGGACAGTCATGGGAGTGTACAGGGCATATACTGGCAATGAGGCATGGAAAGATATTGCAATGGGTATGAAAAGTAGTGCATGGAAGGGAAAAGATGACCATGACCACAAGCTGACACTCGATTTTAGGCACAAGGGTGTGGGAAGATTATCTTTTTTAGGTAAGGGTGTCAGGGATTGGAATGAGTTACCAAGAGAAATGATGAATAATTTACCGAAAACTTTGAAAGAATTTAAAGATAAAATTTGTAGAGGGCAAATGTAGGTGGGTGCAGGGGTGGGTGTGTAGGGAAATTGCCACCGGAGCCTGTGCTCCATTGCAATTAAATTAAATTATTATTTTTAAGGTGTTCACAACTCTATCAAACACTGCATTCTCGAAAACTTTGGAGAAGGCTGTTAGTAATGAAATAGGAGAGAAATACGATACGGCTGACTTATCTCCCTTTTTATAGTTTTATATGTGAATATCTCAAAAACAACGGTGCATTTGAACAAATGGCGGTGCTATAGATATACGAGGTGTATACCCATCAAAATATATGACAGGAGATTGAAATCTGTTAGGAACATGTCTGATGGTCCCCTTTTAAGATCTCTCAGGTAACTGAGGAATGTAATAAAAGAAAGAAAAGAAATACGCTTTTGACAGTAACAGTAATCTTTAAAGAGTCAGATATTTTTTGATGCCACAATTATAGGAAATTATAGCTTTTTCAAAGATCTGTTTCCAGTGTTGTGTAATCTACTGAAATGTTTTAAACACTTTTCAGAAACAACTATATGTATAATTTTTTTTTTTTGAATTCATACTATCCAATAATTTGTTTAAGATTTTTTTCACAAAAGGATTCAAGAAACGTTTCAAACAGACGATGATGATCCTTGTTCCATCGGTCTGTTGCTCTTCCTCTCGGTCTGTGGTGATCTCTTGGCCTCCACTCTTATACTGTTTTTGCCCATCTTTGGTCTTTTCCAGTCCATTGTCACTTCTGGGACGCTGTCTCCTCTAAGATGTCTCAGACCTTCGTAACTGACTTAATGTCTGTTGCTCTTTTCTTGTTAATCCTAGCATTGAACTATCCATAGCTACTTGGGCAGTCCTTATCTTACCTTTCGTAAACTCATTCAGAGTCCAGGTCTTGCAGCCCTATGTGGAAGAATGCACTGGTCATAAATTATTTTATTTAGATTTGTGGGTATATTAGATTTGGGCATAATAGAATGACTCCCAAATGCTTGCCATCACAGTTTAATGCAACAGAAAATTTCTAGTCTTACATCACTTCTCATGTTTACGAATTGCCAAAGATAAATGTACTCACTGATGTTTTATAGATTTATTATCTAGTTCCACATTCCACTCTGTGGCCGACAGATGATCATCATGGACATTAATTAAGTACTTTTAAGAGTTTATAACAAATTACCCAGTATGAGGTATGTTCTTTTATCTTATGTCAAGAAGAGATTGGAGAGATTGGAGGGGGTTTATACAATGGGTTCAGTAGATTTGCTACTCATGTTTAAAGTTGGCGTCTTTTATTTATACATATTAAACCAAAGATATTTCTGAAACTGTAAGTACTCTTCTGGAATTGCTGTCAATGTTACTTTATGTAATGGGCGATATTCTCTTGGGAATTTTGGATAATGTTTTTAATTTTAGAGAACATCCAGATGTTAGTTGCAGCTGTTCAGAGAGAACATGATGATGTGAATGAATGGAATTTATTTCATTGTCTGGAAACTGGATGAAATGCATTGTTATTTTTCTGAGCCATTATGAAAGTGCAGCAAGCTCATACTATGTCAGATTGTACATTGCCTAATATTTAGGGACCGGAAGGACTTACAAAATTCAGATGCATCATACAGGTTTATTTCACCACTTAGCATAAAATATGATATTTTTCTTTCTGTACAGACCTCATATTCATAAAGCAGAAGTAATAAACACTACTGCTATGATTATTTGCTAGAACTATTTCTATTAATGACCAGTGGGTAAAGTCAGAATTGATGGAAAATATAAACATGGTATAGTAGAATGATTTGATTCAGTAGCAGTCTATCGCTGCAAAAAGGTCATATTTAAATGGAAAACATAAAAAAAAATGTTGAAATTCATTTCATGAAATAAAATGGTAATCAATACTTTTGCTGCTTCAAAAAATTATTTTTTTTAAACAAATAATGTCAAGTGTAATATTTATGTGTCAAACGGATACATAAAGAAGGGAAGAGTGAGCAGCAGGCCGCCTGCCAGGAAGGGAACCTTGCTCAACTATCTGTCATAGTGTAATATGAGACGGATTCTAATAAACCGGGTCCTTGTACCAGCTGTATTCTCATAGTTACTGTCCACCGTCTGAGGGATATCCACAGTCTTCCTTCGCTGCTGAGCCACCTACCTTGCATCGGAAACTCCATTCATCCAAACTCCTTATCATTCCTGGGAGGATCCAACATATAAATGAGTTTACAAATATTCTATCGTCTTGACTGCACCTGCCATTACATACAAACCCATTATTAAATTAATTTAGATTCTTAATCTTAATTATACAAAAAAATTAAGTTAGCCACTACCGAAAGGTTTTTTTTTTTTTTTTTTTTTTTTTGGATCCTTCTGAAGGATGCATACTATGTTTCTGTGTCAAAGGTAGGACAGCCAGTTCCTTTACTGGCAGTTTAATGTGAAATCTGAACCATGGCACATCCTGGCTTAAATCATATGATCAAAGACAACTCTGAAAAATTCCTGCTCCCAACAGGATTTTAGCCCAGGACCTTACAAGAAACTTTCAAAAGCAAGTGCCTTAAACCACGGAGCTTACCAGGATAGAATGTAAAATTTGTGATAGATTCCACAGTTACTACAAACAATTCACAGTAGTACTAAATGTACTAATATTTGTGTTATATTTATACTGCTATAATCGCAAAGAATTTCTGAATGTGATTAAGGATTCTTTTGCTTATTATCCAGTTTCATACTAAAATAAAATTTAGTGAAGTGGCACCTGCCATCTGTCCACGAACTGAGTAAATTTTACACTAAATTCTTTTGTAGTGTTCACTTTGTGAAATGTGTAATTTTTAGACCAAAATTTTTAGCATCCACAGTTGGACCAAGATGCTTGTGTCTGAAAACATTCATTGTTTTATTGCTATCACAATTTTTAACTGCTAAATGTCTCTTAACAGCGAGGTCTTTAGAGACGGGGAAGGATAGGGGGCAGGGAATGGGAAGGAATTCGGCCATGGCATTTTGAAGGAAGCATCCTGGCATTTGCCTGGAGTTATTTGGGAAACCATGGAAAACCCAAATCTGGATGCCCGGACGGGGATTCGAACCACCGTCCTCCCGAATGTATCAGTATTTGAAACTATAACAATCTCTGTGAACACAATTTTTTCTTTCTCAATTCATCTGTTGCCTTTGTACATTGTTACAATGTGAACACATTTAAATAATGTCTCTATGGTATGATCAGGAAACTGAAGAAATAAAGCTAATTAAAAGCAGGTGTAAATTAGCTAAATTAATGCACAATGTGAAATGTTAACAACAGTATTAACAAAATGCACAAAACAAATTCGAAATTATTATCACAAAAAAAAGTTTGATCTGATGAATTTTTATAAAAATAAACTTGTACTATCACAAACATTGAATAGTAACAACAAAAATGGTCCTAGATGAATATCAAACTTGTAACCCTTAGTACAGGAATGACATGCCTTAATGTAAATATCCACTATGAGAGGAAAACTTCAATTTTTAAAAATGGTCAAAGCAGCTGGTTAAAAATACTAGCATGAAGTAGTTATTGTTCACCACAAGAATAAACATGCTCGTTGTACATGGTAAGAATGTACAAAGTGAATAATAACTATGAATTACCTGTAACATTAATTAGATTTAGCTTTTACATTTTGCGAGATCACATATTTTAAATTACATGCCAAGGAACTTATCACAGTGAAAATAATTACTGCTCTGTAAAAGAGAAATAATTTTTTTTTTTTATGATACCAGGCACACTAGGAGTCAACACTTGAATACAAAACATTATATTACCATAGATTAATGTGAAAATCATGATTTAGCACTAGTGAAGTAGAGTCATGTCCATATACATTAGGCAATCTCTTCTCCAAATTTCCTTGTTGTTTCTTCATGACAATATTTACCACAGTGTATAAAATGTCAATTTAATTCACTTCCAAAGAAACTCATAGTTTTACTAACAAACTTTAGATTTTTCTTTGCCTACTTTTTCTTAAAGTATGCAGAAGAAACAACTCATGAATATTTAAGAAACATCGTCAATAATAAAGCTAGCATAAGATGAGTTAGATAACTTTCATGGGAATGAAAAGGACTTTGTAGAAAGGTTAATGGATCTGTAGAAAGAAGCTGCTATCTTGGAACAAAAACTTGATAATGCTACTCAAAAAGGTAGTCAAGAAGGTATCCTAATCAGCGAAGGAAAGGGCAAAGAAGAAGGTAGACAAGAAGGCTGGGAAGGGGGCAGAAAACAAGCGAAAATAGCTGTGGCCAAAAACCTACTTAATGCTCAGACAACTTGTCTTCCTAAAGCTATTGACTATTAAACGGAGAAGCCTAATGCTCTGGTGATTTTGGCAGCTGATCATCTACTATTGGATCATTTAAATAAGTTTCAGGTTTATTGTCTGTTTTTACTGGCAACTGACACACTCACCTACCAATAATAGCAAGGAAAACAGCGGCAAATATAGAATTAATAGGTGCTTTAACCAACTGCTCCTATAAAGATTGTTTTGGTCTGCGTAGTTACTCTGCTTCTTAAATTTCACGTTTCAAATCTACAAAAGGAATTACTTTGGTTGCTTGTACTACTACTTCTACATTCTCACTATTTTTCAAGTGACAAAGATATTCTCTAGCTGCCATTCTCACTTCTTTTTTTTTTATCTTGGAATTTTTTGCTACTCAAATTGAAATCGGCATTAATAAGTAAAGGTACACTACCTTCTACATTAATTTTAGTTCCAAAGTCATATAACTGAATTCTAGATAATTCTTGACCATTAATCTTCATAACACCAAGCTCCTCATATTGCTCTACTAATAAGTTGATGGTCTGATTTAATTTCTTTTGCCAGAACTTGTTTACCTTCATCAGACAGTAAGTTGTTAGCTATATCAACATCAAAGCGTTTAACCAGAAAGCCTTTTTCTTCTACTTTGTAATCAGCAAAATCTACAGCTTTTTCTACAACTTCCATAAGCTAACCAACACTTTTTAATCCAGAAATAAATGCCACATTACTGTCAAAGTAGGCATAATTATCACGTATTCCATAAGTAACAACATGATTACTTTTTACTACATGAATAGCAAAATTATCTTTAATTCCAAGTATATAGTTAGATAAACCATTGAGCATTCTGTAGCATCTAGTACGAGTTAGGTTTAAAGGCAAACTACTCATAGATGAGTCTAGCTGTCGTTCAAGACCATCAAGTAATTTACTAAATGCATAAACTTCTCTTTCCTCCCCTTCAGATATTTGTTTACTCTGCACTATACGCTCATAAACCTAAGATGAAGTTTCTACATTACTTAAAAATATGATTTTTTATTCTGTAAGGGGGATAAACCAACAAAGAAAAGCTCCTTCAAATGAAGGTAAATAAAGAACTTGTATCTCTTTAATAGAAACATTTGGAAAATGATTTGATACAAATTCTGATAAACTCAAAACTACGTCTCATCTCTTTTCGTCAGAAATACTGAACCTATTTATGTGTTTTCCTTTGAACTTTTCTTGGATTTACTTTCCTGTTTTAAACCATCAATTTCTTTATACTTTCTCTTATTAGGTTTGGAATTACTTTGTCGTGTTCCATTTTGTTTCTGTTTTATTTTTATTACTTCTATTATGTTGTTGACACTTATATCTGCCTTTTCCCCTAGTTTATCTGTAGATCTTCTTAGCTTACTTTCACCTAATGAACTAGTTGGTTTCCCATTTTCAAGATGTTTTTGTTTTCCTAATGATTGGGCATTACTGCCTAAATTCATATACACTTCATTATATAAAGACACAGTAGTACCATAGATATCTTCACCTTCTTCTGTTCCACCAATATCCTGTTGTTGAAGTGATAGATCATCTAAGAGAGCATAAGAAGCTTTTCTAACTTTTTTATATAATACATAAAATATTTTATCCTGATTATTTTTGATAAGGTTTTTTAAATAATTTGTTTTGTTTCCTGCTTTGATAAAGCAAAGATCATGCAGTGCTTCAAAGGTAGGAGAAATATTCAGTCCTACCCTATCTAATATCATAGATAAGATTTTCGGTGTGAAGAATTTTTTCTCAGCTAAGAAGTGATTTAAATAATTTCCATTATTAAAACAAGATTTATGAAAATCTCTTAAAATAGAAGCAGCATTATTCCCTGCCATGTTTAATATTCTGGATAAATCACTTGATCTAAACCCTGCACTATAAAAATCACACAATAGCTGTGTTATGTTTCCTGTCCAATCAAAACAAACATCATGGAAATCTTTTAAAGCAGAACAAATATTAGCTCTTGCTCCATGTAGTATTCTAGACAAATTACTAAGAGTAAAATCTTCTTTCAAGAAATGATGTAAATACTTTTTTGCTTCTTCTGTAGTACAAAAATCATAAAAATGTTCTAGATTATTTGCTGCTCCACTCAATATACTGCACAGATCACTCAAACTAAAACCTGTACAATAGAAACCATCTAAAAGTTTTGTTTTTTCCCTTTTCTCATCAAAACAAATGCTATGAAATTTCTTTAATATAGAAGCAGCACGGACTCCTGATCCACATAATGCAGAGGATAAGTCACTTGGGCTAAGGCCCACATTATAGAAATCATCTAGAACTTCTGTTCTTTTTCCTTCATCACTAAAACAAACGTTATGTAATTTTTCAAAGGCATCTTTAGCTTTAGTTCCTGATCCACTTAAAATACCTGATAAATTATGCATCTTAAAACTTTCCCTATCTTTTTTCTCAATAAAATGTTTTAAGTGTGGTTTCTTATTTTCTTGTTCATCAAAAAAAGTATTATAAAGTTCTCTAAAGGTTTTTGCAGCATTAGCTCCTGCTCGATGTAAGATACTGGATATACTAACCAGATCTATCCCTTCTTTTTCCAAAATTTTTAAATACCGTGTTTTATTTCCCTGCTCATTAAACCAGAGATAATATAAATCTTTAAAAGCTTTTGCAGCATTAGCTCCTGCTCCACTTAAGATACTAGACATATTAGCTAGGTTTATTTTATTTTTTTCTAGTGTTCTTAAATATTGAGTTTTATTTCCTTTCCCACTAAACCATAGACTATATAAATCTTTAAAAGCCTTTGTAGCACTAGTTCCTGCTCTGTTTAGAATATCGGATATGTTAGATAGATCTACTTTTTCTTTTTTCAGAACTTTTAAGTATTGTGTTTTATTTCCTTGCTCATCAAACCATAGATAATATAAATCTTTAAAAGCTTTTGCAGTATTAGATCCCACTCCACCTAAAATACTAGACACATTAGAAAGGTTTATTTCTTCTTTTTCTATGGTTTTTAAATATTGAGTTTTATTTCCTTGCTCATCAAACCACAGATCATATAAGTCTTTAAAAGCTTTCGCAGCATTAGATCCTGCTCCACCTAAAATACTGGACACATTAGATAGACTTATTTCTTCTTTTCGTAGGGTTTTTAAATATTGAGTTTTGTTTCCTTCTGCATCAAACCACAGATCATATAAGTCTTTAAAAGCTTTTGCAGCATTAGATCCTGCTCTACTTAAAATACTAGACACATTAGATAAGTTTATTTCTTCTTTTTCTAGGGTTTTTAAATATTGAGTTTTATTTCCTTCTGCATCAAACCACAGATCATACAAGTCTTTAAAAGCTTTTGCAGCATCAGCTCCTACTTCACGCAAAATATTAGACATATTAGATAGCTTTATTTCTTCTTTTTCTAGGGTTTTTAAATACAGAGTTTTATTTCCTGCTGCATCAAACCACAGATCATATAACTTTTTAAAAGCTTTAGGTGCATTAGATCCTGCTCTACTTAGAATACTAGACATATTAGAGAGATTTATTTCTTCCTTTTCCAGAGTTTTTAAATATTGGGTTTTCTTTCCTTCTGCATCAAACCATAGATCATACAAGTCTTTAAAAGAGCTTATAACATTAGCCCCTGCTCTACTTAGAATACTAGACATATTAGATAGACTTATTTCTTCTTTTTTTAGAGTTTTTAAATACTGGGTTTTATTTCCTTGTTCATCAAACCACAGATCATATAAGTCTTTAAAAGCTCTTGCAACATTAGATCCTGCTCCATTCAAAATATTAGATATATTACATAGATTTATTTCTTCTTTTTCCAGAGTTTTTAAATATTGGGTTTTATTTCCTTGCTCATCAAACCATAGATCATACAAGTTTTTAAAAGCTTTTACAGCATTGGCTCCTACTCTACTTAAAATACTGGATATATTAGATAGATTCATTCCTTCCTTTTCTAGAGTTTTTAAATAGTGGGTTTTATTGCCTTGCTTATCAAACCAAAGATTGTATGAGCTTTCAAAAGCCTTTGCAGCACTAGATCCTGCACCATTCAAAATGCTAGATATGTTAGCTAGGTTTATTCCTTCTTGCTCTAGAGTTTTTAAATATGGGGTTTTATTTCCTTCTGCATCAAACCACAGATCATACAAGTCTTTAAAGGCCTTCGTAGCACTAGCCCCTGCTTTATTCAAAATGCTAGACATATTAGATAGATTTATTCCTTCTTTTTCTAGAGTTTTTAAATACCGAGTTTTATTTTCTTCTGAATCAAACCACAGATTATATAAGTCTCTAAAGGCTTCTGCAGCATTGGCTCTTGCTCCACTTAAAATACTGGTCATATTTGATAAATTTATTCCTTCCTTTTCTAGAGTTTTTAAGTATTTAGTTTTATTTCCTTCTGCATCAAACCACAGATTATATAAATCTCTAAAGGCTTCTGCAGCATTGGCTCTTGCTCCACTTAAAATACTGGACATATTAGATAGATTCATTCCTTCCTTTTCTAGAGTTTTTAAATAATGAGTTTTATTGCCTTGTTTATCAAACCATAGATTATATAATTCTTCAAATGCTTTTGTAGCATCAGCTCCTGATCCACTTAAAATGCTGGACATACTGGATAGGTTTATTCCTTTTCTTTTCATGATTTCAAGATATTCTTTTCCTTCCCCTTCAATTAAAAAATCTAAGAACTGATTAAATCTTGGTGTCCCTTCTTTACCAGCAATACTTTTGGCAAATCTAATCTCTTCTTTAAGGTTGCATACATCCACATACGGCCTCTTCAATACTATGTCATCTTTGTCTGTAACAGAACGTCCACGTTTTCTAGACCTTACACCAATTTCATGACTCTCCTTACCTGAACTACCTGACTGACCACTTTGTTTATATGGGAAATTTCCAGTATCTTGTAATGATGTAAAAATATAAGACTGAGAAATGTTGTTTGAACCTATCGCATTACTGTAAGCTTCTTTTCTAGAAACTTTTATACTTCTTTTTATATTTTTTTCAATGTTACTAAGAAGTGGCACAAAGTGGTTTCTATAATTCACTATGTAAACAACATCATTACCTTCACCCACCTCACCTGTAGTAATGTATAATTTATCTTCAACTATACCCTCATCTCTCAACTCTATAATTTTGATTTTAACTCCATACTTTTCACATATAATTTTTCCTTCAATTTCAGGTCTGCCCTGTATAGTGGGCTCATTTTCTTCAGCAGTTCTTTTGATACTTTCTAAATACTTATAAAAAGTCTTTTCCTCATCTAAAACACCATTTCTCCTTTCATCCTTCTTAATATTGCAAGGAACAAGAAAAGCAATATTCTCCTGTGGAACAAAATAGCCCCCTTCATTTGCATCTTTTATAATTTTATCCTTATATTTGCTAGCAGAATTCGCACAATCTTCTCTCAACGATTTTACATTAAAATTTTTACTACTTACAATCAAATTTTTATTTTTTAATTCATTTAGTCCTAGGGCAACTGAATCAAAAAAACTATCTCCAGCACCTATAGCTGCTCCGATCTTAAAGCCTCTAGGTAAGTGTTTCCTTAAATTCCCTACAAGTCCTTCAAATTTTTCTTTTTCCTTCTCATCTATTGCCTCTTTTAACTGTTTAAAAATGGAGATAGGATCTCTAGTTAACAGAACACTGTTAGTATCTAAATACTTTAAGGAACTTGGTGGTTTATATTCTGGAGAATGTCTGTATTGTAACTGCATGGCTCCAAGTTGCTTTTGTATATCTGGGTTGCTGTGATCAGGACTAGCCAACTTCAGTGCAGCTATATCTTGTGGTGATGATGCTTCCTGGAAAACAAATATATTGAAACAATTAAGAGCAAAACTTGGAATGGTTCAAAGGGTTCTACCTGCCAACTGAAGGACATTGGTGACTTTTTACTAAGAAATCAAATAATTTCTTTTGGGGCTACACAAACAATTAGTACAATTAATTTTTATTTTCAGTTTACTTATTTGAAGACAAGTTTCACACTATGTGATCAGTGTAATCATTACCACTATTGTGTTAAAATGATAATAACTGAACGTAAGTAACATATGTGTATTCTAATGTTTATTATTATTATCTGCAATTGGACCCTGTCAGATCACGCAAAGCCTTAACGATTCAGTTTTATAAGTTTCCATACAGCTCTCATTTATTCTCTGTGGATTCTCTTCCTTTCTTCAGCCCACTTTGTCCCTGGTCTCTTAATGACTTCATTCTCTGGCAGTACTCCCAATTTGTTACTTTTTTGTCTGTACGTTTGTCTGTCTATGATTTCTGATGAGTTTATCTGGGCTTTTTCCATGTATTTTTTGATTTGCTGGATCCAGGGCATAATTTTTAGCTGTTCTATGTATGTCACAATTTTATGAATGAGTCTTGTTGCTGGGAGTCTGTGGACATGTTCATAAAATCTTAATCTTAGTTTCCTGATGTCTTCCATGAGGTTTGAAAGGGTTTCTGTTGCTTTTCGATATTTAAGTCTATATCTGTCATCTGTTTTCTCTGAGCCAAGGATCTTTCTTATAATTTTGCATTATACTTTCAAAATGCTTTCTAGATCACCTTTCTTGTGTAGTGTTAAGGCTTCAGGTTTCTAAAAGTGTTGTAATGTCTGACTTTTGTATATATGGACAAACATTTTTTTCATATATGTTGTAGGTTCTACCATAGGCTCTCCTAAGTTTTTGTTTGTGAACTTTCTGTGCTATTTTCTCTCCTCCTGTGGCTTCCATGATTTCTCCCAGATACTTGAAGTACAGGAAACTCTGAATTTCTCTATATTTTGTGACAAGATTTTGACTATGGAGTTTTGAGCTGTTGGAGGGATGGAGGGTTTGGGATGACTTTGCTGGATCCTAAAAGTTTAATTGCTAGAATGAGCTTTAATCTTTTCTTGGTCTGCATTTCTTGGGTTTTGTCTCCTCTTTCTGATATTAATGGGAGTGGTGGAATTGGGAATTTATGGAAGAAAGCTATTGATTTTCTTTTTAGCTGTTCACTCAGTGGTGGCCAACTATGTGTGACATGCAGTTCCTTGTTGGGAAGGTAATGTGGCATATCCAGCATAACATGAAGTGCCCTATTTTCATATGCCTGAAGTTTTTTAATATGATGATTGGATGGCATGCTGCATATTTCTGAAACCTTATAGGACTATTGATTGAATTATTGCATGGCACAGGAGCATTTTCATATCCATGTGTAGTCCGTCACCTCTTAGAATTGGGTACAGGGTGACAAACTTGGCATAACTTTTACCTTTTACTTCATCTACATGTATTTTCCACATCAGTCACTTATATAGTTGCAGTTCAAGATATTTCACATAGTCCAGCCATTCAGGATCTACTTAATTGATTATGAGCAATACATCCGGATTTTTTAATTATTGGAAAATATTAGGGTCTGACATTTGGTGCTGTTTATTTTGGTATGCCAGAGTTTCCAAGGCACCTGACTTGCCTGATCTGTTGTCTGACTTTTATTGTAGTTTCTTGACTCCCTTTGAATTGTTAGAAAGCTATTGTTTTTGGTTGTCTGGATGCAGGGTCTTCTTTAGTGACCGTCTTTGGCAGTGGATCTCGTATGTGCCTACAACTGACCGTCTCTACATATAGAAGTGTGCATCCCGAAGCAGCTGTATATTTGCAACCCAGCAGCTGAGGTGAGATGAATACTCCAGTGCACCCACATGAGGAAATGGTGTGGCAAGAAGTTTGCCAGTGCCTAGGAGAGGCAGTTGACTATCATGAAAAGCAAATGTCATTAACAGTTCCCACTTATGCTCCCAGCCTAGACAATTTTACGCCACCAGCTATGTGGATGAAAGTAAGTGCCATATTACCGAAGAGGAGGAGCAGTACTGTTTATAATGGTTTCCACTGTTCAAAAATGCTCTTCTCTTGGCTGAATAGCTACAGGATATTGCTAAACAGCCAGTTGTCTGCTAATCAGGACTCCAAGGCGTGCTTGTGCTGCCATGGTCCATCCAAGCTTATACTGCGATGGTAGTACAATTGCTCTGACTATATTGAGTCTTACATGAGCCAGGGTTTATTCTTTATGAAAATACCGAGACAGCAGAGCTTCTCCAACAATGCCACACTAGAGCCAAGGCACCAGACCTGCCACAACTGTGGCGGTGGAGTCCAGAGTGTATACCAAAGCTTTTCTGCAGCTGTAACAACTCTGCCATATCAGGAAGAAAAGAAGAAGAGTACCAAGAAGAGCATCATCCGCTCAGTGGTATTGATGCTAGTCCGATAGTCTCTCTTTCCAGTACTGCAGCAGTACTGAACACTGCATTGGTGCACATTGTGTGTCTCCTGTGACATGGAGCTATCATATGTGCAGCAACTGTGGCAGGGACCATGATTCATGCTAAGGAAGCTGTCATGTCGCCTGCAGTCACTTCAAAAACTGAAAGTAGGCACATCTAAGAAGACGGAAACTCATATCACAAGATGTTCATTCAGAACCAGTTCCAACTTTTACCATGAGGCAGCCAACAGGCAAGTACAAGAAGGCAAACCTCACATATCGTGAAATGGGACTTGTACATAACTTCCGTCATAGGCAAAGCTATTCTAAAATACGATTCATAGGTCATATTTTGAGAAGTTATAATGCTCATGCAAAGGAAATAGCATAAAAAAAACATTAGTGCATTCGCATTTGGATTACTGTTGTGGAATTGGGATCCAAATCGTAAGCTATTGATCGACACATTAGAGAAAGTACAGAAGAGAGCCGCTCGATTCGTAACTGCTAGTTACAGTCCTTACGTAAGTGTCACAGAGCTGATACGTGGGTTGGGCTGGGATTGTTTGGCAGGAAGACGATGTCGTTTTCGTTTGAATTTGTTGGATAATATGCAAAAATCTTTCATTTACAAATGCAATGAAATACTTCTTTCACCAACCTATTTAGGAGGCAATGAAAGGAGGGATAAGATTCAAGAAAATAACATGCCATACTAATACTT
The DNA here is from genome assembly GCA_031002005.1 of Vandiemenella viatica. Taxonomy (NCBI): domain Eukaryota; kingdom Metazoa; phylum Arthropoda; class Insecta; order Orthoptera; family Morabidae; genus Vandiemenella; species Vandiemenella viatica. Next base: position 159,548,243 of record JARYHS010011408.1, on the reverse strand, counting down.
TTATGTATTCTTTCTTTCCTCGTTCTGTTCAGGATGGGAATGCACAGAATTAGGATTGTGCTTAGCATCCTCTGCCACCCATAGTATTTGTGAATTGCAGAGTATAGATGTAGATGAAAGGGGTGGAAGGGATGTTTTTTTGGAAATTTTGTTTGTCTAGAAACTTCTCCAATGTGACTTTACAACTCCCCAAAGTTTCACCATAATCAGATGAACAATTAGGAGCGCGTAGAGGACAAACAGACAAACATTCATTTTTATATCTGCGAAGATTTCGCATTGTGAATCTATCCATCTAATCATCAAATTATTAAAAATTGTTTCAATTATTCCAGTATCGGCATGCACTGCAGAACTGTCAATTTTAGCATTACGGATAACCAAAACTTATTTATTCTATGACTTGGCAAAGATTGACTGATTACATCGCAGTGCACGTAAACCGAGAAATAGTTGATGGTTTGGACCTGCATGATATTGCTGAAGAATTCTTGTCAGTAAAAGTTATGTTACACACTGTTGATATAATGATTTCATTATATTTTTATTATTATGATAGGTATCCATTATTTATTGTTCAATCTAGTATTTTTTTACCTGTCTTTCTTTCCTTCTCCTCTGTATGTATTAATTACTAGCCGTACCCGCGATGTAATTTATGATAGCGATCCTTGCAAACATAAATCAAATTCAATAATAAAATCCTATTTTCTGATAGGAATACACAAATCATTAGTTATCTGTCTATTATTATTATATACTTGAAAATCTGTAAATTTGTTACTCAATGACGTTAAAAAGCCAGAACCCTTCAAATGAAGTTTAGTATGTTTTTAGGCCTGGAACAGAATTTAAAAAATGCAAAATCTTTCTTTCCTACTCTGCATGTCTGTTCGTTTATTACTTGAAATCTATTGGATGCATTTAGATGTGATTTGTACTCTTACGTAAGACTAGTTGGTGTCTGTGACTTCATACATGTTTGTTAAGAATTTTAAATGTTTTTATTTAATTTGCATGGAACCCTAAATATTTCTGGGATAAAAAGTAACGTATGTCACTCCCTGCCAAATCAGCAATCCGCCAGTGAAAGTTCCATCCAAACTGGTTCACACACTTTTCAAGTTTTTTTTTTAACAGTCTTGAAATGAGCCTGAGCTCCCACGAGGTTTTCTGAAAGTCGGCGCACCTGTGTGCATGGAATTCAGTATAATGTATTGCAAAGATTGCACCAGGAATCCAAGGCGTCCAACAAGTCAGTACTTTGGTAATGTAAACAAACACTGCGCAAAAGTTTCGATGGTGGTGTATGGTCATTGCAGAGAGAATGGCACAAGCATGATCAGCATAAAGAAGTCAATGCTCCAAATGTGTATGTCTAGCTAAAACAGAGAGTTCATGTAACAAGAAAATAGTCCATTACCCCCACATACCAACAGATTTTGCAACAACTGGACAACTAAATACTATGAAGTCCAACTAATAGGTAGATATTTGATGAAAAATATAATAGATGTCATGTATAAAGCAGTTGAAATGGCGAAACAAAAAGTTGCAGTAGGTGTTTGAGGCAAGGAAGTGATGAGATGCTGTTTTTCGCATTTTAGGATGCATCGACACCTGGGACATTAGTGCCTCTAAAATGATAAGAGAAGTGTGGTGATACTGCATGAAATTAGGCAGGTAGCTGAGGAGTTTTTTATATGGCAATTAAGTCACAGAGCAGCTCAAATATTATTGTGACACTTTGATTGACTGAATTCCTAAAATACAATGTTTCCACCGAGTAAAGAAAATAGGATTGGCACAAAAATTAATTGAAATCACCCATGCCATGGGTCAAAATCAAACCAGCAACACTAGTCAACAATGCAGGGCCAGAGTGCTAGTGATGAAGGAATTACTACAACTACAAGGGCAATACTGAAAGTCATCAGCAACCAATTTTAACCATGAAAATTTCAACAATATAACTAAATGACAGCAGGGTCATAATCACAGACTGTACACAACGTGTTGTTTGCTACTCTCACATAACCATGGGCAATATTTAAAAAATGGTACAGCAATGTTTCGTTTCAACAGCGTGCTGACATAGAATTACTTGTTAAAATGGAAAAATTTGCTGCTGAAATTCACCTCAGACTTAAACATACCTATGGAGATGTCTGCATGTATGCCAGCAGTGGTAGGAGATGGGTGAAACATTTCAAAGATGTGAACATGAGTATCCATGATGAGCCTTGTAGCAGGCGCCCTCGGACTGCCTGCACAGAATGTAACAAGGAAAAAGTTGATATGATCATTAGAGAAGACATGTGTATTGTTGTAAATGACATTGTGGAAAAACTTGCAGTAGAACATAGTGCAGTGCAAGAAATAGTTCAAAGCTTAGGTTATTGAAAGGTTTGGGAAGATCATCCTTCAATAGGATAAAGCACATAAGCATAGAGCTTCAGCCACTATGGAGAAGATCATGACATGTGGGTGGTAAACTCTTCCACATCGTCCCTAATTCCCAACTTCGCAACCTCCGACTAACACCTTTTTTGTTCTGTTAAGGAAGAAATGTCAGGCCAACTTTATGAGATGCTGAAGGATATTTACCAAGCAGTGCGAAAGTGTCTGCAGTCTGCTGGAACAGTGTCTGTCGTAAGAGTATTTTCAGACTTGCAGAATGATGGAAACGTGCAAAAAATGGGATACTATGTTGAAAAAACAAAAACAAAAAAAGTTTATAAATTAAGATGATGTACTTGGTTTCGCTTAAAAATTAAGATTGTTAAAAAATGTTGCTCATGACTTTCAGTATAACCCTCGTCACAAGTTAATCAGGTTTGACATCAGTAAACAAGCACATCAATTTCCTATTACTGCTAAGGGGGAGGTGCTGGCAAAAATACTTCTTGCTTTGGGGCTAGAGAATGCTTGATAGCATGACAACTCATAACAGGTTTCTCTTATTGAAATCATCACACTAGAAGCTCAATAGAAGATATTTAATAAAATACGCAATCTAGATAAAGCTGCATGAAAAAACTGATGGATTTGTTCACTGCACCAGATCTGCTAGCAATATACCTCAATGTAGAGCCAAAGAGATATGACATAGGTAATACAAAGAGTCATGAACCAATCTACATCGGTAAAGAAGATGGTCGGTAGTACCAGCAGAATGTCAACAAATCTTCAAATATTATGACTGAGCACGAGAAGAGCATAATAGTGGAAACTAAATACTGCATGGTGCAGTTTCATTTTATGTTTTCTGCAGAAAGAACAGGGTTTTAAAGATGCCTTAGAATAGGCAAAACATAACATTGAGAAGCCTTTGTGAGGAAAAACTTTGTAACACTTTGGGTAGCCCTTAGAAAATCAGACATGCTATCACATTGTTTGTTGTTGAGAAAACATATGCATATGAAATTAACCGGGAAGATTCTGCAGTGGGCGTATAGTATGTTTTGCTACTGGATAGCAAGCCTGTTGAAGAAATATGAGAACAAATCATACTATGCAGAAACATATGGCAGGCCTGCTGGAGTGAAGAGAAGAGTAACGATATTACTTTTGAAGAAGTAATAATAATGACAAATACAGTGAAAAAAGGAAAAGCTGCTAGATATAATGTACTTACAGGCAAGGTTTTCCAGGAAATGGTAATGTCTTATGTTAACTTTGGAATAAATGCCTTTATGAATACTGTGGAAGTGCAGCGAGGTGATAATGGTAAAGAAAAGAGATCATAAGGATCGTCTCATATCCAGATTAAACCATCTAGGTTGCTTTCTGAAAGTGTCTGATATGACACAAGAGAAAATCCTATGCAAAAGACTCTAAAACCAAATGGAACTATGGATCATCAATCTATGGAAACAGTTAGAAAACATATCAAGTTAAATGTAATGGCCATTTTTATGAAGATCTCAGTGGCATTACAAAGTATAGACCTGTAAAGGGTTGCTGACTGCCGACTGTAGCCCTCACCACATGTATAGCCTAGGGGCTCACAAAGCCTAAATGCAGCCCTGTAACGGATGGTAAAATGTTCAGTTTGTTGTCCTGTATTCTGGGGTGTTATGCTAGGCCAGTAGCAGAGATTCTAAAAAAAAAAAAAAAAACTGAGAACAATTGCAATAGAGCATTCAACTGCTTTGCAAAGCAGGGCAGAAATGTTCAATTGAGTTAAGTATATCATAAGATGATGTTTATATGGAAAGGACAGATAAAATACACTCAACACTTGCCAAAGGCTGCTGCCCTCCTCCCTTCAACTTTGGTGAGTGTTGGGTGTATTTTATCTGTCCTTTCCATGTAAATATTGCCTCGCGGCAGTTCTTTCCTTTCATTGTTACCTATAAGATGATGTTTAGTTGATAAAGGAAAAATATTTTGAAATCCTGGAATTAAGACCAAGTATAACTCAATTTTAGTATGTCCTCTGGGCAGATATTTAGGCATTTATATGGTCGGATGTTCACATTTTGAAATCCATTTAGGTGAGACTACAAGGATGAGTAATAACTGTAATGAATAAAATGATAGGATTTGCGGGTGGGGTAGTATATTCTCCACCAGCGAAAAACTGTTACTGACCTGTTGAAATTTGGATTAACTGCTTCCTTTTAATGTCCTCTTCACGTTTTGCACTCTCCTTTTCTGGAAAAGTTGTCACCAAATGCCAAAATGTGAAATGCTCCACAATGGCAAAATGTTATCAGCACTGCAAAAATCACACAAAAATTATCGGTACAGGGATCATATCAACCTAAACAGGTTCGTTTTGTCATAGTGATCGTGGTTAGGTTGAAATTCGGCCTGGACCAAGAGTAAAAAATTTACGGGAAATTCGTTCTGTGGTAGCCATCTAGGAAATTGCACATTTGTTTACAGTGGAAGCAATCGATTATCTCTGACTGCTTATATCGACTGTAAGATGGCGAGCGTTGTTGTACTGCATTTCAGATAAATATTTTGTATCTGTTAATTTCATGCGACTTTTTACAATGGAATGAAGCTAAAACAGCAAGAAAACATTACAACAAAGGATTAAATCAACATTTCAAGAGATTATCATTGATTTCGCGTCACCAGTGGCATCTACAAGCTACACTGCAATGTCATATTTCAGAATTTTTAGTTTAATTGGTGGTGACTTTTCCGGAAAAGGAGAGTGCAAAACGTGAAGAGGACATTATAAGGAAGCAGTTAATCCAATTTTCAACAGATCAGTAACAGTTTTTCACTGGTGGAGAATATCCTACCCCACCCGGATGTGCCAACAGAGCTTTACTATTCCAGTCCAAATAATAAGATTGTATTATGATAAAATTCTGTTCTCTCCAATAGTACACTATGTAAGAGTGCGAACAAAAAAAATTAATAAAATTTTAACTGAAAGAGCGAATCAACTATCTTAATTGAGGAATATAACTGACATTGATGAAGGCATATCAAACCATGGCCAAAATTGCATTAATTCCGGCCATTGGTCCCTATCTGCTGAACTAAGAAGTGAGGAAATGAGGGGCTATATACGGATTTAATTTAATTTAATTGCAATGGAGCACACGCTCCGGTGGCAATTTCCCTACACACCCAACTTCCCCCTATCCTACACTCACCTACATTTGCCCTCTACAAATTTTAACTTTAAATTCTTTTAACGTTTTCGGTAGGTTATTCACCATTCCCCTTGGTAACTCATTCCAATCCCTGACACCCTTACCTAAAAAAGAAAATCTTCCCACACCCTTGTGCCTGAAATCGCCAGCTTATGGTCATGGTCATCTTTTCCCTTCCATGAACTACTTTTCATACCTACTGCAATATCTTTCCATGCCTCATCGCCAGGAAACCTGACTAATAATAGTATACCATGAGAAATGGGAAATTTTGGGATTCGCAGGACGATGGTTCACCGTGGGAAACCACTGACGTTTCAGACATTTTCAGTCGAGACTGCAAAAAGGGGATGTCATCATTCCTAACTATGTCAGTCTCAAATCAGCAGTGTATCAAACTGGTCGCTCGTGACAATATCTCAAACATGTAATTGTGGGGATTGCAAAATTTGAGCCTCAGACAAGGTTCGCAGACTCTACAAATATTTAGATGGAAGTGAACTTAGAGATTTCAACATATTTTATAATATTCACTGATGTAAACTTTTACAAACAATGTGTTACTAAAGAAATAATTGGAGTGTAAAACCGTTCTACTAAGCTCACTCTAATTGGGGCTGCAATCCAATTCAAGGTTCAAAGAGTGAATGCTTTTATCCAGCACATAGTTATGTTACTTGAAGAATAACCTGCAGTCTTCAAATGTGTTCAAAGTCTGATATAGTGTACACAACATGTGATCTGTTAACAGTTTAGCTTCAAAAACTTTTAAAGAATATATTGCTTAATTATCAGTTGTGACTTTTCTTTTTTACACAGTCTAAAACCATTAACTGTTGTTGAGTAATTAGATCAACAGTTTGGTGGCTGTTTTAATGAATCTTCAAGCAGGTATCAGAGACATAATACAATAAAAATCATAATGTATGGTCATAGCTTATGTGTGAATGTTGCAGTACCCCAAGTAACATTTCTTCAAAACACCTGATAGGCTTAGCAATAGCTTCATACGTAACTGAATCAGAATGGAAACTAGCATGTGCAAAGAGTGACAGTTTGCCAGAGTACCTAGTGAGATGATGCAAAATGATTGCTGATTTGAGATTTTAGTGCAAGGAAGAGACTATTTTGCCCATCACTTGCTGGATAAAGCAACCAATTAGCATCAAAATTCTGGAAAGAGAAATTTCATAGAACAGAAAATGGGTGGTACATGTATGAGTGTATTAAGAAATAAAGAGGTTAGGCTTATAGAAGATGCATTAAATTGTCAAACTTTTATACCTTTTGTGGGCTTCTTGTAAATTGAGAATAGACATAATACTTAGCAAAGTTATGTTCAAAATTATTTTCAGACCACCTATGAAGATAAGAAATATGCTTGTTGTCTGAAGAGCAACTTAGTAGTTCGTAATAATATAGTTCTACTACATTCTATCCGAATGTGGCCAATATTACATCGAACAGAGCCAATAACGTGTAAAATGGCAGAAAAATACACTTGGGGCAGAAAACTATATCGGCTGTGGATGAGCTTATCATTAATGAGGTGAATATTTTTTTATTTTAAGGATACCAGGATTATTGTTAATTTAAATGTTTCTGTTAATTGCTCATCATGTAAGCTATTGAAATAGAGCTGCTAAACAGAGATTGTAGACTGCGGCATAGACTGGCTTGGAAGCCTGTATTCTAGCTAGTAAGAGGACAAGTATGAATAAGAATGACATCATCAGGGAAGATTGATAGTTACTAGTTTTTTTTATTGAAGAAGAGGGAGGCTACCCCTCACCCAGCCTCCTCAAGCCCACTAAATCACCCCCGTGGAACAGTGGCTTCTTGGCCTGCCAACTTCATTTAATGACAACTCAGTTGAAAATTAGGAGTTTCCAAAATGGTAATAAGCGATTTGTGATAACTTTGTAGGAGTTTCACGTTTCAGTAGTGATAGTGGAAGCTGCAGGGAATAGTACTACTAGAAATGTGAGTTTGTTGTATTGGAAATGACCTGGGGTAGGTGTGAAGGAAGCACAGGTCCTGAATCACAATGATAAGCCAAAGTTGCATCGTGGTGTGAGGTGAGTAAAAATAATGGAGATGCTGCATGAGAAGGATATTAGTTCTGTCTTGGGGAGTGTGCCTATTGGTATCAAGTGTAGTTGTAGTTTCACTAGGCACAGGCTGCACCTAAATAGGAGAGGGAATGGAGCAATTTTTGAGTTCTCCGAAAAAGTTGTATGGAAGCCCATTTACGATTATGACAAGGTTAGGTTAGATGCTGCTGGTGAGGGGATAATAGTAGGTGTCCATAGGGATTAGGAATATAGATTCAAGAGAATAGTTACTGCAGAAATAGTTGCAGCCAATGAAACAAAAAAGAGGGAATCCCCACAAGGAAGATGAATAGCATTGTTGAAAATATTACAATCACAGTTATAAGATTGTTACTACTGGGCTGTAAGAACATAAACGATAAAGTTTCCTACTTAATACAAATACACAAACCACAAGAGATTATAGGGGTAGAGTCTTGGTTAAATGAAAGAATGTTAAATAAAGAGGTTGTAGCATACCAAGTCACAAAGGCAAAATAAAACAGACTGTCATTTACTCTGAGAAGAGTTTGTTGTCATGGAGACAAGAAAGTAACAAAGAGAGAGCGATGAATAAAGATAGTGTGTGTGTATGGGTCGATGTTGTTAAGTCAGTCATTGCTAAAACAGGCCTTATATCTTTTGAGACTTGAATGTTGCTTGGATGAATAAGACAAGGAAAGATATGAAAGTGGTTTGGGCATGTCAAGAGAATGACTAGTACAAGACTACCAAAAACTTATTTGTAAAAAAGGTTAGCAGGCAAAAGACCAGTAGGAAGACCAAGAAGAAGATGGACAGACCAACTGAAGGAGGACATAGAGAGAAGAGGCTGGAACTGGAATTATATCATGGACAGAGAAACCTTTCTGGATAGGAGACAGTGGAAGACGATCATCTACAACAACCAAGGCTCATAAACCACACACGGGAAACTGGAGATGGTCCCCAATGATAATGATGATGATGGAAGTTTGTTATTATTCAAATAAAAAAGATTAAATTCATAAACTTGGAAATTAAAGTTCTAAATGATTTAAATGGGACTTTCATCCCCTGGCCACTGAAAACATATAAAGAAAGATATAATAAAATATGACAAGGTTTTTCTCTTTCATTATAGGAGTGTAACATAATGATAGAAGAGGAACTGGTGGAAGAATACTGATATTGATTAACAAAGACTATTACAGTTGATTGATGTGCATAGATCATAGTCATGCATTACTTGAATTAGATTCCTGGTATGAGAAAGAAAAAAATAGGCTCTTAGCTGCTTACCGCGGTGGAAAAATGAATAATGGAGATTAGGCTCTTGGGGAGAAAATAAATATATATGCAGAGTTCACAGATGAAATTGGCAGACTTAAATTTACCATGTATCCAGTGAGAAGGGAATAATACAGGGTGTCCACCATGAACATGACACATTTGAAATTGCTGTATATTTCTTACATCTTAGGATAAAATAAAATAATGCATGCAAGATCAAGAGTAGTTCACCAAGTTTTATTTAAAAAACTCAGTAAACATCTACATGTGTTTTTATTTTTAAATTGCTTTACGCCTCGTCAATGGCTAGGGTTATTAGAGGCGGGATGGGACTGGCAACAAGGAACGGGAAGGAATTCGGCCATGGCCTTTTTGAAGGAAGCATACCAGCATTCACCTGGAGTGATTTGGGGAAACCATGGAAAACCCAAATCTGGATGCCCGGACGGGGATTTGAACTCGTGTCCTCACAAATGTGAAGCCAGAACGTTAACCTTTCATCCACCACACTCGGTACCTCTACATGAGATCCTCTCGTTGCACGAAGAACATCTGGCCTGAATTCAAGTTCCTGCCAGGTTTTCGGTAGCGTCTCGGTTGTAACAGAAGTGACAGCATCTCGTATGCGGCCACGAAGCTCTTGTAGATCGCGAATTTTGTGGCCTGTATACACTTTTTCCTTCAAATATCACCACAAGAAGAATTCTAGAGTGGTAATATCCAGTGATCGAGGCGGCCAACTTGTCGGTCCACCACGCCCAATCCAGCGACCGGGGAACTGGGTGTCAAGAAATTCTCGAACGATCAGGCTCAAATGTGGAGGGGCGCAGTCCTGTTGAAGGATGACGTTCGGCTGCAAATGCATTAACTGAGGCACAACAAATTGTTCCAACATGTTGAGGTTTGCACTGCCAGTAACTGTTCTTTCCTACAAAGAAAAAGGGGCCAATGATCAAATTGTGCATCAATCTGCATGACACATTTAATTTCGGGCTGTCACGAATGTGATCCACAATGCAATGTGGGTTTTGTGATCCCCAAATGTGTGCATTGGTGTGTTGACTTTGCCCGATAAATGAAATGTGGCCTCATTAGAGAAAGTTGAAAATGTTGTGTCTTCACCAATGTGATGTAACATGTCAATAGCAAATGCCTGCATAGTATCACCATCATCTGTTTTTCAGTACATGAAGCAACTGCAATTTGTATGCATGAACCAAAGAGAGTGATGCAGTACCTTATGTACAGTGGACATCGGCATCTGCAGTTCTCATGACACTTGTCAAATGGACTTGCGTGGACTTGATCAAACACCTCTCTCACTACTGCTACATGCTCCTCTGATACGCACTCATTACTGACAACATACAATTTCTTCACATTTTCCATTGCCAAAAAGCACTGTTTTCCATTCCTTAATGGTGTTCCATGATGGTGGGTCCTCCTTGAACACGCGGCAAAAATTGCATTGCACTTGAATCACTGAATTTGTTTCCGCGTACTAACAAATAACTTCTGTTCGTTCTTGCGATGATGCCAGTTTCAGTTAAGCTACTGCAAGCGCCACCTACAACCTCTTGCGCGGGTTTTTCAAAAATAGTCAATTGAACTTCCACAGTTTCTCTACATATTGCAATACATGTTACCAACTTACTTCCAGTCGTTGATTTTTGGCAGACAAATGAAAGATGTTAGATTCATGGTGGACACCCTGTATTAATAACACTGGGGAATAGAGATTTGCAAATACCTTATTAAGGAAAGGAGGTTTTACACGAATGGTAGAGCAGAACACAAGGGGGCCAAACATGTTGAATATCTTCCTAATAAAGCCAAATGGTAAGCTACTGATGTCTCAAGTAACTAAAAGAATAAGTGATCACAGAAGCAGTTTTAATGGATATTGACGGTTCATTAAGCCCGGAACTGAAACTGAAGGTGGTTGTAGGCACAATTATAAAAGATACCTATTTCAGAACTGAAGAGATATTTAATGTCAAGGTTCTATATGTTGAAAGAGTGCACAAGTACAGTGGGAACAAAATGGGAACAGTTCAAGGAGTATTAAAAATAGTGGAAAATGTTTATTTCAAAATAAAAAGTAAAGAAAAGTATGGAACCTGTATACTTCAACTGGGATATGAGGAGGTTGAAGAAGTAGTTAAGAAGAGAACACAATAGAGTAAAGAGACAGTAGCGAACACTAAAAAAAACAATGCTGTGAACTGATAGCAACAAAGAGGGGAGGGATCATTAAGAATACAGGGTTAACCTAAGTGATTCATCGGGTTTCAAACACTGCGTATTGAAAAGTATATGACCTACAAACACAAGTGATACATGAAAAGATACATAAACTCACCAAGTTCTGGGACATACTATAAATGTTGAGTGTGTCTCCTGGCACACATCCAAACGGTAATCCAGTTCTGTCCATATGTTCAAACAACCTGTTAAGCATGGAAATTACTGATTTTTTTTTCCTTATTGCTTTACGCCTCATCGAGGTCATTAGAGATGGGATGGGACAGGGGACAAGGAACGGGAAGGAATTCGGTCTTGGCCTTTTGAAGGAAGTAACCGGACATTCGCCTGGAGTGATTTGGGGAAACCATCAAAACCCAAATCTGGATGCCCGGACAGGGATTCGAACTGGCGAGCCCAGAACGTTAACCGTTCACCCACCATGCTTGGTATTACTGATGCAACTGTTAGAATTGTTTTTTCTGTAGTGGATTGCTGGAGATTTATCTCTCATCAAGCAGCAATTCATTCAAACTATAAACTAAAGCATGTTCTGATGCCCTCATCTCTTCCATCATCACATTCATCCATTGACGACAGTACATTGAACTAACTGCCTCTCTGTAGCTTTTCGGTTCTTCAATTTCTACCAATCCTGCTTCCATGTATCATTCCAGAGGTTTTATTTTTTTCTCTCAAAGTTAAATTGCCACATTGTTTGTTTTATTTTTCCTTAGGTGACCTTAGTACCATGGTTCTTCACAATGCCTCTTAGTCATGTGTCAAGGAATCGTACTTTCTTCACTGTCATCACACACACTATTTCTGCTTGCTGAACATATACTTTTGTATCAGACTCAATATTATATTTATATATTAATATATTTATTTCAGGATCAAACATTATGTTTGAACTGCAGGTGACTTGCTTTCTTGACTTTATCTAGTTTTGATAAACATCAATGTACACCCTATGAAAACAGTCTCTCTATTGGTAATGTGCTGAGCTACTTTCAGTCCAGTTTGATTCAGTACTTAAACTACAGTACTAACTACTTAAACCCATAGTTCCTTTGATCCATTTACAGAAATGCACAATGGTTGTTTATAACTATTACCATCTTAAAAATCCAAATCCATTATGATTTTCCCCCCGAAAAATTTTATGTGAATCATGAAAAATACCTTTCTTCCACTGCTGATGTTGACTCTTTCAATCAGGAACACATTTAGGATCTGTATGTATATATAAACAATGAAATCAAGACGCTAAGTAGCGGAAAGGAATCAAATTAGGATAGGGAAATGATCCACTGCTTACCTTTAGATGATGGATGTGGGGAGTGAACACACAGAAAAGACAAACATAAATAATGAAGTAATTTTCGGGATAAACCCTTCGTCAACGGAAGAACATTTTGAGAGGTGGGCTGGAGGCTGCCTCACAGAAAAACATGAACTGGTTTGTAGTGCTCACAGCTCGTGTGTGATCATAACAAGTGCTTGTTCAAAACAAATAGCAGAAAGTGAAGTGTATGAAAGATTACAGAGAGAAATGTTAATTTTAGAAAGTAACACCAGTCCATAAAAATGCAGAAAGTTCTGTTTTGGACTGATATGTTATATCCACCACAATTTTCCCACCACTGATGATGCCCCAATCCGAAAGGGCAAAACACGTCTGGAGAAAGAAACATTAATAAAAAACAGTTGTTAATAGAGGGAGTTTAATTCATAAACATTTGTGCAACAACTGTGGATCATAGCTGACACCAGAGTTATTATTATATGATCAGTTACCAGTGTTCATCATCATCATCATCATCATCATCCTCAGCCGTTTCCAGCTACTGGCCTGGTCTGCTTCATGCACTAGCCCCTCCATTTCCTTATTTCTTCTCACCACCTCTCTGTCACACCTTGTTCCAGTCCTCTCATCTCTTCCGTACACACTCCTCCACTCATTTCAGCCATCCATCTCTTGGTCTTCTCTGGGTCGTTTACCATGCATCTTAATTTCATGGATTTTTCTTGGGATTCTCTGGACCTCCATTCTCTTTACATGTCCATATCATCTCAGTCTGGTCCTCTCTACTCGTTCCTGTACAGATTCCTCTTTTATGGTGCATCTGACCACTTCATTTCTTATTCTGTCCATTTTAGTAACTACCATTCTACCTCTTAAAAACTTCATTTCACTTGCTTGTACCCTGCTGATGTCCTGCTTTTTCATTGTCCATGTTTCAGCAGCATATGTCAAGATAGGCACATAGTGGGTAGTAAATTACTATCTTGCACATCTTTATTCCATATCAGGCTTCTAATGCTCCTTAGAAACGTCTCTGCTGTCCTCCTCTTTCACTTATCTCACCATCATTTCCTCCATATTCCTCTAATACACTCCCCGAACGTGCTTACCTTCAATAGTTGTTCACCTGCTATCACAATTCCCTGGGTTATCCTATTCTTTCTGGTTGTTATCATGTACTCACATTTCTTTACATTAAATTTCAGTCCATATTCCTCCACACTGTCTGGCCATACATCCAACTGCCGCTGCACTTCCTCTTCATCACCTGCCCAGATCATCCACAAAAGCCATCACCTTCATGTTTTCCTCTCCCATCCACACTGACACCTTCTGCATTATATCATCCATGATTACAATAAAAAGTAGTGGTGCGAGGGCACTTCCATATTTAATGTTTCAGCCAATCTGTTCTTCCTTCCCCTATTTTCACATAAATCACACTTTCTTGGTACAGTTCTGTCACTCTCTTGATGGTTTCTTTGGGAACTCCTCTGTTCTCCAAGCCTTCCATACCTTACTCCTGTGTACACAATCATATGCTTTCTCAATATCGAAATACCAACATAGATCCTTTCCATACTCATAATGTTTTTCCTGCAGCTGTCTTGTAGCAAATATAGTCTACTGTCGACCTCTTGATCTGAAGCCATACTGCTCTTCCCTTAGCCCTTTTTCCACCCTGTCACGTATCTTTTTTCAGTGATCTTCTCATACACTTTGGCACATCAGTGTAATACCTCTATAGTTTTTAAACTCCTTCCTGCTCCCTTTTTTGAATATAGGTATAATTATTCCTTTTTTCCAGTCTTCAGGAGTTGCCCTGATTCCATACCTTTCTCATCACAGGTATAGCCACTGCTTTCCTACTACTCCCGCTGCCCTTATCATTTCCACGCTCACTTCATCGATGCCTGGTGCCTTTCCACCCTTCATCTTACCCAGAGCTGTTTCCACTTCTTCCCAAGTTAATCCTTCTCTCTCTCCTACATGGTTGTTATTTTCCTGCTTCTCCTGAACAATTGTATCATCCTGGACCAATTTGGGTTCAGTAATGCTTCAAAACTCCTTCCACATCCTTTTTAGTTTCTGAGCTGTTTATTTTTTTCATCTTATCCAGCATGTTGCATTTTCTATCCGCTCCTTCCTCTTCCATTTTACCATTCCATATAATACTTTCTTATTTCCTTTGCTCTTCTTTCACGTTGTCCATTTCTCCAGCCACTTCCTCCTTTCCTCCGTTACTATTTTTTGGCCTCCTTCTTTTTCTTCACATAGTCATCCCTAGTCTCCTGTGTCCTCTGCTTGAAACATTCCCTAAAGGCCCTGTTCTTGAGTTCCACTGCTTGTTTCACTCTATCATTCCACCATGCTGTTTCTTTCCACCTTTTGTGTTACCAGTCCTTCCACACACTGTTTCTGCTGCTTGAAGTAACGTCCTTTTTAAATATTCCCAACCTCTTCCACTGTCTCCATTTCCATTGTCAGTATTTTACTCCTACTATTCTCTGGTATTCCTCTTCATTACCTTCTCTTTCAACTTCCATACCCTTAATCTCCTATCCTGTCTTTCTGATTTTCTCCTCTCTGCCCCAATCCTTAACTCCATCAGCAATAGCCTGTGATTACTATCTAATGCCTCTGATTGGTATTACCTTCACATCTGCCACATTCTTCTTCAATCCACCATTAAATATAAAGCAGCACATGACTGACTTCCTCTGCCAATCGCTACTACACCAGGTTACCTTGTGGCTATCATCCTTTTTGTACCAGGAATTACTTATTTTTATTCATGTTGTTTGCAGAAATCCAGTAGCCTTTCCCCTTCTTCATTTTGCCACCCCATCCTTCTATCCCTATTACTTCCTCATACCTTTCTGTGCCTACATGAGAATTCAGGTCTCCCATAATTATATTATTTTGCCAATTAAACTGTCCCTGCTCAAACTCCTCCTTCTCTTGGATTGGACAGACTACTTGTTGGCCATATACTTGCAGTACATCCAGGCTTCTTCCTTTGACTGCTATCTTAATCTTCATCACTTACCTCTTCCACTTCCTCTTTCAGCCCCTCTCACACAACTACCCCTACTCCTATTTCTTCTCCCCTCCTCATTTCCATTCCAGTACATTTGAAAACCATTTCTCAGTTCCCTCCTACCCTTTCCGGTTTAATTCTAGATGGGGATACACTACAAGCTTTTACCGCCTCGCGTAGTAAACAAACATATCACGAGGTATATAAGAGGTATTCGCTGCGCGTACCAAACCAGTAACAGCGACAGATATGATATGAAAATTGGGTATTTGCAATATCGTGCATTATGTTTACGTTTCACTTTGGTCCAGGCTGCATTAGGACCAAAACGCATATTTATAAAATATGATTTCCTCAGTAATCATTTGATTTTATGTTGTAATACATTTTTTTTTAAATTGCTTTATGTCTCTCAACAGCGAGGTCTTTAGAGATGGGAAAGGATGGGGGCAAGGAATGGGAAGGAATTTGGCCATGTCCTTTTTAAGGAAGCATCCCGGCATTTGCGTGGAGTGATTTGGGAAACCATGGAAAACCCAAATCTGGATGCCCGGACACCACCATGCTCGGTGTTGTAATGCAGCCTGGACCATACGTCGCAATGACATCATAATATACTACTTGATCTGTGTGATTACTACGCGAGGCGGTAAGAGATTATAGCGGTATCCCCATCTAGAATTAACCCCCCTTTCCTTTCCACTTTGTCTCACCCAACCCCAAAATATCCAACTTCCTTCTCTCCATAATGTCCACAATTTCCTCCACTTTCCCAGTTAATGTCCGTATATTCAAGTATCCAAATCTTAAACGGTATCCATTGCTCCGTCTTTCAAAAAAAAGCTGCTGTTAGTCATATTACCTTTTGTCAGATGAAAGCGGTGTGCCAAACAGCCAAGTGGAAACAGTAATGTTCTTATAATGTTCATGCTAGTGTAGTGATAAAATTTGATTCACAAGTAGCATGCATTACGTTTTTACTTGTTTGAGTAAAAGTCATCTTATATCGAAAATGTAGTCGATATGTCTTCAAAAACTGAATGAATAATTTATGAATGAATGAAATTGCTGTAATTTCGATAAACGTATATTTTCAGTATAAGCTAAAGAAAAAACTATCGAAACTATAAAAAATATTTCATACATTTAAAATAACAGACCTGCGGTGATAATAATCGAGGCGGCGGTGACACAAGTACTTAAACATAACACCACAAGGAGCATGGAGGAAGGAATAATATGGAGACGACGCAAGAGACCTTTACCACGCATGGAGTGAAGCAGGCCGGCGGAGGAGTGGGGGGGCATGGCCGGAGTGGTGGGGGCTTGACCGCTTCCCAACAAACACGGGGAATATGTACAAACACCTAGAGGGGACTCTAGGATAAACGTGACGCCGCAATCTGGTGATTGATTATTATGTAACTCGATGAGACAAATAAAAAATGAAGAATAAATTTTTTGATATCCTGCTATAGTTTTCGAGATATTCCTGTCTCAAATGTGAATGTTTGGTTTGAAATTCATAAGAAAAAATTATTCAAAGTCAAATTTTATGATGAATTTTATTTAAAAGACGAGACAAATAAAAATAAAGAGTAAAATTTTTCGATATTTCACCTAGTTCTCGAGATATACTGTCTCAAAAGTGAGGTGTCTTGAGTTGAAATGCAGAAGAAAAATTCGCAAAAGTCAATTTAATGATGATTCTTATGTAACACGACGAAAAAACTCGATAATAAGGAATAAATGTTTTCGATATCTGCTTAGTTGGGGGATATACAACATCCAAATTGAGGGGTTTAGGTTTGGATGCAGGCTGGACCAAAAATTAATTCTGTCAAAGCCACAATGATTACATGGTTGACATGCAGAATGGATATTTCAGTTTTATTACTACCACTTGTGGTTAGTCTGAAATGTGTCCTAGACCAGAAAAAAAGTAAGAGGACCCACTCTAGGGATGAGCAACCCAGACATTTTGTAGGCTGGTACCAGAAATAAAATGTTTATTCAGTCACCTTAATGAACATTCTCTTGATCAAGATGTGTTGTCTAATTTCACAGCCCTACTTATTAGGACAATTGTAAAAAAATTATCTCTCAGTTAGATTTAGATACGGGGGGGGGGGGGGGAGAATGTTGTACAAAAAAAAAGAGACTAAATTAGAAACACATTCCCCAAATTGATTTTGTTCAAAGGCCAATAACTTCTTTATTTATGAAGCCCATTTTTATTTCTGCATGAACCTGTTTCGACATAAATAGATGAGAAAGATTTCAAAATCGGTAAAAATAGGTATAGACGTATTTACAAACAGAAACAAGTCTTATATGAAGCTTTAAAAATAACCTAAGTCAATGGCCTGAAATAGCTATTTAAAAAATTAATAAAACTCACAGCTTCTCACATAACAGTTAATTTCATCATCCATTGTCAGTATAATCAGCAACGTGACGAAAGAAATCGTAATAGTAAATTCACTGAATCGCGAAGTAAAACACGCCCCTTTAAATCTCATTTTAAACACTCGTTAAAAAATAATGCTAGTCTATTATGTGCAAAATAGCAAGTTTGCTGATTTTCTACACTACACCAAGAAAAATTTGAGAACAAAGTCATCCCATTGAGAGCTATGACTAAATATTTATAGACGTGCTGCAAAGTTTGCGGTGTCTACCGCTCACTTCAACAACGATAATTACAATTCAACTTACTTATGAAATGATATTCCAGGTTCTTTCCTGTCTGGCCTATTTGTGCAACCGTACGCAACACAAGCTGGCATTTTTAAACACTTATACACAATACTAAATGAAATAATCACTGCATCTACCACAATGTGAACACCTTAATTGTTGGGAAGCGCCATATGGTCGCTGCCGGTGCTGCCACCATGCGGGAGAGTTTAGTGCTTGCTTCACCGATTTAACGTCACTTCTCCTCCATATAATTCTTCCTCCATGCGTAGCAGTTTCAAAGATAAAATGCTCACAAACTTGTTTTGATACCTCATAACTAGAAGGCTCCAAGACTTTTGGTGTTTTGCTTTGGAAAGTTAGTTTGCAACTTTAGCGGTTTTTCAGACGAGACAGAGGCATTTATTCCCAGAAAAAATGTTTATCTATCACTACTCATAGAAAATTGCACTTAACAACAGATCTAAAATCAAAAACGGAAAAAATGCAAGAGCTAGGTATAAATATTTCTGGTAAATCAATTTATTAACATGCCGTCCAAAATCTTTATGTCCATTGGCCAAACAAGTTACGTCTATTCCCACATTTCATGAAAATACTGTAAGTTGTTCTGTGAGATTTACAATAAGAAGTCTTGGCAACTTGAGATGAGCTACAGGAGACCCAGAAACGATATCTATATTACAACATTTAACATTTAATATTTACTTCCGTATTCGAAGATAGTTGAAAATACAGTATTGCTCTGCATCAACTCCGGGACTGTCTGAGAAGTAGTACGGGATAAAACTCGAGAGTAAAAAAGTTTGTTTTATAGAAGATAAAGGATTGATACCGTTAACTGTACGCAGAAATTAAAATTTCTGCTGAGTCTGTACAACCAGCAACGATAATGCATGTTACAAAACTTACATATAGACTGAAAAAAAAGAAACTAAAGAATAATCCCACTGACCACTGTCGAAAAAGTAAAAAATACGAGATTTTCACGACTGAAAAATGACATATATTAGAGTATGCTATGTTTTTTAAGTTCCGTCAATTGTGCTAGTAACAGCAATTTAATCTCTTATTTGCATTGGATACTGCCGTTCCGCTTGCAGTGAATGCAGCTTGCCCACTGCGACTGACAGATCGATATTGGCGGCGTACGTCCTTTCACATCAACACTGAGCACCAATCAACACTTTATCCAGCTTTCACTCTTCTCTAATTCTGTTTGTGTGTTAAGTGAGACTCAGCAACGTTAGTATCAGTTTTTACCATTTTCATCACTATCTACCAACCATTTGCAGATTTTTTAATTTTTTTTAAATTTTTTTTATTATTATTAGTTTAAAAAATCCCTTTTCATAAATATGGAAGTACCCAAAAATTTGAGCGAAGAAAATAGTATTCTGAAGCTATAGCTACATTTGCATCATCGCTAAATACCAACAACAAACTGCATCAATCGAAACGGGGTCAGTATCTGACAATCGGAAGAACTCTTCGCTGATGTTGAGTTACCTATTGCTTCCCGAACAGTTCTTTACCGTAAAGACAGAGTCCTATTTCTTTGGTGTCAATTATTTCTTGGATCTAATGGCCTCTGCAGGGGGCATGGAATAACAGAAGTATAGAGCAGGAAAATATGTCCCTTCATAAGCAGAAATTTAATACACTGAAAAATTCCCTATGATATACATTAATAGTAAAAGCGTTCGGTACAAAGGAAACATATACTTAATGAAGACCAATTCTATTTAATTTTTAAAATAACTCTTTACTGTTCTTAACTTGCGTATAGAATAAGGTAAAAGCAACATTTCTTAAGAACTCTTAATTAAATATAAAAACAAGAAAGAATGTTTTACTGACAAAATAACAATCTCCTGTAAATTTTGCTACAAAATATAATATTCGAGTTCCCAAAGCAATAACTACATTCATAGAAACATTTGTGTAAAATAAAAATTACTGCTATCGTGCTTAAAGTGAGCATAAAAGCCGTAATACACGCTAATACACTGACGATATGAACTAGTTTTAATAACCGAATTTCTCCTAGACTGAAATAATGCTCTAGAAGTCAGCCACAAGTTAACGGCTTTACCGAAGAAATCAATACTAATTTTTAATTACAGGAGTTACTACAGCATGTTCGAGTAAGAATGTATGCTTGATGGATATTGATCGAAGAAACCTGAAGGGAAGAAAGGAGCTGTAAAAAAATGAGCCTGTTGTAAACAATAACTTAGTACTTTTGTTTACAATAATAAATTGCTTCATGTATAGTTTTTTTGAGGGGGGGGGGGGGGTACGTTCGTACCAGAGAACCGACGCATCGGCAGTGAGCGTACCGAGGAGAATAATAAATAAAATTAGTTGGCTCTGTGGGTCGAGGGGAGAGCCTTTCGCCACTTGCAGCAAACCCAGAACTGCATGCCCCACAATCCGCCTTTTAAAACTCGACAACATAGTAGCCTTGAACACAGCAGTAGAATCTGGAGCACAGCTGTTCACAGCAAGGATGTGTATAGTTCAGTTTCTAATTAGAAAATTGAAGATAAAGTGTACAGACTTAAAAGGATGGAATAGTACAAACTGTACTGAAACAGCAACAGCGTATCTAGTTATCAGTTGTCTGTAGTGCAATGAGATCGTGTAGGCAAACCCAAGATAAGAAAACTTGACAGTTCCCTCCTATTGCAGGATCTGATCATTACCAAAAGCCTTCTCCTAAAACTAATTCTGACGCTCATGATTCGAAATGAATGTTATTGGTGATTAAAGATCTTCAGCAGATAGAGATGATAATCGTGTAATTGCCGTTTGATTGAGTCTTAAACCCAAAGATTATAGTTTTTTCATACAGTGCAGCCCTGACCTACGGAAAAGCAGACGGCGCCGTAACATTTCAGATATTACGTAACCAAAGACACAAGAGCGCGAGTGAAGCACGGCCATAAAAGGAAAGCAGCTCTACTCACTGTGGTCGGGGTGATAACCTCAGCGCCGTTGGCCATGGAGAGGAGGAAATCGGCCGCGGAAAGCCGAGAGTCCTGGCTGTCAGAGTCGCTGGAATGTACAGAGCTGTTGGCCGAGGAGTACATGGCGGCGCTTGTTCACAGAGTCCGTATGAGCTGGTTTTGCTGTCGAGGTTGCTGCGTCGCTGCCGATGACTCACTGCTGATGGGGGAAGCCCTCGGCGTCGCTCTCTCTCAGGACAAAGACTGCCAGCCTGTGATGTCATAGCCACCCCCCGCTATTTTTAGGCGGCTGAGCTCACTCGCCAGCGTCCGCGGCCTAGTCACGTGGTTGTGACGACACGGAACGAGCAAAGCCGACCGTAACCGACGGCAGCCGAGTGCGGCGGCGACCGAGAACTGAGCGGGGGAAGTGGAGGGAGGGGAGCCGGGTGAAAGCTCGGAATGACGCATCGGGGTTGCCGGAAACGGGCGGCGGTGCGATGCGATCACGAGACAGAATCCTCGCACTAGTCATCGCTCAGGTATTCGACGGCGGTCTTCATGTTCGACCCGCAGTTGTTTGACCGTACCGAATCAATGTTTGTCTCTAACGCGTAAGAAGTCGTGTCCTTGCTCCCAGCAATTACGCCACTCAACACCAGCTGCGGTATTACTTTCATTCTGTTATAGTATTCGAAGATATTTCGGCGACTTGAACAAGTTCAAAATGTTTAATGATTTAGTTTTAAAATAATTTTATACATTAAAATTAACTTTTTTAATCCCTTAATAAAACTGAATGTGAATGTAATTAAAAGAAGAACACATTATTGTGAAGACTATTCGAAGTATCAGCAGTACACAACTGAATAATTTTAAGCGTTTCAGCTTGAGCGTCAAATGCACATTATAAAATAATACCTAACTGGGACGACAGCATCAAAGAACGTAAGCAGATTCCCCCCCCCCCTCCCTTTCTCTGACACACATTTATATCTCTAAAAATTGCAAATAAAGCAAACGCATTAAGGTTATTGCGTCCTCATTTACAAGCATATGCATCTAACCAGTCGCATCACAGATAGCAATAGACCAAGGAATTTCCATCAAAATGATAAATAAGTGGAAACCGGGTACACCCAACGAAGCAATTATTCTGATCAGACAAGAGAGACGAATCAGCAGATACCGTCCGGACCAGAGACAAGTTTGCTCAGATTTAACGATCAAATGAAACGAATAATTTCTGAAAATAGACGGACTGAATAGGACAACACATGGCCACAGTTAACCTTTCCTACAGGGAACTGCGCCAATTTCGGAAAAATTCGAAACTCTAGCCTGGACAGAAGTCATAAAAAGCAACAACGCTGATTATGGTAGTAAACCGAAAACAGATAAAAGAGAGCATAAGCTATTATACAGACACTAGAAACAGTACACGCCTTCCCAGAACACGATTTATTCAATGAAAACTTGCGACAAGAAATAAAAAGACACCTACTCTCTCTACATCAAACATCGACAGTACCAACAGAATAAGACGCCAAAGCGACAAAAGAAATCAGAGAAATGGTAGTATTAACAGCAATAAACTCAGAACGAAACACAGCACTAGGAGCAGATCTACTTACGAAAATCACCAACTTTATTTAACTACTACCTGACCAACGAGACTTTACCAAATTCATAGAAGGAAACAACGACGATTATTATACTGAAACTCACCACAGACCCACGCTCCTATAAACATATTTTCCTATTACAGTATATGTGATTCGGCAGAATCAATACCGACAGACTAAAAACCTACGTAGAGGAAAAGAATATTGTACCTAAGACACAAACAGGATTCAGACGACACCACTCGATGTACGACCCTCCCTCTCCTGCCGCTAAACGTCACAAGTGCCTAAAAGTAACAACAAAGGCCATTGTACGGTCGCGGTATTCCTGGACATTAAGCGAGTGACACAACAGACTACTATATAGACTGAATACTATAGGAGGGGCGGCAATCTCACAGTTTTTTGACCCGGTTCGGCTGTAGTTAGACAGGGGCGGCATAATCGGTATTGCACGCGGGCGCTGAAACAGCTAGCGGCGGGCCTGCCCTCAGGAAAAGATACTCTCCCCCTTTCTCTTCACATCATTTACGTCAGAAATTTCGACAGTAGGGGAGCGTGCATAAACCACGTAGCTCCATTTTGGCCTCCTGTGAATCCCCCCCCCCTCCCTCCCACGTAGCACGTAGCTTTTTTCCCTTTTGATTCCAGACGACATTTCGTACTGTTTTCTCTTGTCAGACTATTGTACATTACTTACGGAGATAATTAACTGAGGGAAATAAATTTTCACATGCTGTTGTGAGTTCTATTCCTCATTTTAACTATGAAATATGTTATGAAAGGAACGCTACATAGCCTGGCTCGGAACCCCCCTCCCCCCACGTAGCCTAGCGTAGCCTTCAAGCCAACCCCTCCCCTGCCGGCCTCGGTAGCGTAGGGGCTAGAACACTAGGTCGCCGGTTCGAATCCGGCCGCGGGCATGGATGTTTAAGTGTTGTGTTTCTGTGTGAATGTCATGTCCATCCTGTGGTGTCTATACTTAGGAATCATGAAACGTACTGGACAAATCTGATTCACTGGAAGATATATCATAAACATTGAGCTGGCTAAATGGCTTAGTTGCCAAAAGTCATTAAAAAAAATACCCTCTCCCCCTGGACCGAGCCACGTAGTTTGTGCACAGTACCTAGACTGGCAGGACGAAGCAGTTGCTCTGTAAGCTAAGGGGGCGTCCATTAATTACGTGAGGTGAAACAGGAGGGGGGGGGGGCGGGAATCAGGCTAAATCTCACTAAATCTCACGAAGGGGGAGTGGGGGAGGTCGACGAAACCTCACGTGAGGTTTTGAAATTCTTGAAAGACAGTAGAGCTTAAAAAACACCTCCACGTAATTAATGGACGCTCCCTAACGGCACAGCTCGGCCCTTAGCACAGATACTGTGAACAGATGAACGACCCAGGGTAGATAGTCGATCCTAAGAAAATGACAGGCCATGCCAGAATTCTTTCCCGTACCTGTCGCCTCTAACGAATTCGTCGACAACATGTCTAAAAACGCTATCAAAATATCCTGGCGAGTTGACGAGGAATGACGTTGGAGTAACTGGAATGCAAAGGTTTCAGAGCATTATCAGATGATTCCGGACTTCTTTTTGAGCACCTCCAACTCCCGAGTCAGAGGGGATCCCGTCTACTGACGTGGCTACTCGGGACTCCGTATAGCCTGGAAATTTCGCTGAGCAGACTCTGAAATGAAAAGGCGATGTCATTACTGAGTAAATGTAAAACTAGTGGAAGCAAAATTTCATTTATGCGAAAATAATTGTAGAAACATTAATATTATCATATTTTAATATTAGTCTGCTGTAGCAGGATAGAAAGCATCATTATCAGTCGAAATATTTTAGCAGTTTTAAAACATATTTATATTCAAGTCCTGCTTAAACACTATTTTAACAAATCTAGGTAATAAGGCAGCTCTCAGATTAAATAATTACGGCGTATTCGGTATAAGAAGTGATTTGACACTCTGTATCAACTAACATGATATATTTATAAAAAAATAATAAATAAAAAAAAGCGGAAATTGTTATTTGCTTGGTAACAAGACAGGGGAGGTACCTTGTAATGCGTATTATTGGAATGGTGTGTTGATTAACCTGTTTCTATTGCGAGTGTTACAATCTATTATGCAATATTCGTATTAGATTTTCCGTTTATAGGTAAAAAAAAAAAAAAAAAAAAAAAAAAACCGGGAGCATTAAACAGTATTATAACACCTCTAATTGCTTATATTGATTTTTTAAAATCATTCATTTTATGCCATTGTCATATGGATTGGTTCAGACAGATATTGTATTTGTTTGCGACTGATTATCTGAACAACACGAAATTTAGCATCCTTGGTATGAACAGCTAGCCGTGTCACACTGGATGTCCATTCTTCTTATTCATTTACAAAATTCTATTAAATTGAAGTTCCTCGGCACAAACCACCATTAATACGACGCAAAAAGTCAGATGAATGTTTTTCATTAAATTTCGAGGAAAAGTTCGTTTGCAATTTGATTTAAAATCGATCCAGCTGTTAAGGTTTTAATTTAACTGAAAAAGTATAATTGGTGCACTTATAAGAAGAGCTCTGGAGATAACTGCAATTGACTTTTTTTCTGTATTAAAGATCATAGCCCAGCTCCATATCAAATGCCGTTCGTTTTTCTCAAGAATTTTGAAGTTTTTTTTTTTTTTTGCATGGAACCTTAAATTTGTCCGGGGTAAAAAGTAGCCTATGTTACACTCCGCCAAATCAGCAACCCGCCAGTGAAAGTCCCGTCAAAATCGGTTCACATACTAAATATGTTGCATATGTATATAAATAGACGTGTGTGTCCCTTCACTTTGCAGCCACAACTACCTAACGCAAGCCACTGGTGTTTGTGTATGATAGTAGCCTCGAGTTCCCATCGTGCACTATGGTGGTTTAATGTTGGTGGCTGTGGGGGTGTGGGAAATACAGTGCCGGCGCTAGGATTCTCGGGCCCCGGGTAAGACATTTTAGGCCCCTACCCCCCACTTTGTTTTTTTTTTTTTTTTGTTTTTTGATAAATTCAGCTCATTTTAATACAAAAATGTTCAAAATTATTGGTGCAGATTTTAAAATCTATTTTTGAGTTCTATTTATTTAGGCACCCAGGCCGGGTGCCCCGCTTAACCCCCCCTAACGCCGGCCAAATAATGAGATACGCACAGCTTGCTTACAGATTTATTATAATAGTATGGGTAGATTACGAAAAGTTTAATGACAGAATTATTTCGTCCATAGGAGAAACTAAACCTGCATGTTCACGTCAACTCCACAAAAAGACGAAAAATATTGGGAAAAATATATGCCAAAACTGATGATGTAATTCAGTATTTGAAAGGAGAGGCAAATCTGTAATGACAGACGTTTGGAGTACAGTTGTAGAAGAAGGGGAACAAAGGAATTTTGAAGGAAATTTTGGTCCTGCAAAAAAAAAAAAAAAAAAAAAAAAAAAAAAAAAAATAATAATAATGAACGAGTATTAAATTTGTTAGAGTTTGGGAAAATATAAACTAATCTTTTTTAACAATGGTATAGACAGGGATTTCCAAGAGGATAAAAGTTACATTATAGGATGTTGCGATTTGCTGATGAAGTTGTCTCGTGTGCGCTGTTCACTCTAGGCACGTTACCACGACTCTCTTCCCCGAGCTGACCGATGGTCCAGGTAGAGAGTTAGGGGAGTAC
>JARYHS010011408.1:159375972-159520673 GCA_031002005.1 Vandiemenella viatica | reverse complement strand
AGGAAAGGGCCGAGTGAGTTGTCGTATAATGCCCAAACCAGGTCGTCGTAGTCGACGGACAAACTGGGTGGCAGATAGATAGAGCATACGCGTCAGTTGGATAGGACCGTGATTTTCACTGCTAACTGCTTGTACTGGGGGAGGTGAGGAGAACACGGGTTCGGAATGGACAGGTTTAAGACAAACACCGCCACTCCCCATTTCGCTCGATCACCTCGGTATCGTCTTTCAGTACAGGTCGTAGCCTCTTAGCACAGGTGGTGTGTCGGTCTAAAGTGTGTCTCTTGCAGACACAAACACAAGGGTTTAGACCGCGCTAAGAGTTCTACTTCCTCTTTGTGAGCCTGAAAACCATTCAGGTTCCACTACAGTATGGGAGCCATCTCACCTATTCAGACCCACCCGCCCGGGTCGGGTGGTTCAGAGTCCGGTGTCTGCTGAGGAACGGGACCAGGATCGTCCACCAGCATTATGTTGTCTTCAGGGTCCGAAGACGATTCTCGTTGGAAGGCCTCGGAAGTCATGCAGACTTTTTTATCTGCTGTGGCCTTCCCCCCTTCTCTCCCTGCCAGTTGGGGAACTGGGAGGGGAAGTAGAAGGGGACTTCAAGAACACAGTGGGGTCCGTGTGTTTAAACTTTGGACCCCGAACCTTCTGAACAGTTTGCCATCCGCTGATGGCGTTGTTACAGTTTATCTTTAGTGAGTATTGTAGCCAACGATACCACGGCTGTGGCTACTGTAGCGGAAGGCTGTGCCTCTGCTGGGGACTGCTGGACCTGCTGTCTTGCTGGTCGAGGTTGCAGACGCGTTGCTACCGACGTCCACGGTCTTAGGTGTTATGACCTTGTGGCTTTGGCGCCACAATTGCATTGACATGAGCACGTTGTACTTGTGCTCATGTCTCCAAAGGACGTCTGTGTGGCAACGCTTTCCTTACTGACGGGAGTAGACAAGGTTTGGCGAAACTGGTAGCGAAGACGGGCGGCGCAAGGGCCTTAAACCTCTTCTTTGCTTCGCAATAAGGTAGTCGTTCTTGGTCTTTAACTCCTGTATCTTCTTTTCATCGAGATACAAACCGACACTCCTGCTCCAGGCTGGATGTGACCCGGAGCAGTTGACAACACCTGTGGGAGGGTACAACTACTAACTGGCCTCTGTGCAGCCTTTCCACATTCCCACAGGTGGGGTTGCCTTACACGTCATTGTCGTATGCCCGAACCGTTGGCACTTAAAACAGCACATAGGGTCCGGGACATACTGACGGATATTTAGATTTAAATAGCCGGCCTTGATGGCTTTGGGCAACGTTGGAGTGTCGAACATCAGGACGAAGGTGGCACTCTTCTCAAGATTGCCATTAACCCTTCGTTTGATCTGCCTTACCTCGACCACATGATCTGTTGACCACTCCTTAAAGGAGTTCCTCGGTTCAATATCGATAAGGTCGCGGCATGTGACCACGCCTTTACTCGAATTAAGTGTTTGTGGAGTCGCACTTTACTGCGAACTCCCCGAGCTTCTCAGACTTAAGGAGAAGGACAGCCTGCTTATGGGTAGATGTTTCCAAAAGCAGAGTCCCATTCCTCAGCTTCTTGACTGATTTAAGGGTCCCGGCAAGACCCTCCAACCCTTTTTGTATATAAAAGGGGGACACCTTCTCGAAGGATCCCTCCTTCCTGGACATTATATGAAGGCATTGTCGATAACAAAGTCCTTCCCGTTACTGCATCCATTTTCTGGGAGGAGGCTATAAACCCTCGCCCGCTTGTTTGAAAACTGGGTGTATTTTTATTAGCCTGCGACACAACCCGGGCCGCAGGGGTTTTGTTTGCTTGTGAGAAGGAATTTTGGTCCCACGAGTAAAACAAATTTTACAGGATTTCTATACAACAGGGCGTGCGCAGCTGCCCTGAGGTTGCACGTTAACGAGTGATTTACCTCATCACCTCATTCACCTCCTCGGCACGTGGCTGACCTTGAGGTTGAGGGTTTTTTTTAATAGAGGTTTGTTCCGTCCTCGCGATTCCGGGCGATGAAGCCAAGATCCCCGTTCTCCTAGGCACACAACGTTCCACCGCCACGCCCTACGGTGGTCGTTGAAGCATGGTAGGAGTTTACGGTGTGGGAAATTTGCGGCGCTCACAAGTTTCAGGCTCACGCACCGCGGGTTCGCCAAACCCGTACCTGGCACTTGCGTACCAGGCCCCTGCGGGGTCTTCACTGTCATCACACACACTATTTCTGCTTGCTGAACATATACTTTTTTTTTTTTGCTGTTGTCAGTCTTTAGACTGGTTTGATGCAATCCTCTATCCCTTCCTATCCTGTGCTAACCTCTTCATTTCTACATACCCCTACAACCCATGTCCTCAATTACTGCTTGATTATATTCTAATCTCTGTCTTCCTCTATAGTTCTTACCTTCCACTGTTTCCCTCCACTAACAAATTAACCAATCCGGCATGTCTCAAAATATGACCTACCAGCCTGTCTCTTCTTCCTGTAAGCTTCTTCCATAAACTTCTTTTCCTCACCCATCATTTCCAAAAACTCGTTCATTTCTTACTTTGTCTGTCCACCTAATTTTTCAGCATTCTTCTGTAGCACCACATTTCAAATGCTTCAAGTTTCTTTCTTTCCGGTATTCCTAAAGTCCATGTTTCGCTGCCGTAATGTGCTGTGCACCACACAAGAAGTTCTTTCTGATTCCTAGATCAATATTTGAAACTAAAAGGTTTCTCTTTTTCATGAAGGCTCTTTTTGCTAGTACTATTCTGATTTTAACATCATTCCTGCTTCGGCCATCGGTTGTAATTTTGCTTCCCAAGTAACAGAACTCACTCACTTCTCCTATTGCATCTGATCCTATTTTTATATTTAATCTGCTAGTATTGGTATCATTTCTGCTACATTTCATCACTTTTGTCTTACTTTGATTTATATTCAGGCCAAAATCTTCCTTCAGTATTTGTTCATGCCATTCAATAACTTCTCAATATCCTCAGCCCTCTATGCTAACAAGACAATGTCATCAGCAAATCGTAGCATACTGATTTTTTCTCCCTGAAAACTTATGCCACATGGAAATTTTTTCTTTGACTTTCTTCATTGCTTCTTCTACATACAAGTTGAATATTAACGGGGATAGACTACAACCTTGTCTCACACCCTTTTTAACTGATGCATGTCTTTCGTAATTCTCTACTTTTGTTACAGCCACTTGATTCTTATATAGTTTATAGAGTATTCTTCTATCTCGATACTTTAGACCTGACTTCTTTAAAATTTTGAACATCTTGTCCCACCTAACATTATCAAAAGCTTTTTCTAAATCAACAAATGCCATAAAAGTATCTTTGTTTTTCTTGACCCGCCCTTCAAGTATTAATCTTAAAGACAGAATTGCTTCCCTTGTACCGCGATTTTTCCTAAACCCAAACTGATCTTCACCTACTATCTCTTCTACTACCCTTTCCATCCTTCTGTATATTATTCTGGTCAGTAATTTTGAAGCATGTGATGTTAGACTAATTGTGCGATAATTCTCACATTTGTTGGCTTGTGCTTTCTTTGGAAGTGTGAACATGATATTTTTATTAAAATCAGTTGGAATTTCTCCTGTTTCATAACTTTTTGATATCAGCTTGAATAATCTTTCGATTCCTTCCTCTCCTAGAGATTTAAGAAGTTCTGCAGGGATCTCATCAATTCCAACTGCCTTATTTGCTTTCAAGTCATTCAGAGCTTTATTAAATTCTGTCCTCAAAACAGGATCTCCGAAGTCATCCATGTCGACATCGCCTTCCTTTTCCAATACACTATTTTTCAAGTCGTCCCCAACATACAGTTTCTCAATGTATTCCTTCCATCTGTTAGCTCTATCTTCTGACCTTAAAAGAGGTTTCCCATCGGCAGCTTTAATGTTCATACCTCTTTTCTTCATTTCTCCAAAATTCTGTTTGATCTTTCTATATGCAACATCTACTTTTCCTGCAACCATTTCCTTTTTTACTTCTTCACACTTTTCTAGTAGCCATTTTTCTTATGCTATTTTGCATTTCCTATTTTATTTGATTTCTAAATTGCCTGTACTGCTCTTTTCCTGCTTCATCCTGAGCATTTTTGTACCTTCTCCTCTGATCGATCAGCTGCAAAATTTCTTCTGTGATCCAAGGTTTTCGGGCAGCTTGTTCCCTAAAGCCTAATGTTTCTTTGCCAGATTTCATTATTTCGGTCTTTAATGCATTCCATTCGTCCTCGGTTGAGCTCCTTTCACAGTTACTTCTTAGACCTAAGTCTACCATTTCTGCAAATTTTTCTCTTGTGTTAGATTGTTTCAGTTTATTCACTTCCAGTTTGTTCTGCTTATGCTGCTTCCTTATTCGCTTGAATTTCAGCCTGCACTTCATTACTATCAAATTCTGGTCCAAGTCTATATCTGCTCCTGGGTACGCTTTACAGTCCAGAACTTGATTCCTGAATCTCTGTTTGACCATGATATAATCTAGCTGATATCTGCCTGTATCCCCAGGACGTTTCCAGGTGTATATTCTTCTTGCATGGTTCTTAAACAGTGTGTTTGCCACTACTAGCTTATATCTTTCACAAAATTCTAGCAACTTGCTTCCTCGCTTATTTCTTTCTCCTAGACCAAAACTTCCTACACTATACCCCTCTTTTCCTTCTCCCACTATTGCATTCCAGTCACCCATGATTATTAACTTTTCCTCCCCTTTCACATATTGGATTAATTCTTCGATTTCAGCGTGTATTTTTTCTATTTCTTCATCATCTTCCTGTGACGTGGGCATATATACTTGTACTAATGTGGTTGGGACGGGCTTAGTTTCTAACCTCATCAAAATAATCCTGTCACTAAACTGTTCATAATAACTCACCCGTTTCCCTACTTTCTTGTTCATTACAAATCCTACACCAGTGACTCCATTGACAGCTTGTGTGCTAATTATCCTGTGTTCCCCAGACCAGAAATCTTGTGCATCCTTCCATTTAATCTCACTAATCCCAACAAACATCTAACTTAAGTTGTTCCATCTCCCTTTTTAAGTTTTCTAACCTACCTGCCCTATTCAGACTTCTAACATTCCACGCTCCGACTCGTAGAATGTTTCTATCCATTCTGATGACTCCTCCCTGAGCAGTCCCCACCCGGAGATCCGATTGGGGGACTATTTTACCTCCGGAATATTTTACCCAGGAAGAAGCCATCATGATATATGTAATTTGAGAGGATTACATGTCCTCAGGATACCCTTTGGGTCTTTAATGCAGTGGTTTCCCGTTCCCTTCTGTATCCCCATGCCATTGATCATTTCTGATTCATCCGCCTTTAGGGGCCGTTTCCAACCCCAAGGGCAAGAGGGTGCCCTGAACTGCTCCACGCTCTTCCGCCCTCTTTTCAGAGGCCGTTGGCAAGCAGTGGGTGTCTCCTTATACCGGGAATTTTTCAGTCGCCAGATCCTCGTCCGTACAAACAGGGTGCACCATGTGAAGGAGAGGTTGACATTTGGTTGGAAAAGACTAGTATAGTCTCTCCCAAACCCTTACACCCCATACTTTTGTATCAGACTCAATATTATATTTATATATTAATATATTTATTTCAGGATCAAACATTATGTTTGAACTGCAGGTGACTTGCTTTCTTGACTTTATCTAGTTTTGATAAACATCAATGTACACCCTATGAAAACAGTCTCTCTATTGGTAATGTGCTGAGTTACTTTCAGTCCAGTTTGATTCAGTACTTAAACTACAGTACTAACTACTTAAACCCATAGTTCCTTTGATCCATTTACAGCAACAACAATTCTGCTCTGAATGGCAATCATACTCTGCACTGCATGGATCTACCACTATTACCTTCTCACTATTACATTCTAAACCTACATCTAATTGGAAGGTTCATATTTGAAATGCACAATAGTTGTTTATAACTATTACCATCTTAAAAATCCAAATCCATTATGATTTTCCCCCGAAAAATTTTATGTGAATCATGAAAAATACCTTTCTTCCACTGCTGATGTTGACTCTTTCAATCAGGAACACATTTAGGATCTGTATGTAGGCTATAACAGTGGTGAGGGTATATATATATATATATATATATATAAAACAATGAAATCAAGACACTAAGTAGCGGAAAGGAATCAAATTAGGATACGGAAATGATACACCGCTTACCTTTAGATGATGGATGTGGGGAGCGAACACACAGAAAAGACAAACATAAATAATGAAGTAATTTTCGGGATAAACCCTTCGTCAACGGAAGAACATTTTGAGAGGTGGGCGCAGCTGGAGGCTGCCTCACAGAAAAACATGAACTGGTTTGTAGTGCTCAAAGTCAGTGCTAGAAATTCGTTTATAAATCCAGGCGTAATTGTTACTCCTAACTTTCAGTCTCAGGCGTAAAATGGAAATGTTCAGTCGTAATTATATTATAATTATGAAAATACATATTTTATAGTATACAGCCTACTCCAATAGAATTTAAAACTGTAAATAAGGTTTTGAAAAAAATGGTATGCCAGTACATTATATACAAAAATTGGGTCATATTTTAATACAAATATTAAATTTTACACACTGATCTTCATCTTCAGTGATTTGTTTGATTTCTACATCTTTTCGAATTTTTTTCCAATTCATCGACAGAGGATTAATTTTTTTAAATACAAATAAATCAACATGTAAACTAAAAATTGGAAAATATTTTCCTTGATGTACAAATTCTAAGAATAATTTTACAGTTTTCCAGCACAATTTACCAGCGTGATTGCCGAAACAAAAATATTCAGTTTATTTCATATACTATAGCTACTTGTCTTTACGACAGGTATAAAGTCAATAATTTTACGAGACATCACTTCCTTCGTTAACCTAATAACGCACGCACTAGAATTGTTTTTTACTTCGCGGTACTTCTCCTACAATGTTGCCACATCTTCTGATCTTCATAAACGTATAACATATCAACAATATGACAGTAATTATAATTAAAATTGTTTAATTGAATTAAACCTTGAACATGGAAAACTGAAAACGAAGATCCCAAATGTTATTTTTTAATTTAAGTGTCGATGCTTAGGCGTATTTTCTACGCCTTTGACTGAGATTGCAGGCATAAAACGAAAAAATTCAGGCGCAATCACGCCTAACGCCCGGTCAATTTCGAGCACTGCTCACAGCTCGTGTGTGATCATAACAAGTGCTTGTTCAAAACAAATAGCAGAAAGTGAAGTGTATGAAAGATTACAGAGAGAAATGTTAATTTTAGAAAGTAACACCAGTCCATAAAAATGCAGAAAGTTCTGTTTTGGACTGATATGTTATATCCACCACAATTTTCCCACCACTGATGATGCCCCAATAAGAAAGGGCAAAACACGTCTGGAGAAAGAAACATTAATAAAAAACAGTTGTTTATAGAGGGAGTTTAACTCATAAACATTTGTGCAACAACTGTGGATCATGGCTGACACCAGAGTTATTATTATACGATCAGTTACCAGTGCTCATCATCATCATCATCATCATCCTCAGCCGTTTCCAGCTACTGGCCTGGTCTGCTTCATGCACTAGCCCCTCCATTTCCTTATTTCTTCTCACCACCTCTCAGTCACCACCTTGTTCCAGTCCTCTCATCTCTTCCGTACACACTCCTCCACTCATTTCAGCCATCCATCTCTTGGTCTTCTTCTGGGTCGTTTACCATGCCTCTTAATTTCATGGATTTTTCTTGGGATTCTCTGGACCTCCATTCTCTTTACATGTCCATATCATCTCAGTCTGGTCCTCTCTACTCGTTCCTGTACAGATTCCTCTTTTATGGTGCATCTGACCACTTCATTTCTTATTCTGTCCATTTTAGTAACTACCATTCGACCTCTTAAAAACTTCATTTCACTTGCTTGTACCCTGCTGATGTCCTACTTTTTCATTGTCCATGTTTCAGCAGCATATGTCAAGATAGGCACGTAGTATGGGTAATAAATTACTCTCTTGCACATCTTTATTCCATATCAGGCTTCTAATGCTCCTTAGAAACGTCTCTGCTTTCACTTATCTCACCATCATTTCCTCCATATTCCTCTAATACACTCCCCGAACGTGCTTACCTTCAATAGTTGTTCACCTGCTATCACAATTCCCTGGGTTATCCTATTCTTCTTTCTGGTTGTTATCATGTACTCACATTTCTTTACATTAAATTTCAGTCCCTATTCCTCCACACTGTCTGGCCATACATCCAACTGCCGCTGCACTTCCTCTTCATCACCTGCCCAGATCATCCACAAAAGCCATCACCTTCATGTTTTCCTCTCCCATCCACACTGACACCTGCATTATATCATCCATGATTACAATAAAAAGTAGTGGTGCGAGGGCACTTCCATATTTTAATGTTTCAGCCAATCTGTTCTTCCTTCCCCTAATTTCACATAAATCACACTTTCTTGGTACAGTTCTGTCACTCTCTTGATGGTTTCTTTGGGAACTCCTCTGTTCTCCAAGACCTTCCATACCTTACTCCTGTGTACACAATCATATGCTTTCTCAATATCGAGAAATACCAACAATAGATTCTTTCCATACTCATAATGTTTTTCCTGCCAGCTGTCTTGTAGCAAATATGTCTACTGTCGACCTCCTTGATCTGAAGCCGTACTGCTCTTCCCTTAGCCCTTTTTCCACCCTGTCACGTATCCTTTTTTCAGTGATCTTCTCATACACTTTGGCACATTAGTGTAATCCCTCTATAGTTTTTAAACCCCTTCCTGCTCCCTTTTTTGAATATAGGTATAATTTTTTTTTCCAGTCTTAAGGAGTTGCACCCTGATTCCATACCTTTATCATCACAAGGTATAGCCACTGATTTCCTACTACTCCCGCTGCCCTTATCATTTAAATGCTCACTTCATCGATGCATAGTGCCTTTCCACCCTTCATCTTACCCAGAGCTGTTTCCACTTCTTCCCAAGTTAAATCCTTCTATCTCTGTCCTCCATGGCTGTTATTTTCCTGCTTCTCCTGAACAATTGTATCTTCCTGGGACCAATTTGGGTTCAGTAATGCTTCAAAATGCTCCTTCCACATCCATTTTAGTCTTTCTGAGCTGTTTATTTCTTTTCAATCTTTATCCAGCATGTTGTATTTTCTATCCGCTCCTTCCTCTTCCATTTTACCATTCCATATAGTACTTTCTTATTTCCTTTGTTCTTCTTCTATCACGTTGATCCATTTCTCCAGCCACTTCCTCCTTTCCTCCGTTACTATTTTTGGCCTCCTTCTTTTTCTTCACATAGTCATCCCTAGTCTCCTGTGTCCTCTGCTTGAAACATTCCCTAAAGGCCCTGTTCTTGAGTTCCACTGCTTGTTTCACTCTACCATTCCACCACGCCGTTTCTTTCCACCTTTTGGTATTACCAGTCCTTCCACACACTGTTTCTGCTGATTGAAGTAACGTCCTTTTTAAATATTCCCAAACCTCTTCCACTGTCTCCATTTCCATTGTCAGTATTTTACACCTTACTATTCTCTGGTATTCTTCTTCATTACTCTTCTCTTTCAATTTCCATACCCTTAATCTCCTATCCTGTCTTTCTGATTTTCTCCTCTCTGCCCCAATCCTTAACTCCATCAGCAATAGCCTGTGATTACTATCTAATGCCTCTGATTGGTATTACCTTCACATCTGCCACATTCTTCTTCAATCCACCATTAAATATAAAGCAGCCCATGACTGACTTCCTCTGCCAATCGCTACTACACCAGGTTACCTTGTGGCTCTCATCCTTTTTGTACCAGGAATTACTTATTTTTGATTCATGTTGTTTGCAGAAATCCAGTAGCCTTTCCCCTTCTTCATTTTGCCACCCCATCCTTCTGTCCCTATTACTTCCTCATACCTTTCTGTGCCTACATGAGAATTCAGGTCTCCCATAATTATATTATTTTGCCAATTAAACTGTCCCTGCTCAAACTCCTCCTTCTCTTGGATTGGACAGACTACTTGTTGGCCATATACTTGCAGTACATCCAGGCTTCTTCCTTTGACTGCTATCTTAATCTTCATCACTTACCTCTTCCACTTCCTCTTTCAGCCCCTCTCACACAACTACCCCTACTCCTATTTCTTCTCCCCTCCTCATTTCCATTCCAGTACATTTGAAAACCATTTCTCAGTTCCCTCCTACCCTTTCCGGTTTAATTCTAGATGGGGATAACACTACAAGCTTTTACCGCCTCGCGTAGTAAACAAACATATCACGAGGTATATAAGAGGTATTCGGTCTGCGCGTACCAAACCAGTAACAGCGACAGATATGATATGAAAATTGGGTATTTGCAATATTGTTCATTATGTTTACGTTTCACTTTGGTCCAGGCTGCATTAGGACCAAAACACATATTTATAAAATATGATTTCCTCAGTAATCATTTGATTTTATGTTGTAATACATTTTTTTAAATTGCTTTATGTCTCTCAACAGCGAGGTCTTTAGAGATGGGAAAGGATGGGGGCAAGGAATGGGAAGGAATTTGGCCATGTCCTTTTTAAGGAAGCATCCCGGCATTTGCGTGGAGTGATTTGGGAAACCGTGGAAAACCCAAATCTGGATGCCCGGACACCACCATGCTCGGTGTTGTAATGCAGCCTGGACCATACCTCGCAATGACATCATAATATACTACTTGATCTGTGTGATTACTACGCGAGGCGGTAAGAGATTATAGCGGTATCCCCATCTAGAATTAACCCCCCCTTTCCTTTCCACTTTGTCTCACCCAACCCCAAAATATCCAACTTCCTTCTCTCCATAATGTCCACAATTTCCTCCACTTTCCCAGTTAATGTCCGCATATTCAAGTATCCAAATCTTAAACGGTATCCATAGCAATGTCTTCTGTCCATTGCTCCGTCTTTCAAAAAAAAAAAAAAAAAAAAAAAAAAAAAAAAAAAAAAAAAAAAAAAAGAAGCTGCTGTTAGTCATATTACCTTTTGTCAGATAAAAGCGGTGTGCCAAACAGCCAAGTGGAAACAGTAATGTTGTTATAATGTTCATGCTAGTGTAGTGATAAAATTTGATTCACAAGTAGCATGCATTACGTTTTTGCTTGTTTGAGTAAAAGTCATCTTATATCGAAAATGTAGTCGATATGTCTTCAAAAACTGAATAAATAATTTATGAATGAATGAAATTGCTATAATTTCGATAAATGTATATTTTGAGTATAAGCTAAACAGAAACTATCGAAACTATAAAAACTATTTCATACATTTAAAATAACAGACCTGCGGTGATAACAATCGAGGCGGCGGTGACACAAGTACTTAAACATAACACCACAAGGAGCCGCCAATTGTACGATCCACCCATCAAAAATACTTAAAACCGACACCGCATTTTAGATTTGCTTCCGAAAGAAAGCTGTTAAGTTTCAGAACTGTTATGTAAATGTATTACTTGAAGTAATTGTGAAAAATAAATTAGTTTTCAAGTACACTATTATTTTATAGATCTGTGCTGTCGGGCAGCGCTAGCTCGCAATTCTTGGATACAATACAATACATTCATTTTCCAATTATCCCAATATAAGAGACTGGCTCTGTGGCCTGTGGAAAGTTGTCAATTTACAGGTAAACAGTTGCATAACAAAACAATAAGTACACCAGTAGATGTACAGCAATCATGGTACATTAAACAATTTCATAACAAAATAAAACATACACCAGAAGATGTACAGTCATAGCATACATGGTACATTAAAAAATTCCATAACCAATAAATACATACACCACAAGATGTACGGTCATAACATGGTAGCGTAAACAATTGTGTAACAAACTAAATACATACACCAGGAAATATACAGTCATAGCATTAATTGTACATTAATTATGTAAACTACATTTACACAAGCTACTGGCACTTATTTTTTAGATACCTTAGAAATAAATTCTTCGACAGAGTAGAAGGAGTTGTCAATTAAAAATTCTTTCAATTTTTTCCTCAATTTATTCTTATCATCAGCTAGACATTTAATATGTGTTGGGAGCTTATTGAAGATATGTATCCCTGCATATTGAACCCCTTTTTGAACAAATGACAATGACTTGTAATCCTTGTGAAGATCATTTTTACTTCTAGTGTCATAATTATGTATTTTACTATTTGTTTCAAACAAAGTATAAGTTGTTACTTCAAAGGACATTAATGTGTATATATATACTCAGCCACCAGTGTTAAAACACCTAGCTTCTTCAATAGCTCTCCACATGAAGTTCTATTGCTAACCCCACACATAATTCTTATTACTTGCTTTTGGGCTCTGAACACTTTGTCTCTATTGGTAGAATTGCCCCAGAATATTAATCTATATGACAATAAGGAGTGAAAATAATCAAAATAAACTAGCTGCCTCGTACGGAGATCACCTATAGCTGGAATTGCAAATGTGACTGCTCCCAATCACTTTAATAAGTCAGAAACATGTACTTTCCAATTTAAATTGTGATCAATATACAAACCTAGAAATTTCATGCTCTCTAACTCTTGAATGGACTGGCCTGCAAATTTTATGTCTATATCTGGTGTTAATTTGTGTGATGTACTGAATTGCATATATTGAGTTTTATCAAAGTTTAAAGACAAGCCATTAGCTGTAAACCATTTATTAATCAGTTCAAAGACATAATTTGAAATATATTCTGTAGATAAATCTGGAGTATTTTTAATTTCTATGTTTGTGTCATCTGCAAATTGGACAAATTTTTAATTTTTAGATGAAACTTAGGGTATATATATTAAAACCAATAGTGGCCCCAATATCGAACCCTGAGGTACTCCACATCTCATTAATTTCCACTCAGAAAACAGTGGATCTCTTAAGGCAGCCTTAAAATTCTCCATTGATACTTTCTGTTTTCTATTTAGAAGGTAAGAACTAAGCCATTTATTAACAATGCATCTATACCATAATACTTTAGTTTCTGTATCAGAATTTTATGATCAACACAGTCAAATGCCTTAGATAAGTCACTAAAAAGTTCCCACAGGAATTAATTTACCATTTATTCCTTCTAAAATATTGTCAGTGAATGCAAATATAGCTTGTTCTGTTGAATGACCCTTTTGAAAACCAAATTGTGATTTAGTTAGAATATTATTATTTTCAAGGTGATCATAAACTCTGTTGTACATTGCTTTCTCAAAAACTTTGGAGAAGGTTGTTAGTAATGAAATTGGTAGGTAATTCGTTACGGCTACATTATCTCCCCTTTTATAGAGTGGTTTAACTACAGCATACTTAAGCCTTTCTGGCAAAATACCTTCAAGTAAAGATATATTAAACAGGTAACTTAGTATATTACTTAATTCAGTGGAGCACAATTTAATTAATATGCTGGAAATCCCATCATAACCACTTGAGTATTTGCTCTTAAGAGATCTGATAATTTTTCTTACTTCTTCTGGAGTAGCTAATTTTACAGACATAGAGTTAAATTTTTCTTGGAACCCTGATCTGACAAAATCCATACTGTGTATCACTGAGCTATTGGCAGTCAACTGATCAGCAACAGATAAAAAATATTTATTAAATATATCAGCAATTAGAAAATTAGATTCTACTGAATTTTCTTTGATAAAAATATCATTATTTGTTTGATTACTTTTTCCTATTTCCTTTTTACAATGTCCCATATTGTCTTAATTTTATTTTCAGAATTATGAATTTTATGTTTGTAGTACATACTTTTAGATTCTTTAATAACCTTTTTCAGTATTTTGCAGTACAGTTTGTAATGTGTTTTAACATTAGCATTCTCACAGTTCCTAGAGACAATATACAACTTCCTTTTATAAATGTATGATGTTCTAATGCCAATAGTTTTCCAAGGTTTTTGTTCTTTTCGAGAAGCACGACACTTTTTCAAGGGGAAGCAACTTTCAAAGTAATTTAATACAATTCTACTCAAACTGTTGTATTTTTCATACATGCCTTGAGCACTATAAACCTGTTATTTAGAAAATCTACATTAAAATCGTCACATACGACTATGTTGACTTCTTTTCTGCTTAAAAATGTTAATAAGAGTTCAAATTGGTTCATAAAAATAAAAAAGTTTCACGATGGTGCTCAGTATACTGTTACTATTTATGAAAATTTCATTATTGAAATTGAGCCATGTAGAAGATAAATATTTTCCATACTGGCAAATAATGACTTGAAATAAACGTTATTTACTACAGTGGTTTCTATGAGACTCATACAGGACGCATAAAGCAAGTAAACTAGGAACATTTTAACTTAATGATTATTATTATTAATTTTAATTGCGATGGAGCTAACACTCCGGTGGATCATCCATGTACCCCTTATGTATACATATCTTTTTACATTTTCTTTTATAATTGGAACGTTATATTCCACCCCCTATTTACTATTCCGATTTACATAGTTTAATTTTAAATTCCTTAAGCGTATTTGGAAAATTACTCATGATTACACTTGGTAATTTGTTCCAGTCCCAGACACACTTACCAACAAAAGAAAATTTTCCTAATCCCTTATGCATGAAATCAGGTGCAAGCTAGTGGTCATGGTCGCCTTTCCACTTTCATGCACTATTCCTAATTATTTGACCAATATTCCTCCAAACTCCATCAGCAGCATATGCCCTGTACATTCCCAGCACTCTCTTCACTCTCCTCCTCTCCTACAATTCCTTTATCATTTCAGTTACTGACTGGGTGCTGCGATAATTTCCACAAACAAATTTAGCTGCTCGTCTTTGCACGCCTTCCAATTCCTGAATTTAATAACCAAAATGTTGGTCCCTAACAACACCACCATATTCAACCAATGATCTGACAAAAGTTTTGTAACCCCACTCCCTAATTTCTCTGTTACATCCTCTCATCACCCTCTCCAGTAAATGAAAGATTTTGTAACCTTTTCCTACCACTGGCCAATTTGCTCTGCCTAATTGAGTTTGTTACCAAACGATATGCCAAGATATTAACTCTTAAGGCTTTCAAAGAGCAATTCAGGACCTCTCCTATAATCATAATTAATCTTTCGTTTTTTATATCTATACCTAATAAGCCGACTTATCTTGGAATTTATTTTCATTCCATGCTGACCTACCGATTTAGATATTGCATCCAGGCCAACCTGCAGCTGTTCGCAATCTTCACCTGAAACCGAAGAAGATAGACGGCTTGTAATAATAATAATGAAAAAAACACGTTGTAGAAATAATATTGATACATTTGCCCTTTAAGGGTCGAGTTCCGAAAAATTCCTTTTATAAAATATGGTGTGACCGATGTGGACACCTTGGTCTTTAAAATGACACCTGATTTATCGATTTGGTCGGGCAATGAAGCGAGTAAAAAAATAAAAAAATTATTTTGGCACTTAAGGATTGAAACTGGAGAAAGTTCTTCCTTAAAATATGATGTGACCAAAGCGGATACTTTAATCTTTAAAACTTTATCTCATTTCGGTTAGATATCAAGGGAGATAAATGGCACATGAACGAAAAATGTGTTAATACTTTTGAACTATAAAGGATGAGTTTTGAAAAATTCCTTTCTTAAAAATATGATGTAACGAAAGCGAAGACCCTACGAATACCTCAATCTTTAAAATGAAATCTCGTTCATCTAGTTTGTTTTATTATCAAGGGAGGTGAATGACTCGAGACACAAAAAACGCATTTTAGAAATAGTCATATTTTTCCCATTTAAGGGTTCAGAAAAAATCCAATCTTAAAATATGATGTGACCCATGCGGAGACCTTAATCTTTGGTTGATACCTCATTTATCTATTTATATATAAAAATGGAAATAACTGGCTGGTGACACAAAAATGCGTTGAAGAACCGTTCATACTTTTTCCCTTTAAAGGTTGAATTCCAAAAAAATTCTTTCTTAGTATATAATGTCACCAAAGTGTAGACATTACTCTTCATAATCCTACTTCATTTATTGATTTCAATTAGATATCCAGGAAGATAAATGGTTCTAGACACAAAAAACACATTTTAGAAAGATTGACACTGTTTCCCTTTAAGGGTC
Organism: Vandiemenella viatica; assembly: GCA_031002005.1. Taxonomy (NCBI): domain Eukaryota; kingdom Metazoa; phylum Arthropoda; class Insecta; order Orthoptera; family Morabidae; genus Vandiemenella; species Vandiemenella viatica. The sequence continues at coordinate 159,504,555 of JARYHS010011408.1, read as the reverse complement.
GAAATTGGAAAGATTCCTTTCTTAAAATATAATTTGGCAACATTGGAGTCTTTACTCTTTAATCTGGTACCTCATTTATCTATATCGGTTAGATATCAAGGGAGATAAATGTCTCGTGATACAAAAAGTGTTGGAGAAATATTAATACTTTTGTCATTTAAGGGTCGAATTCCAAAAAAAAATCCTTCTTAAAAGAGAATACCTTAACGTATAAATAATACTTCATATCTCGATTTTGATTAAATATCAAGGGAGATGAATTGCACGTGACAAAAAAAAATTGTTATGAAAATAATGGTAATTTTGCCCTTTAAGGGTGGAATTACGAAATATTCCTTTCTTAAAATATAATGTGAACACGGTGCAGACCTTAATCTTTAAAATGATACTTCATTTATCTATATGACGGGAGATAAATGACTCGTAACACAAAAAAACAGCATTTTTGCCCTTTAAGGGTCGAATTTTGAAAAACTCCTTTCTTAAAATATGATGGGACCAAAGTGGAGACCATAACCTTTAAACTGACACCTTATTCATTGATTTCGGTTAAGTATGAAGGGAGATAATGGCTTGTGACAAAAAGACATCTAATAGAAATAATATATAATAGACGAACCGTACGAAAATTTCATGAATATAATACGATGAATGGTGAGGTTGATTGCCTGTAATATAATAAAAAGCAGAACTGCACTTTTGTAGTAAATATTTATTTGTTTAGTGTAATAGGTATGCATCAAAATACTAACAACAGATTAGGAAATTACGAAAATTTAAAACACACTTTATATACGACAAACTGTCACTGACCATAACAGAATACAACCAACCTGAACAAAATGCACACAGCACATCAACATTTCTGTGATATGTAGTGCTGTGCGAATAAAATATTTACATTGAAATTCTATAGCAAAACAAAATGTTTCCGTAACAGAAAAAAAAACCTACTTATTGTATATAAAAACACTTTATTGACATCACTGTGATATCTGCTACTGCAATAGAGGTACTTGGCTCTGAACTATCTAATACGCGTGACCTCTTTAAGCATCAAATTCCGAAAAAAATTCTTATTTTATGCTCTTACTTAATTGGAGACCTTAATCTTTAAAACCATATGTCATTTATGTATTTCGGCTTGGTATCAAAGGAAATAAATTGCTCGTAATAAATAATTATAGAAAAAGCATTGTAGAATTAATATTGATACTTTTGCCCTTTCAGAGTCGAATGCCAAAAGATTCCTTTTATAAAATATGGTGTGACCAAAGCGACCATCTTGGTTTTTAAAATGATACCTCATTTATCGATTTCGGTGAGGCATCAAGCGACGAAAAAAAAAAAAAAAAATAGAAATGATGATATTTTTTGCCCCTTAAGGGTTGAATTAGGAGAAAGTTCGTTCTCAAAATATAATGTGACCAAAGTGGATACTTTAATCTTTGAAACAAAGCCTCATTTATAGATTTCGGTTAGGTGTCAAGGTTAATAAATGGCTCGTGACATAAAAATGCGTTCTAGAAATATTAATACTTTTGCCCTTTAAGGGTCGAATTTTTAAAAATTTCTTTCTTAAAATATGGTATAACGAAACCGAAGACCTTACGAAGATCTCAGTTTATAAAATAATACCTCGTTTATCAATTTTGTTTAATTATCAAGGGGGATAAATGAATTGAGACACAAAAAAGGCATTTCAAAAATACTGATGTCTCATCCGTTTATGCGTTAAATTAAATAATCCATTCTTAAAATATTATGTGACCACGGCGGAGACCTTAATCTTTAGAATGATACCTCATTTATCCATTTTGATTAGATATTAGTGGAGATAAATGGCTCGTGACAGAAAAATGCGTTGTTGAACCATTGCTACTTTTTCGCTTTAAGGGTTGAATTTAAAAATAATTATTTCTTAATACATGATTGCACCAAAGCATAGACATTACTCTTCATAATCCTACTTCATTAATGGATTTGGGTTAGATATACAGACAAAAAAAAAAAAAAAAAAAAAAAAAAAAAAAAAAAAAAAAAAAAAAAAAAGCTGTTTAGAAATACTGATATATTTGCCCTTTAAATGTCGAATTACGAAAAATTCTTTTCTTAAAATATAATGTGACCACGGCGGAGACCTTAATCTTTAGAATGTTACCTCATTTATCTATATCGGTTAGATATCCAGGGAGATAAATGGCTCATTACACAAAAACGTGTTGTAGAAATATTAGTACTTTTGCCCTTTAAGGATCCCAAAAAATTCATTTTTAAAATATAGTTTGGCCAAATCAGAGAACTTAATTTTTAAAATTATACCTCATTTTTCGATTTTGGTTAGCTAAATAGCTCACGACAAAAAAGTTATCGAAATTATGTTATATTTGCCCTTTAAGCGGCGAATTACGAAAATTCTTTTCTTAAAATATAATGTGACCACGGCGGAGACCTTAATCTTTAAAATGATACCTCATTTATCTATATCAATTAGATATGATGGGAGATAAATGCCTCGTGGCACTAAAACGCGTTACAATAATATTGATACCTTTGCCCAATAATAGTCAAATTCCGAAAAAATCCTGTCTTTGTATATGATATTACCAAAGTGGAGATCTTATTCTTTAAAATGATACTTCATTAAACGATTTCAAATAGGTATCCAGGGAGATAAATGCCTTGAACAAAAGAAAACAACATTTTTGAAATATGAACATTTTCGTCCTATAAGGGTAAAATTCTAAAAAATTCCTTTCTTTAGATATGATATGACCAAAGTGGATACCATAAGCTTTAAAATGAAACCTCATTAATTTACTTCGGTTAAGCATGAAGGGAGATAATGGCTTGTGACAAAAAACACGCCTTATAGAAATAATATATATGATGAACGTAAGTGTTTTCAAGCAGGCAACTTGGGTTCAGGCAAGGATATTCATGCGAATCTCAGTTAGTGGGATATATACAAGATATTTCAGATGAAATGGACAAGGGAGGCCAAACTGATAGTGCAGCACTAGATCTGTCAAAGGCGTTTGACAGAGTGATCCTTGAAATGATAGTAGATAAGGTAAAAACTATTGGATTGGATGGGAAAGTGATTTGATGGGTAGAAGAATTTTTAAAAGGTAGAAAACTGTATGTTAGGGTAGGAAATGTAGTATCAAAAGAAGTGGAAGTAAAAATGGGAGTGCCGCAGGGTAACGTATTGGGACCCTTCTAATGAATAATTGTGTTGATTGTTTACTATCAGAAATTAGATTGTTTGCAGATGACATAATGCTGTATAAGAGGATCAAAACGATAGAGGACTGTAAACAGTTGCAGGGTGATCTGGACAGGATATCTAGTTGGGTTGGTAAACATGGGATGAAGATAAATGTAAAGAAGAGTCAGCTTATTAGATACAAAAATAAAAAACAAAAGGTTAAATATGAATATAAGGTGGGGAAAGAAATGCTTACTGAAGATCTTGAAATGTAAACTATCTTGACATTACATTTGATAACAAGCTTAATTGGGCAAGGACACTTTGGACAGGTGGTAGGAAAAGGTTTCAAAATTCTGCACTTGTTGGAGAGAGTGATGAGGGGATGTGCGTAGAGAAGCAAAGGAATTGGGTTACAAAACTTTGGTGAGACCATTGCTCGAATATGGTAGTGTAGCTATGGGACCCTCATTTTACGTATCAAAATACAGGAGTTGGAGAGGGTGAAAAGAAGGCCTGCTAGATTTGTTTCTGGAAATTATCGCATAATGCAATCAAGTGACGGATATGATAAAGGAGCTGGAATGGGATTCATTGCAAGACAGGAGGAGGATGAGGAGGGTCATGGGAGTGTTACAGGGCGTATGCTGGCGATAAGCGTGAAAGATATTGGAGTAAGGTATGAAAAGTAGTGCATGGAGGGGAAAAGATGACTATGACCACAAGCTGGCACTCGATTTCAGGCACAAGGGTGTGGGAAGATTCTCTCTTCTTAGGTATGGGTGTCAGGGATTGGAATGAGTTATCCACTAGAAATGATGAATAATTGACCGAAAACTTTGAAAGGAATTTAAAGATAAAATTTGTAGAGGGTAAATGTAGGTTGGTGCAGGATAGGGGGAAGATGGGGGTGTAGGGAAAATTGCCACCGGAGCCTGTGCTCCGTTGCAGTTAAATTAAATTAAATTTAAATGTTACGAGGAAATATAAAATCAGAAATTATAACATTAGGGAGACACTACAAGGGGAAGCATTAGAAGAGATGTTAACAAGGAAATGATTGCAATGGCTAGGGCATGTTATAAGGATGGATGAGCGAGCGGGAATGGAAGGGAAACCAGTTGGAAGACCTGGGACAAGCTGGATGGGACCAAGTGAAAAAAGACGCAGACTCTAGGAGAGACATTTGGAGAAAATTTGTTGAGGATAAATCTAGGAACAATCACAAGAGTTTGAAGAGGTTGTACATGACGACCCTTGAAATATGGAATCGTCTATTGATAATAATAATAACTTTTTATTTTAGTTGTTACTAATTTAATATTGGAATAAATTTTGACCACTCATACGCCTTACTGTAGGTAATAACAATTAAAAATTACTTAAAAGTGCTTTCGAAATCAAACCTACAATGGAATTTAAAATTTTTTTATTTTGTAGACTAATTGAGAAGAATAACTAATCTGTTATTTACGAATTAGGTACGTTTCTTCCTGTTACTAACAAATTGCTGTAGTCAGTTTTTATTACAAATCTGTGGAATTAATAATACACAAGCGTCAACATTAGGAATGTGAATTAATTTTTTTCATAACGCAATTGATTTTTTTTGTATCTTACGTGTTTCACTCTATTTCCAAAAGCATCATCAGCGACAAATGTGACTTTTTTATTTTGTTCTCATAGTCAGGTTTTGGTTCTTCGTGTAGATTTTTGTAGGATTCATTGTGGAATCTTTCCAAAATATATAACACTACACTGTACCGACCAGAATACACAGTATCACTATTATTTACTATCATTTTCAATTTCAGTACATGAGACACCATGTTTTACACACTTATTTAGTTAGTTATAAAAGAATTAAAAATTATTTAATAACGTATATCGTTAAGTTTATCTGTAATATGCTCTCATAAAACTAGTTACCAAGCTTTCATTCACTTTAAAAGTAATAAATCTCTCCATAATGAAACGAGGACTGTAGCTACCGTAAGACGAATTTCAAAGTATTCATTTAGAACGTAAATATGAATAACTCTAACAATGTCCATAATACTAACCTTAAAGTAAGCATCAACTATATAATTTGTTCAAAAATATGCTAACAATATTAGAGTCGGTGGATCTTGTATCATTCGTTGTGAAGAATACAAGTATATGATTCTTTACTATTATTACTATGGATATTACTCAATATGCTGACGAATAGAGATCGATGATGCTTTATTGGCATCCGTTGCTTAACATGGCATTCCTAATCGTGAGGTTACTTCACGTAACCTTTGATAATTATCTCAGTCGTTCTGGAGACGTTGAGAAGATGGTAGGAATCCTACATTTACTGGAACGGGTGAGGAGACATACTAGATAAGTGAGGAAATTAGGATACAAGAGCTTAGTAAGATCACCAAAATTTTGGGTAGGTAGTATGGACTCACATTATGAATATCAAATACAGGAGTTGGAGGGGAGCTTGATTTGTTTGTGGAAATTTCTGCAGAACATAATCGATAAGTGATATGGAAAAGATGGTGGGTTGGTTGTCATTGGGAGTTAGACGGCGGGTGTAGAAACTGCTAGGAGTGTAAAAGTCATATACTGCTGATGAAGTCTGGGTGGAAATTCCCGAAAGTATGTGAAAGGGTAGAGATGACTATAATTAGAAACTAGCTGTCGATTGCAGGAGTAGAATTTTTTTTTTAATGTAAAGGGGTTGGAATCTATTACCAAGAGAAATGTTTAACATTTTACTTGAACCAGTGAAGGAAGTTAAAACAAAAATTCTTGAAAATTGGAGCGCATTTCTGGGATGTGCTTCCATTATCTGTTGGAACTGTTGCGTAATATGCTTCATTGTTTATCCATATTAATCAAGTCTCGTAAAATACTTAGTACAGTAGTGTGTTTTAACTAAGCATTGTGTAATCAAAAATTTACTCGTTATTTAGATATCCTGTTTAAGATATTGTGTAAATGGGGCTGTATTGTATTTATTTATTTTTATTTATTTATCATTCTTGTTTCTCTGTAACTGTCATGACTACTAAGTATTGTTTTCATTGTTGTATAGTCTATTTATAAATACTGTATGTACCTCGGGAGAAATGTAAATAAGTTGATTATTGTATTAAAGAAGATCTTATTAAAAATTCATTTAAAACATGTACCAAAGATAATACTGCTATGATATATCTGTTTGGCTTTGTGTCTCTGAAGTGAAGTATCGTAATCATTGTTTCCGCGCGGGCTTGTCAAATGTGCCTTATTGTCATGTTATGACGTGATGTTCTAACAGCAAGCGTTGGTCTACATTTCAAGCTTTTGTAGCTATAACGTATTCGAAGAACTATTTAAATCCAATGCTATAGACGTAACAGGGGGAACAGATTTGAAATAATATTATCTAATTCTATTAGATTTCATAGGTATATAATGTAGGAATACCTCCCAGCTAGCAGATTGCATATGACTCATTACATTTATAAGTTTATTTATTACTTATTTTATACTTGCCTTTGTGTGTTGGGTATTTGGCGTCAAGTGTATCGTCATAATATAACGATACGTGTGATTTCAAATATTACTTCGTCACTGTTTGACGCTTTTCAAAATTGTTGCTATAGCAGAGGAAAAGAATAATTCGAAACTTGTGTATTGATTTTCCACAGAAACTAACTCTAATAACTATTAAAATGTTAATGATAAATAATATATTATTAATAATTATGATGAAACATGTGCTTCTGGGTCAGCTTTTGCACAGAAGATTCGGGCTGTAGCAGCATATTTCATTTTAGTGTGCCCTATTAATTTTTCTTACAGCACTAATCTTTTCCCCATTGATGTCTATAAAAGATGACCAATTTATCATCTGTTTTCTTTAAATGCCTCCTCCAAAACAATTTATTAATAATACAAATGTTAATGTGTTCAAAGTGAATCTGGATTTCTTGTCATTGTTTTTATTCTTGGACAAGTATCTGTTAAGTTTCTTATCAAAAATCAAAGAGTTAATTAGGGTAGAAATCAAAAAGTGTATCTGTAGCTATTGTTCCTCTTTTTAGTTTTTGTTTGGACGAGAACAATAATATAAATTATATACTCATTTTTGTGCTGTGTCTATTTATTACTTTGAATTTATCTTGTTATGTAAGTACATAGCCAGCCTGAGCATCTTATTCCAAGCCTGGAACGTAATGGATACAAATGAAAACCTACCACTCCTTTATGCAGGAAATCTAGTTCTAAGTTATGATTATGGTCTCCTTTCCTTTCACATACTGCTACTAATTATTTCATTGATAAATAACACCTAAATAACATATACCTTCCTTTTGTGTTTCTATGAAACTCTACACGACTCCTATTCTGTTCTACCGTAGTTTCAGTGGACCAAAACTGCAGTAGTCAATTACAAGGCATATTATTTTTATAAATTAATTAGGTTGTAATACACACTGAGCTGAGCATCATACCTCTGGAACTACCTTCCAAAGTAGACTAACATCGCTAGAAACTACTGGGATCTATTTCTGACATTATGCTGGTCCAGGGTGCATTCGAATCTCACTGCTGTTTGAAAATAATGTGCCTGGTAATTGATTGGGCCGTAGTATTATGACATTACCTCTTGTGTCGGAAAATTGTTTTTGTGGTATTGCCATCTGCAGTAGACCTTCATTAAATTAAATTGCAATGGGGCATATGCTCCGGTGGCAATTTCCCTAAACACCCCGCTTCCCCCTTTTCTGCATCCACCTACATTTACCCTTTACAAATTTTAACTTTAAATTCTTTCAACGTTTTTGGCAATTTATTCATCATTTCTCTTGGCAACTTATTCCACTCTTACCTGAAATAGAGAATCTTCCTACACCCTTGTGCCTGAAATCACGTGCCAGCTTGTGGTCATGGTCATCTGTACCCTTCCATTCATTACTTTCAATTCTTACACCAATATCTTTCCATGCCTCTTTTCTAACTCCTCTCCAGTGTGTCCTGTCCAGCTGAGCTTACTACCAAATGATGTCCATTTGATGCCTTTTGGCATCGGTGCCTCCATACCTATATAAGATGTATATTTCACTACTGACACTTTCATCAATGTATGACTTAGATATCAGTTGCCATGAAATCTGGACAGAATAAATTCATTTGCTTAAATTAATTTGGCTGTGCCATCCACATAAAATATACCCAGTCTGGTATTCACCACATTTCCCCTTTCCCTAAGAAGTTCATATTCTTTGTTTCTTATCTTGGACACAACCCAATAGCTGGACAGTCTGAAACCATAAGATATTTTAAATTGAAACTGATTTTAAGCTTGTTTTATTGTTGAAATGAAAATCGTACAAAGGTAGATTCAAGATACTATTAGAAGAATGCTTTCCCGTGCCAGTTGTATTAAAGTTAGCTAAATGTTACAGGACACTCAAGTGTACATAATTATAGTACTCCAGAAAATGGTGTTATTATATTTACTATTGACACTCTCTGAAGTGGTTATGTGTGTGAATCTTTCACAGACCAATAATATTCGGGTCATATCTACATCGCGATACCGCTGCAACCACTTACTGTCTCGCGATGTAAACACTTCCAGATGGAGAGAGTATGTCACTACCCTGCTGAATGTGACATATACGTTCCGCTCGCAGCTTTAAATGTCACTAATGGGGCCTTCCATGGAAAGTAGCCCATCACTAATACGTCTCATATCGAGAAATCGTTAATTTTGCACCAGTAGTACAGGAATAAATTCATTTGCGATGAGCTTTTGATGCAGCTTGGACCACACTGAAACGTAACTATCGAACACCTTATTGCGGGTAACTAAATTCTATATCTTGTCTATCGCTGTTTACATCTTAATGCAGCCTGGACCATAGTGAAACGTAACCATCGCACACGATATTGCTGAAACCCAATTTCCAAATCGTATCTATCACTGTTAGTATGGTCCAGGCTGCATTTCAACCTAAACGCAAACGGTCATTGACGAAATCTTGTTTTTATAAATATTTTATTTCGTATGAATGATTTTGATAGCAATTTCAGCCACACGAGGAAATATAGAAGAACAAAATCAAATTCAAATCAATGGAATTGTGACTAATAACGTTAACGCTAATGAACGATATCAATTATCAGTTTGGAATGTTGTACACATTTTAATAATATTATTAATTGTGCAAGTAATAATTTTCTTTAACTTTTTCAAACTGTATTTTTTTTTTAATTATTATTACTATTGGTTACGTTCTATAGCCTAATGCGTATTCTCAAATCGATCGAAGGCTGAACATGTCACACACGGAAACAGTGACGTCATACTCTCTATCGGGAAATGTATACGTCTCGAGGCGGTAAGTGGTTGCAACGGTATCGCGATATAGATATTACCCTAATATTCATACACATAAGCAATTCAGAATGTGTGCTGTTGACTTGCAAACTATTTTTCTCCCACAGATTCTCCTACTGAAATTGGCCATCAGGCTTTCCATGAACTTGCCCTATTTTTCTCCCCTGCGTTATAATTTTGTACAACTATGGCACATTTCTCCTTCGTGAAGCAAATTTTCAGATTCTACCTAAATAGTGGCTATATATATATATATATTACAATGTCCCAACCGCCCTTCCATATTTAAAACGTCCATGGTAATATTAAACTTAACAGTTGCCTTACATTGTTCTAAACTGTGAATCTCCCTCTCAATATACCAAGACTCCATTTCCTATTTGAAATTTGCCCTTTCCTACAACCAGGGAAAAATTCCTTCTCTGTTATTTCTTCTAACAAGTCTATGAGCAACCACTAATAGTCTCACCAAATCGGATGCTCACTATATCCCACTATATCCGCTTTTTAATATTCTTCGTGACTTTTCCCTATGCTTATAAACAATTGTTTTACTACCATCTCTTCCCTCAGTATCATAACAGCCATAGAAATTTCTAGTTGTAGCATTCAGTGATCCCTTTCCACATGTATTGTTCATTACCTTTGCTGCTAATAAATTATTTCCACTATTTTCACCAACTTCTTCAGCCTACTTACCATCCTGTTGCTGTATGCAGATTAAGTTCTCTTTATTCATTGTTTTGCAGCAAAAGCATATTTCATTTTTGTACTATTTCTCTGAATGGTTCCCATTTTCCCTTTGCTGCATTAGTGACCATGTTCTTCAGCGATTCCTACCCCATATTGGGATCTGTACTTGGTTCTACTTTTTGAGTAAAGCTTGTTGCCAGATGGTTCTGTAATACAAACCACCTTGGAAGGAATTGTCCTTTTGTTATAAAAATTTGTACACATGATTTATGAAAAATTGTACATTATTACCATCAAATACATTCTATATGAGTAAAATTGTTCACAATATGGACAGTTCCATACAAGGTATTAAGCAAGAAATATGTATTATTATCTATTTGTGTTCCTTGTAGCTGTTTCTCAGGATTTATTTATCAAGGAAAAATTGCATTCCACGTCCATGTGACATTTGTGAAGAAGTTTCAGCACATAAACTATTTTTAATGTACAGCTTTGAAAGACTATAGCAGACATGTTGCATCATTGATTAACTGTTGAACTGTAATGACATTAATAATCTAATGCATTTCGGATGGCAGCCAACTTATTATGACGAAACTAATTACAGTAACATGCAGTGTAGGTTTTTATTCTGGTACAGGTTGCATTTAAACTTAACCACAACCTTTGCTAATATTGTTGATTTTTTTCCTTAGCTGTTATTGTGGTCCAGGCTGCATTTCAACCTAAGCACAACCTCCAATACTCATGGTAAGAGATTGGCTACAATAAAAAAATGCTGTAGATTATTAAAATTGTAGACAGTTCACTAATTAATTTATGGTGCAGCATGTCTGCTATCATAGCTTAATGCTGTATGTTTATGAACGTTTCTGTGCCAATATTTCTCCTCTACATGTCATATGGATGGGGAATGCAGTTTCTTTAATTTTTTTAAAAAAATAAAAATAATAAAACATGAGAAACGGCTATTGGAAAAATTAATATATCATTTGCATGATAACTTGTACAGAACTGCCCGTATTTCAAATGATTTTGCTCATTTATTATATATTTGATGGTAATAATATAAAAAATTTCATAACAAAAGGATATTTCCTTCTGAATTGGTTCAAATTATAGAGGAGCTGAGATCCTAAACTATAAAATTTAGAATTTTTATGTCTGCCTGAGTATCACGTAAAAACTAATAGGCGGATTTTGATGATACTGCATGCAGTGATAGCTTATGTTAGAGACTGACATATAATTTTTATCCAAATTATTAACATACTTTATAATGATTCAGAGGCTAAATCTGTAAATTTTGACATTTTTGTCTGTCTGCATTCCTCCACACGAAATGAATCTCAATGCCTCAATGCAACCATCTCAATGATTACTTATTATCTCCATCACCAAAGACTTTAACTGTGTAGCACATGGAATTGGTTATTATACAATATACTTTTTATCGTGATGAGTTACCACATTTATAATGATACAGATCCCAAAACCATAAATTTTGGTATTTTTGTTCATTTGTGCACAGATCAATTGAAAAATAACAAGTGGATTTCAGCGAAAGTACACATAATGATAGTTTATATCAGGGATTAACATACAGGTTTTCTTTCCAAATAAGTTACTTAGTTGCTTAAGAAAATGTAAAAAAATCTGCATACATCAAAATTGTGCATTGGATTAATTACTTGTACATAGTGTAAGGTTGCAGTAGTAATAATTGTAAACGAAGCAAGCAAAATTAAACAAAGTGGTTGTTTTGAAAGTTGAATAGACAAGTTTTCCTACTTTCATATATACAGAAATAGTTCACTTACTTGCCAATAGAAGGCCACAAAACCTGTTGTTCATGGTAATGCTGTGTTTAAATTGTACCCACTGAAATATATTGACTTTGTTATTCAATTTGGGTTTTATGTCATAGTTTATACACATACAGTTAATCGGTATATGTTTAGATCCCTTCTGAATTAGTGGCATTTTCAAGAAGTGGTAGAAACAAATGATGTTCACAAATGTGTGTAAAACATTTACCACAACCTAAATTTAGAAGGAAGGGATGATATGTAAGAAATAAGTGAGAAAAAAACAATAACGGGGATGCTTCTAGGCCTTTTCCTAACCAGTCTACATTTCTTCAATAGTTTATCTGTTAATTAACAGCACAAAACTCAAATTCTAGGGCACAGCTGGTATTATAAATTATACTCCAACAGTTTAGTGATAACAGTAAGATTTCTGGTTTTTCTGTACCATTATTCTTACTCATTTCTTCTTGGTTTCATAAATATGGAACAAGAAGACCTTATTCCATCATTCTACTGACACTTTTGTTTATGTTTTCATCATCTTAAGGTACTTCTTGGACATCAGCTGTTACTTTCTTCCACAAGTCTCTGACTATATTTATTTATTTTAATACTTTGTGATTGAAATTTTATTCTAACTTGAAAAATAGTGTCTCAACCTGAAAGTAGTGAGATTGTTTGACTGTAAAATATGGCAACTAGAAGAGACACAAAGTGATATGAACACACATGAATCACTGAAATTGATATCATGGTTTGAAAAAGTAATATAATTGGTGGGGTGAGCAGGTACAAGGGTGGTCTGGATTCTGAAAGAATACTGCTTGTGGACATTTATTCTTACTGATCATTGATGAGTGGTCAGACCTATGTAGAAAGGCAGTCAGGAGTTTCATGTTAATTGGTATATGATTCCAGAGGTTTTGCAAATAGCATGCTCAATGATGGGAAAGCTTTCACTGGTAACAGGGTTAGTGAAGTTTGCGCGTGTTACATAGCTTACACCCAACAGTTTTACATGTGTTTTCATGTCTTTTTCTTGTGTCCGTGCTGTCCTGACATCAGCTGTGGTTTCTTTTCGTACCATGTATCTATACTCTTCAGTCATTTAATTCACAGTTTTCTACAGAAAAACTTTTGATCTTATATCTTTGTTACAGTTCATATTTTTGGAAATTGTTGGTATTGGTTTGAGCAGCCATGAGTGTGCTGATGGTTGAAGATCCCTTTGCAGCTGAATTAAATGTAAGTAATTTATATTCTTGCATTTCAGTCAAGGGATATAAATAGTCAGAATCTTTCTGTTGTACTATATTTTGTGTGAATGATTTTAATGGATTTTTTATGTTGTGCATTTTCTCTTATTTAGCATAGTTTACTATGTAGGACACGTGGCTATTTCAGTTCGTTACCTGCTGATATGTGAGTAATTAGTGTCCCAGTGCTAGAAGTGAGATAATTGGTTTCGTGTGGGAGCCTGTTAGATGTACAATCTAAGGAATGAAATGAGATGATTACTCAAAAACATGCGATTCCATGGGTCATAGTTTAATTTGAAAGGCAGGATGTAATGACATGTCCAAAAATAGCTTGACACTGGGGTTAGAATATACAAGCTTTGTCTGAACTTTGACTGTTAGCGTAGCCTAATGGGTAGATTGTCAATTAGTCGCCTTCTAGCTGTTTACCTCAACTAGAAAAGGTAGGGTAGAAATAAAGTCCACTGTAGACTTCTAGATAAATTTAGAAACACTGTATTCTTCAAAATTTTACACCACCCATAGACCAATCTACAGCAATCGGACCTTCTTTTCCAAATTAAAATGATTGCAGGTTTGAAACAATTATACAAGCCACCGTCATCCCCCAAAGCTGTTCAGCTACATAGAGAGTGAATCTCCTCTGGCACCATCTACCATACTCGGACCAAACTTGGCTGACAGATTAGATGTGAGTCTACATGAAGCTTCCAGTTTCTTGTTGCCTATGTACCTAACCTTGCACCAAATCGGCTCTCCATTGAGTGTACCGAGCGTGGCGGTGTAACGGTTAGCGTTCTCCGCCTCGCATTTGGGTTTTATGTCATAGTTTATACACATACAGTTAATCGGTATATGTTTAGATCCCTTCTGAATTAGTGGCATTTTCAAGAAGTGGTAGAAACAAATGATGTTCACAAATGTGTGTAAAACATTTACCACAACCTAAATTTAGAAGGAAGGGATGATATGTAAGAAATAAGTGAGAAAAAAACAATAACGGGGATGCTTCTAGGCCTTTTCCTAACCAGTCTACATTTCTTCAATAGTTTATCTGTTAATTAACAGCACAAAACTCAAATTCTAGGGCACAGCTGGTATTATAAATTATACTCCAACAGTTTAGTGATAACAGTAAGATTTCTGGTTTTTCTGTACCATTATTCTTACTCATTTCTTCTTGGTTTCATAAATATGGAACAAGAAGACCTTATTCCATCATTCTACTGACACTTTTGTTTATGTTTTCATCATCTTAAGGTACTTCTTGGACATCAGCTGTTACTTTCTTCCACAAGTCTCTGACTATATTTATTTATTTTAATACTTTGTGATTGAAATTTTATTCTAACTTGAAAAATAGTGTCTCAACCTGAAAGTAGTGAGATTGTTTGACTGTAAAATATGGCAACTAGAAGAGACACAAAGTGATATGAACACACATGAATCACTGAAATTGATATCATGGTTTGAAAAAGTAATATAATTGGTGGGGTGAGCAGGTACAAGGGTGGTCTGGATTCTGAAAGAATACTGCTTGTGGACATTTATTCTTACTGATCATTGATGAGTGGTCAGACCTATGTAGAAAGGCAGTCAGGAGTTTCATGTTAATTGGTATATGATTCCAGAGGTTTTGCAAATAGCATGCTCAATGATGGGAAAGCTTTCACTGGTAACAGGGTTAGTGAAGTTTGCGCGTGTTACATAGCTTACACCCAACAGTTTTACATGTGTTTTCATGTCTTTTTCTTGTGTCCGTGCTGTCCTGACATCAGCTGTGGTTTCTTTTCGTACCATGTATCTATACTCTTCAGTCATTTAATTCACAGTTTTTCTACAGAAAACTTTTGATCTTATATCTTTGTTACAGTTCATATTTTTGGAAATTGTTGGTATTGGTTTGAGCAGCCATGAGTGTGCTGATGGTTGAAGATCCCTTTGCAGCTGAATTAAATGTAAGTAATTTATATTCTTGCATTTCAGTCAAGGGATATAAATAGTCAGAATCTTTCTGTTGTACTATATTTTGTGTGAATGATTTTAATGGATTTTTTATGTTGTGCATTTTCTCTTATTTAGCATAGTTTACTATGTAGGACACGTGGCTATTTCAGTTCGTTACCTGCTGATATGTGAGTAATTAGTGTCCCAGTGCTAGAAGTGAGATAATTGGTTTCGTGTGGGAGCCTGTTAGATGTACAATCTAAGGAATGAAATGAGATGATTACTCAAAAACATGCGATTCCATGGGTCATAGTTTAATTTGAAAGGCAGGATGTAATGACATGTCCAAAAATAGCTTGACACTGGGGTTAGAATATACAAGCTTTGTCTGAACTTTGACTGTTAGCGTAGCCTAATGGGTAGATTGTCAATTAGTCGCCTTCTAGCTGTTTACCTCAACTAGAAAAGGTAGGGTAGAAATAAAGTCCACTGTAGACTTCTAGATAAATTTAGAAACACTGTATTCTTCAAAATTTTACACCACCCATAGACCAATCTACAGCAATCGGACCTTCTTTTCCAAATTAAAATGATTGCAGGTTTGAAACAATTATACAAGCCACCGTCATCCCCCAAAGCTGTTCAGCTACATAGAGAGTGAATCTCCTCTGGCACCATCTACCATACTCGGACCAAACTTGGCTGACAGATTAGATGTGAGTCTACATGAAGCTTCCAGTTTCTTGTTGCCTATGTACCTAACCTTGCACCAAATCGGCTCTCCATTGAGTGTACCGAGCGTGGCGGTGTAACGGTTAGCGTTCTCGCCTCGCATTCGGGAGGATGGCGGTTCGAATCCCCGTCCGGGCATCCAGATTTGGGTTTTCCATGGTTTCCCAAATCACTCCAGGCAAATGCCGGGATGCTTCCTTCAAAAGGCCATGGCTGAATTCCTTCCCATTCCTTGCCCCCCATCCTTTCCCGTCACTAAAGACCTCGCTGTTGAGAGACGTAAAGCTGTTTAAAAAAAAAAAAAAAATCCATTGAGCGTGACCGCTCACTGCAAGCTCTGTCCCCACTCCTCTTCCAGGAGCCCCTTATATACAGGACACCAAGTGTTGTACAATTTTCCTAGATATTATAAAATATCCAAAACTTTCTGAATTACTTTTTCTTCCAATTGACTCGAAATTTTTGAGAGTTTGTCTGAAGCTTGAACGTCAAAATTAATCCTAATAAAAATTTTCCTATCTTTGATATTTTAGCTGTAAAAAATTGTTAAAGTGGTGAATCTTAGATTTACTCTCCCCTTCAAAGTATTAGTGCTACTGTGTAGAAACTTGCTTTAAAGTAATCTGTTAATTATTCCCTTTCTTTTAATAGTGTAGTCGCTACCTAGCCTCCATGTAGTTTCAGTTTTCGGTGATTTGTCTTTTACTTAGATTTTCTTGATTTAGCTACCGGAAATTGGCCATTTCTGTGAATTTATAATTAATTCGTTTTTTCGATTCTAGCCAGTGTTCCATGATTTTTCATAAAAACTGGTACAATTTGCTCAGGAAAAATTCTACTTTCATTCAATTACACCCCCTCCCCCACTTGAATTTAACTGAAATCTATTACCTGAAAATGAAACCTTTTGCACATGTCTAATAATTTTTTATAAAATCTTCCAAAACCCCTTAATTTTTATCTATCACTCTCAAAGTTCCATGAAATGTACTTCAACATCTAATGCTTCTTTTGAGCTATAAATCATTTCCCTATCTTTAAAACTGGTAGCTCAGAAACTATTTAACTGTTTATTGCGCCTTTGCCAAACTACCTGTGAAGTGTCATACATTGTTTTATTTCTTATGACCTACTCTACCTCTGAAAACGAATGCAGGGTTTTCTATTATAAGACATTTTCCAATATGTGGGTAATATTTACAAACGTTAATATCTAATATCACTCTATACTTCTGCTTATCCTTTGCAAACAGTAAGAAAATAACTTTAAAAATGTTTTGCCATAGAATAGAAGTTAGCTTGATACTTTTTTTTTAACAAATTTTGGGGATATACAAGCAAAATTTAGGTAGTATTACAGTGTATGAAAATTATCAGGTTGATTCTGTTGTGGCCTTGGGATATAACCAGACTGATGAGAACAGGATTAAAGTAATACAATGGGATGACATAGTCATATGACCCTAAAGATGAAAGATAAATCCCACTGGAAACAGGACTACTCACCAGTCCTCTATTTTGTCCCTTCTGATTTTCCATCACCTTTCAGCCTTGTCTTGAGACAAATTTAGCATAAAAAGTTAGAAATGCAAGCACATGCCACATACTCCAATCTATTTGCAATAGAAGAGGTTCAGAAAGGTTTAAAAACCCTCCAAAATGGGAAAGCTGTAGGGTTAGAAGAGATTTGTTTAGAACTACTAATAAACTGTAGGCAATCCACATTTCACTGACTTACTTTATCCTTCAGCTCCACACTGCAGTGGTGGGTGAGCAGTAACGTCCTGGCATCACATTCATGAGTATGTGGGTTTAAATCCCCATCCGGGATTTGGGTTTTCCATGGTTTCCCCAAATCACTCCAAGCCATTGCTGGGATGCTTCCTTCAAAAGGCCATGCCCGAATTCCCTCTCATTCCTTGTCCTATTCCTTTCCTGCCTCTAATAACCTCAACATCGATGAGGCGTAAAGCCACAAGCAGAAAGAAAGAAAAAATATTGCACTGCAATCGTGAATGCTTCCTCAGGTCTCCAAGAGAACAAAAATCATTGCCTTACTAAATCCAGGAAAAGATCCAAACCTTCAACAAAGTTACCATGCAGCTTTACTCATTGTCACTTACAGGCTATTGGAAACGCTTCAACAGAATAGCTTCAGCAATCGAATTCGGGGTCCTGGTTGAACAAGCTGGATTTCATCCCAGTCAGGACTGGTTCTGTATTTTACCATCTCCTTGGAAGTAGGGTACCAGAAAAATGAAAAAATAGTCGTCTTTACAATTAGAAAAGGGAACTACTTAAACTGATCAAAGCTGTACCTAGCAAAAAAATAAAAAAATAAATAATTGGAACAAGTGTTAAGTTCTACGTAGTTCCATGTATACACTAAACGCAGCAGCAGATATCGCAAGCTAAATAATGAACTACCAAAGGTTCAGTTCTCTCCCCTATACTCTTTAACTCGTATACTCATGACCTGCCAGATACTGTCTCTCACAAGTTCAACATTACAATGTAAAGAACTAGCTTAGCAAAGGCAGAATAAATCCGTACCTGCGATATTCAGGAAATGGATCCCTACTTTCGAACATGGTGCATTGAACCTAACCCAAAGAAGACAAAATAGCTACACTGCAACTAAGAAACAAACAAATGAGCTACCAGCCAACTATGATGTTCAGAAGCCAGATGCCACAACAGTATCCAGAAATATTTGAATAGTATCAGACAGGTCCTTCACTTAGGAAAGGCATCTTCAGAATACAGCTGCGAGGCTTAAAAGTCTGAATAATCTCTTGCGATGGCTGGCTGGAATTGAATTGGGGGATGATGCAAATACATTAAGAACTATCTTGGCCTTGGTTTACTCCTCACCTGAATACTACTCTACTGGGTGGCTTAATAACTCTTGCATCTAGATGGTGGACATGTAACTTCGTCAACCATGTACATCATAAATGGCAAGCCCCTGTCTACATCTGGCCAGTGACTCCCAGTTCTCAGTAACATCCTACCATCTCATGTCATAACACAAAAGGTCCTTACTCAGTAGTAAAGAATCGAGAATCTTGAATAATGTGACACTTCTCATCCTTGAAGATATTAGGCAATATTCAAACATGGCTGAATTCTTCTGGCCCTGCCCAGAAAACTGCTGTGCATCTGACATCTAACTTGTTCAGTCCTATAGATAGTTGGATAGCAGAATGGGCATCAACACCAGAGGACATTGTTTGAAATAGTAATCCTTCATCAAAACTTCTAGGATTCCATCTGCCTCAATCTATTTGGAGTAGATTAAATCATATTAGATGTGCCATGGGAAGAAATGCTTCTACTCTCCACACCTGGGCTGCATAGATTTGCAACTGTGGTGAGTGGACACACATATGATGTACAGTGTGCAAGATTGCTCCCTCCATGTCTTCCCGGAAAGTTTGAAAAATTTAAATTCGGCAACACCGGAGGAGTTGGCCTGAATTGAGTACCTCGATATCAGGTTATAGAGGTTATAGCTGGTGATTCTTCTGTAGCGGCCTTTTCACATGCCAGCTGAGGACATTGTCCGCTCAGATTTGTATATTTTTTAGCAATTTTCTTATTGTTTGGGTATCATTTTATAAGTTAATAACCATAAGTGTCAAGTAAGCATCAAACACTAAATAAGCTTAAAAATCCAGGTTGTAGGTCATCAGCTGATCTGAGAGAAAACAGATCTAATCTTTTGATCAATGAGAACAGGCAAGGGGTGCATGGTGGTATATGTAACATATTTGCAAAGTCAAAAGGAATTGCCTGGCAAGTATTGCAATCCATATATGATTTACTAATCTTGATATTTTACAAACAAGTACATATACAGTGACACGAATTAAGAAGAGCTACATTTGATTAACCTAGATATAGCCCTCTCCTACCCTTTCTCCCTCTCTGTGTATTTGTGTGTGTAGATATATAAATTAAACATTTGGATACTAGAATAACTGCCACTTACCACAGTTGAATGCCAAAACATGAACATACATGTCACCCTCTACACAACTGCTCTCATCCTCTAAAAATCAACCACAGCCCCATCTTCGTTGCCCAGTTCTCCCTTGCTCTTGACTGCAGTAACCAACTCCTGCAACATGGGAATGACATGATCCTTTTCCTTTATCCTATCCACTGCCCACAGCTCATGCATCAGCAAACAATCCAATCTCAAGAACATCTTAATCCACACATATTTCCTATTGAATTCTCTGAAATCACCACATGGATCCTTTCCATGCAACAAAACTTGCAGCGTTCATCCATATGACACGCTCTATTCCAATCCATACATAGGTGAACTCTATCTAATCATTGTGCATGTTATGAGGACCACAATGCACCTCATATACCAGCTTACTATCTTCAACTGCACTGGTTCTTATGTAATCCTCACCACCAGCCAGCATTCAGTCTCAATGAATGATCACAGGTAAGAGTTTGAACCTAGATCATCCATTGCAGCTCACACTAGTTCCTGCAACTCTAATGACCTCAATAACTGATTTTCACTGAGAACTTTCAGAATTTTACAGGAAACTACCATAGCTTCTGAACTTCGTAGATGGGACTTAGCTTACCAGAATAGTCTAGACACGATGCATCCACCTGGTGTCAGCTTCCAATAAGATGCTACCAGCAAACCCATTGCCTATTACTTTTGTATATATTCTTTCATTTGTTTTTTTTTTGCAATTATTATAATGTAATTTTATATATTTGCACCTATTTGCGAGACCTGCCTCTGTCAGCAATATTGTTTTATTGTTTGAAGATCTCTCGGGCGTGCAGCCGGGTCATTTGGTCGTAGATGTACGAATTTTCGATGGCATAACGTGCTATCATCTTCAGGTAGCATTCAGTGGTCGGCGTGAGGAACACAGTCCAGGACATGACTGTTGGTCTGTTCCGTACGCGTGGATATTTATACCCTCTGACCCCGCCCTCCGACTCCCGCCGCGCTGCTCCGATGGCGGTGGTGGGGGCGGTGCGTTACAGCATGTTGAGCAATGACCATCAGTCTGTACGCCACCTTCGTCACGCACAGTGCCTTGGCTCTGGTGTTTGCGGAGCCGCTTCAGTGCTGGGTTCCAAGCATGGATTAGTTGGAACCAGTTGTCTTTGTTTATGAGGTTACTCTATAGCAGGATCTCAATGGCTTCCTTGTACACACAGTCCCAGAAATGAGATGTTTCTCAAAACTTCGGTGTCCTCATCTATTAGTATAATAGACAAGCTTTCACGCCTACATCATGTCACGGGGTGACGTTGCGCTATGACGTCACACTTTACGATATTATTTGTAGGAGTGCGCGTTATTTAATAACATTTCCAAGCAACAGTGAATAAATTAACTCACAGAACACTGAAATAAAAGTATGTTTTGCATTAAAATAGATATATCAATCATTAGATTATATTAATATTCTTTTGATATATTGAAGTATTCCTTAAATTCTTTGTCCATAGATATTGTAAGATAAAAGCTTTGTATTTCGAGCATCAATGTTGAGAAAAGTTTGGTTAAAGTATTACTTAAGATGGATCAGAAATACAACTGGCATTTGACGCTACGGCAGAGGGCATTAATAATTTAGCTTTTTTTTCAAAATAATTTAAACTGTGCCCTATTATAGAAATTATTAATTCGTTTGAACTGAAATAGTTGCCCACTCATCTCGAATTGTGCAGCCTACACTACAATTAATAATGTAAGTTTATCAGATTTATTTTAATCTTCTTTGATTTCACTGAGTAATATTACTGAGGCTATTACGCAATGTGTAACTACGACAGCTATTCGAACGTTGTAATATCGATCTGAATCGCGTTGCAGATTTTTGGTTTTTTACCTTTCTTTTTTGTTGAATGTTTTTGATCAAATTTATGTTGTTGCGTAATGTATCTCATCAATGAATTGTCATTTTGGTCGGAAAACTGTTGCACACGTTCGTTTTGTGATATTATTGGCTATGGCAAAACAAAAACAAGGCCCAAAGAATTGTGCTATTCGTTTGAAATTTACCACATATGTTCCTATGGTCATACCTTTTAAGAAAAAGTGTACATGAAAGCAAAAGGCAGCTTATGTTAGACGTGAAGCAACATGAAAATTACGAATTAACACAACACAAAACCGCCAATTCGCTTCAAATATTCAAGTCAAAGATGGCATCAGTACAGCAACAACTGTAAAAACGCTGGCAACGTTTCTTGATAGGATATAAATATATTCCTGCATTGTATAATTCATTTCTTACAACAACTTATTTTATACTTATGTCGCGATACATTACATCACCATCAATGTGCATGCGGTTGAAGCTTTGATTTTGTAGCGGCAGTATTACCCGAGATTGTGGTTAGGTTGAAATTCAGCCTGGAAAAAAATAAATAATGAACCTTATCACAGCAATAGCCTGTTGAATTTAGCTATTATCAGTTATTTAAGCAGGTTTCATAACCACTATGTCACGTTTTGATATCATGAATCACGATGTAAACTACTCCCGTATGTGGTTAGTTTTAAAATGCAACCTGGACCAGGATAGCAACCGAAACCTTTTGTCATAGCGCCAGGCAATAGGAATTGCATTTATTTTATAACAATTCAATTTATTTCAACAATTGCTAAGAAATGAATTGCTACAATACTGAAAGAAAAGTATGAATTTTGTTTAAATTGTCATATTGATTATTAGTTGCTATTTTTTAGTGATATGATTACTTGGTTTGAATGAAAGATGTTCCAAATTGTTTGCGATCTATGCAACCTAAATCACAATTGAAACTAATATTACATGACGTAAGAAGTTAAGATTTATTTTTAGCATCCTTTGTTTTCACTGGGGTCATTATTTCAGCCGAATGTAAGCTGTGCCAGGCGTTAAAACATTGATCTTCATCATAGCAATAAGAAAGTTGTAAGAAACTGTGAAGATTTTGGATCAAGTTTGTATCGCATGATGCATGATTGGTATAGATGCATGATGACATTGACATGCGATTCAGGGAATGTATAAATTCGCGTGTGAATGAAGCTTTGATTTTCTACCGGCTATATTGGCGAAGATTGTAGTTAGGCTGAAACGCAACCTGGACCAAATTGACAACTGAAACTTTTTGCTACATCACAAGGGACGAGAAATTACAGCATATTGAGCTTTATTTTATAAAAATTCTATTTAGGTAAACAATCAAAAAGAAATCAATTGCCAGAACAGTCCATTAAACCCGTCATTTTTGACGGGCTTTTTGGCTAGTATTTAATAGTATTCCGTGTCTCAAGACAATGTACAGCAACTGCGGATTTTGACAGCTGCTGTAGCTCGGTGTGGCGTTTATGTTCCCTACATCGTGCTTCGATCGTGCGAATGGTCTGCCCAACGTATGCTTTTCCGCACTCGCATGGTATGTGATATACGCCAGGTTTCCTGAGACCCAAATCATCTTTAACCGAGCCAAATAGGGCTTTAATCTTGGCCGGCGGGCGGTACACGCACTTGATGTTTTGTCAGTGTAGAATTCTGCCAATCTTGGTTGATTCTTGAGTGGTCTTCCGCCTGAAGGCACACCAAATTTGGCGGTTGTCATAGCCATTACTCTGGAACACGTTCTTAAGGTGTGTTAGTTCAACAGGCAGGCTGTCTTTGTCAGAAATCACACGTGCTCTGTGAACCAGTGTATTTAGTACACCTTTCCTCTGTGACGGGTGGTGGCAGCTGGTGGCATGTAAGTACTGGTCCGTATGAGTAACCTTCCGGTAAACACTGTGCCCTAATTTGCATTCCGTCCTTCTCTTTAACAGTACATCCAAAAAGGGTAGCTGGCCGTTCTGTTCCACCTCCATGGTGAATTGTATCTGATTGTGGATGGAGTAGATTGAAGTTCTTCTTTTCCGTGTGGGCAGATGACAAATGTGTCGTCCACATATCTGTAGAAAACTGTTGGTTTTAACTGTGCTGATTCCAGTGCTTCATCCTCAAAGTGCACCATGTACATGTTGGCAACCACAGGTGGTAGTGGGCTACCCATAGCTACTCCATCTGTCTGTTCATAATACTGTCCATCGAAGAGAAAATATGGTGATGTTAGGACAAAGCTGAACAGTTTTGTGAGCTCAGGCCCAAATTTTTCGCCAATCAGTTCCAGTGATTCCTTGAGAGGAACTCTGGTGAATAGTGACACTACATTGAAACTGACCATGAGATCAGAGTCGGACATTCTTAGTTGTTGCAGATTTTCAACGAATTGAGCTGAGTTCTTGATGTGGTGCTCACATTTTCCAACTGATGGACTCAAGACTGATATTAGGTATTTGGCCAGACCGTATGTGGGCGTACCTATTGTGCTTGCTATGGGCCTCATGGGCAAGCCCGGCTTGTGCAATTTCAGCAGTCCGTAGAGCCTGGGTACGGCAGCACGAGTACGAAGTTTCTTGGCTATGTCGTCGGGTACTGAATTTCGCAGAAGTTCAATCGTTTTCCTTTGTATCCTACTGGTGGGATCGGACACCATCTTCCTGTAAGCTTCGTTGTCAAGTAGTTTGTATATCTTCTTCTTGTATTCTGCAGCTTCTAGTATGACGGTTATATTCCCTATGTCAGCTGGAAGGACGACTATTTCAGGATCTTCTCGTAGAGGAACAACATCTCCAGACAGGAGAGAGACGCGCTGCTGAAAGTGCACAAGCCGAGCTTGCCCATGAGGCCCATAGTAAGCACAATAGTTGCGCCCACGTACGGTCTGGCCAAATACCTAACGTCAGTCTTGAGTCCATCAGTTGGAAAATGTGAGCACCACATCAAGAACTCAGCTCAATTCGTTGAAAATCTGCAACAACTAAGACTGTCTGACTCTGATCTCATGGTCAGTTTTGACGTAGTGTCACTATTCACCAGAGTTCCTCTCAAGGAATCACTGGAACTGATTGGTGAAAAATTTGGGCTAAGCTCACAAAACTGTTCAGCTTTGTCCTAACATCACCATATTTTCTCTTCGATGGACAGTATTATGAACAGACAGATGGAGTAGCTATGGGTAGCCGACTGACACCTGTGGTTGCCAACATGTACATGGAGCACTTTGAGGATGAAGCACTGGAATCGGCACAGTTAAAACCAACGGTTTTCTACAGATATGTGGATGACACATTTGTCATCTGCCCACACGGAAAAGAAGAACTTCAATCTACTCCATCCACAATCAGATACAATTCCCGATGGAGGTGGAACAGAACGGCCAGCTACCCTTTTTGGATGTACTGTTAAAGAGAAGGCCGGAATGCACATTAGGGCACAGTGTTTACCGGAAGGTTACTCATACGGACCAGTACTTACATGCCACCAGCTGCCACCACCCGTCACAGAAGGAAGGAGAACTAAATACACTGGTTCACAGAGCACGTGTGATTTCTGACAAAGACAGCCTGTCTGCTGAACTAACACACCTAAGAACGTGTTCCAGAGTAATGGCTATGACAACCGCCAAATTTGGCGTGCCTTCAGGCGGAAGACCACTCAAGAACCAACTGAGGAAGAGGACAAGCCAAGAGCCACAGCCTTCATCCATACGCCGGCAATGTATCAACCAAGATTGGCAGAATTCTACACTGACAAAACATCAAGTGCGTGTACCGCCCGCCGGCCAAGATTAAAGCCCTATTTGGCTTGGTTAAAGATGATTTGGGTCTCAGGAAACCTGGCGTATATCACATACCATGCGAGTGCGGAAAAGCATACGTTGGGCAGACCATTGCACGATCGAAGAACGGTGTAGGGAACATAAACGCCACACCGAGCTACAGCAGCTGTCAAAATTCACAGTTGCTGAACATTGTCTTGAGAGATGACATACTATTAAATATGTGGGCACCGAAGTTCTGAGAAACACATCTCGCTTCTGGGACTGTGTGTACAAGGAAGCCATTAGGATCCGGCTACGGAGTAACCTCATAAACAAAGACAACGGGTTCCAACTAAGCCAGGCTTGGAACCCAGCACTGAAGCGGCTTCGCAAACACCAGAGCCGAGGCACAGTGCGTGATGGAGGTGGCGTTCAGACTGATGGCCTCTGCTCTACTCGTTGTAACGGGCTACCACCATCGGAGCGCCACGGCGGGGTCGGAGTGTATAAATATCGAAGCGCGCGGAGTAGACTAACAATCGCGTCCTGGACTGCGTTCCTCATGCCGACTACTGGATGCTACCTGAAGATGATGGCACATTGTGCTATCGAAAATTCGTACATCTATGACCAAATAACCCGCCTGCACGCCCGAGAGATCGTCAAACGTCAGATCCACTAGGAAAACTTAGGGTTACACAATATTGTTTACCATAGTTATTGATAGTTTACTGGATCCCTAGGGAATTTATGGCTAAAGCTGGGCAATAATTACTAAAGCTGGGCAAATTTCATACAGTGACAGCTAAATCCAGGGCAGTTGCATCATCTATAGACAACGGTTACAGGCAATAGAATGTGGTTACACTTATAGCAACGACAGTAAAGCAGGTCAGAGTGTCAGCAGAATTACGCTCGAGCATGATGGCACTGGGAAGAAGATAGTAGGGAAGCAAGCACCACTATTGGCTGGAGATCCTCCCTACTGTTGGTACTATGGAGGCTAGCGGCTAACAAAACCCAAGGGAACTGGGTCGAACCGAGTCGATTGGTCAGACTAGGTTGGTTGCTCTCTCTCGCTTACAGGAAGATCGTTATTTGACAGTTATGGAGTGATGGAGCTAGGCCAGGCTGGACTTAGAGGCAAGCTGCAGTCTACAATAGGCGCAGCCAGAAGTCTATGCCAGCAAAAGTCACTATAACAGGGGGGAGAAAGCCATTGAAGCAACGTAATGGGGAAGTCGTATAGTAGAACCAAGTAATGGGAGTCGTTGCCTATGGAGGAGTTAAAGGGAGTTAAAAATGTTATTTGTACATAAACCAGATGTGAATAAATTGTACATATGTATATATCCTTACTGAGAGTTTCAATTGCAAGTACTACCACTCACATGACAAGAGTCTTACCCACAATTTATGTGTTCACTTCGGGAAGTGGTAGAGCAAAAGCAAAAAGATTCGCCAGGTCACAATGACTTTGTATTAATTAACCTACCCTATTTTCACAGCCTGTTCAGTTATGCAGTAAGTTGCATTGTTTGCACACTTCCCTTGATAAAAGGTTTGTATCTTTTTGCATTAATGAGGGTTTAAACTGAATTATTGATCATATGAGCTCCGCCAGGCCGTTCGTTAAACTGTAGGTCCCAGAGGAAAGGAACTGGCCGTTCTACCTCTGACACAATCTCTTAGTATGCCTCCTTTGGGAGGATCCAGCTAGCAGCAACACACCATTATGCAGCTATCTCACTCTTTTGTCGAAGAAGGCATATAATCACAAAAATTTCAATGCTTAATGCGTGTCTATCCATGTTTCGATACGCTGCAGCCTTCAACTCTGGCAAGTGGTGGTTAGTCTCCTAGCCAAATGTTTAATTTATTGCACTTTATAGTTGCTTTGCTTCCTAACAATCTATTATTATAACAAGTAGCAGAGATTGTTAATATAAGTTATTAACATCTGGTATTGTATCTCCTAAATGTAAAAAGCCTATTATCATTCACAATTACGCACAAAAAGCTTTAATGGCCAACCTGACATTGTTTTATGATTAAATTGCCATCTTTTGTTTCCTCTCTCACTAAAATGTTGAAAGTAAGCCTTCAATGATACATGTCATTTCAGACTTTGGTGTACAAAGTGATGGAATTAAAGAAAGAAAATATGGCTTTTGATAAGGATGATGCAAGGAGATTGGTATGGTCTTTAAGTGAGAAGAAACACATGCAGATATCTAATCTGGTGTGTAGAAAACTTGTGGCATTAATTATAGCTGAACTAACTCCAGCTGTGAAAGTTAAGCCATTATTTGCTGAGGATGAACTGGTATGAAATAATAATGATATTTTTAAACCATTTATGGCAAAATTAATTGCATATTTTGAGTGTTTTATTTTTGTTTCAGACTGTTTTAACTTTTATTATTGACCAGTTATCAGGTCTTGATGAAGAAAGTGAAATGTTTAACTTAAGCATAAAACTCCTGGATTCTTTGTCAGAAACAAACCTGCTTTGTATTTGTTTGGATTGTGATGAAAGTGAAGAACTAAAGCAGTTTCTGAAACATGTACTTAATAAAATATTTTATCTCACTGGGTAGGTAGCAATTGCATTCCATAGCAGTTTAATAACTTCACAGAAATTTAAATAATAATAATTATGATAGAGGTAGAGAAAGTTATTACCAAAACTGAAGGCAGGAGATTTGGAACAGGTTCCACTCTCTCATGCAATTAAAATGATCATACCTTCTTCCTTTGTCTTT
Source organism: Vandiemenella viatica (assembly GCA_031002005.1). Taxonomy (NCBI): domain Eukaryota; kingdom Metazoa; phylum Arthropoda; class Insecta; order Orthoptera; family Morabidae; genus Vandiemenella; species Vandiemenella viatica. The sequence continues at coordinate 159,476,107 of JARYHS010011408.1, read as the reverse complement.
GGTGAGTGAAAGGTTTACTTACTCTTTACTTACTCAAACTTTGCACATATTGTGTTTCCTTTGAGCATTATACTGAACTCTGCCACCAATTGGAAATTTCTTCAGAAAAAGCTGTTGGCTTGTATCCATAATGCCATTAATAAAGTTGTTCACCCAGAGCAGGTTGAATTCAGGCTAAAGTTAAGCTGTGCAGAGACTAGATTCAAAGGAGACTGAAGAGAGAAGGTGTGTGTTCATTGACCTATCAGCAGCCTATGATACTGACTGGCTGGAAAGGCTTCTGCTCAGTCTGCTATAAGCAGTACCTTGTCAAAAAAGGTGAACTCCTGAATAATACATGAAATAATTCCAGATCCACTGTGGCATTGAAAAGAGGCATGGGAATGTCCCCAATAAACCTAATACAATGCGAGTCATGTGGTATACTTCAGCTTGTGCACACCTCCGGAACCATATGACTCGTTTAGCATAACTGTTTATTTGTTTGACCTATAATCTTTATGATTATTATAAAGGACCATGTTGTCACTTTTAGATTCTTTGGTATTTTTGCTGCTAGGGAATTCATCCGGTTTAATTTGCCATAATATTTTCTGTCCTCAAATAAAGAATGTAGTAATTTTTATTTTTCAACAAGTTCAAACTTTGTTGCCGTCCTTTTGTCTATCTCCCTATGGAACTACATTTGAGAGATAAAGTATCCAAAACTGCCAGGCTCTTTTTCAGTAATCACTAATATTCATAGCAGAAACTCATATACCCTGTCTACGCTGTTCAAACCTCACTGTATTCTCTCTTCACCATGGTAACCCAAACTTTTTTTTTTCCTCTCTCTAAGAGCAATTGTTATTCAACTGCATTCATGCCCAAAGAACAAAAAATTTTTAATAAAAAACTATTATTATTAAATCCTACCTCAATCTAAAAACTACTTCTTTTGTGTCACAACCATCCTCAAGTTTACATGAATTTTCTAAACTTAGAAAATAGACCTTGTATTCTTTGATACCTAATTCTCCCTTGTTCCGTGCAGGAGTTTTATACAAATTTTGTAAAGGGATCATATTTTCTTAATACTAACAAAAAAGCAAAAAAGAAACTAAAAACTAAAGACGCTAGTGTTAAGAGTGTAAACTCGACAAACTGTTTTGGTACGGGGTTAAGCCGGCTGAGGGTATGCTAGCAGGCAAACCAATAAGTAATCTGTGATATACGAGGTGTTAAAGAAACACTTGATTGGTTGATTAAATTTTGTGACGACCAATAAGAAGTACAATTGGCTGCAGGATAAACAAAGAGAGAGACATCCGTGTTGTAATGACAGTATTTTCCAAGTGTCCGAAAAATGACAACGTGTCAGTTCCGCGGGATCCGCATGTGGACCACGTGGAATTATTTGCCGGGTCGCATCACTTTCTATTACCTCGCCTAGCAGTAATATGAGCTGCAAGGACTGTCAAATTTGAACAGTAACCTGATAAGATCATGTGCTATGTGCCGTGCCGAGTTTTCTAACTACAAACCTATATCTTCAATACGAGGTTCAATGTCTAAAACTTTCATTGTAATGTGGAAATGGTACCGGCCTGGGTATTTGTGCTTTGAAATAAACTGTTTAAACATGATCCTATGGAATCTGGTAAACATCCTTAGTAGTAGTAACAGACTTTTATTTCATTAATCTTACTGAATTTCCCAGACACTGGGTGGCCACCATTATTGACTTTGGATCTGTGAGAAATTCTACCCAGTGCTCAGCAGTATACTGGTACATTTTTTCCATGGTCCAAATTATTCTTATCATCTCTGTTGAGTTTTCAAATAATAATGAGGTACTGAACAGTGCTCTCTGAAGTCTGTTGCCGAGTAATAACAGCTTGTGTGGGTTAATTTAATTCAATTCCAATGGAGCACAGGCTCTGGTGTCAATTTCCCTACACACCCATCTTCCCCCTATCCTGCTCCCACCTACATTTTCCCTCTACAAATTTTATCTTTAAATTCGTTCAAAGTTTTCGGAAAATTATTCATCATTTCTCTTGGTAACTCATTCCAATCCCTGACACCCTTACCTAAGAAAGAGAATCTTCCCACATCCTTGTGCCTGAAATCGAGTGCCAGCTTGTGGCCATGGTCATCTTTTCCTTTCCATGCACTACTTTTCATGCCTATTGTAATATCTTTCCATGCCTCATCGCCAGTATATGCCCTGTACACTCCCATGACCCTCCTCATCCTCCTCCTGTCTTGCAACAAATCCCATTTCAGCTCCTTTATCATATGCGTCACTGATTCCATTCTGTGATAATTTCCAGAAACAAATCTAGCAGCCCTTCTTTGCACCCTCTCCAACTCCTGTATTTGATACGTAAAATGAGGGTCCCATACTACACTACCATATTCGAGCAATGGTCTCACCAAAGTTTTGTAACCCAATTCCTTCACTTCTCCCGTACATCCCCTCATCACTCTCTCCAACAAGTGCAGAACTTTGGAAACTTTTCCTACCACCTGTCCAATGTGTCCAGCCCAGTTAAGCTTGTTATCAAAAGTAATGCGAAGATATTTACATTTCAAGTCTTCAGCAAGCAATTCTTTCCCCACCTTATATTCATAATTAACCTTTTGTTTTTTATTTGTGTATCTAATAAGCTGACTCTTCTTTGCATTTATCTTCATCCCGTGTTTACCAACCCAACTAGATATCCTGTCCAGATCACCCTGCAACTGTTAACAATCCTGTGTCGTTTTGATTCTTTTATACAGCATTATGTCATCTGCAAACAATCTAATTTCAGATAGTAAACAATCAACACAATTATTCATTAGAATTATGAATAGCAATGGTACCAATAAGCTATCCTGTTGCACACCCATTTTTACTTCTACTTCTTTCGATACTACATTTCCTACCCTAACTTTCTGTTTTCTACATTTTAAAAATTCTTCTACCCAGCAAATCACTTTCTCATCCACTCCAATGGTTTTTGCCTTATTTACTACCATTTTATGGCTTACTCTGTCAAACGCCTTTGACAGATCTAGTGCTACATTATCAATTTGGCCTCCCTTGTCCATTTCATCTGAAATGTCTTGCATATAACCCACCAACTGAGATTCAACTGAACCCATGTTACCTGCTTGAAAACCACTTACGTTCCTCACATATATTTCTGATGTGGTTGCATATCAATCTTTCCATTAATTTACCTACCACTGATGTAAAACTGATTAGCCTGTAATTCTCAACTCTATTTCTCACCCCTCCTTTATGTACTGGTACTACTATTGCACTTTTCCAGTCCTGTGGTAAGCAGCAAGTGTCCAGACTCAATTTAAATAATATTTCAAGATAAGGTACAATGTCACAGCTGGCTATCTTTAAGATATCTGTAGTAATATTATCTTCACTAGCCCCTTTGTTTTTTCAGCTTCCTTATTTCCTTCATGATTTCCTCAGGATGAATATCAAATTTTTTACTATCATCATTTCTAATTGTGTTGTTAAGTTCGTTCTCCGAATTAGACCATCCTGTTTCTGATTGATTGTCCCTAATGCTTTCACTGAACCAGTTACTTAAAATCTCTGCCTTTTTCAAATCGTCAGTAACTTCTTCTCCATTCTTATCTATGTGTCTCTACACCCTCCATTCCCCTCAGTTTCCTGATATAGCCATAGAAATTTCTAGATGCATCAGTCAATGGTCCTCCTGCACTGACAATACTCTTCATAAACCCATCTTTATCCATTTTCTTTGCTGTTATTAGGTTATTGTTTAGTTGTTTTAAATATTCCCTACTACCCTGCTGTCTCTTAACTCTGTTATGTTCTTTTCTTACCAACCTCTTTAACCTCCTCACTTCCCTATTATTGTACATAGGTTCTCTACTTCTCTTTATTTTCTGCCTTGGAATAAATTTTTCTTCCCCCTTTCTTATCATCTCCTTGAACTCTTCCCACCTTGACTCTACTTGTGCCTTCCTTCCATTTGCTGAATTGTTCTCTGAAATATCTTTTCAAATTCGAAACCTGTGCCTTTTTATAACTGTACCTATTTCCCCCTTCAATTTTGGCTGCTGGTTTACTGAATCCTCTAATATCCATCAGAACTGCTTCATGATCACTTATTCCTTCAGTTACTTGATACGTCAACAGGTTTTCATCTGGCTTAATTAGAAATATATCCAAAATATTTTGTCCCCTAGTGTTTTGCTCAACCACTAGTGTAAGTCCTCCTTCCATTATTAAGATATTTGCAAATCTATGTTCCCTTGTGTTATTTATCTTATTTCCTTCCCAGTTTACACCTGGTAAATTTAAATCCCCACCGATGATGATCATTCTATTCTCACCTCTGAAATCTGAGTATGAATTAAATTTCTCCCCAAGACCCTCATCCTCTTCTGTCATTCTTCCACTGCAGTAAACAGCCAACACTCTGATTTTTTCTTTTTTACTACCCCAGAAATCTACCCAAGTAACTCATGGTCTTGATCTATGAATGCCTGTTAACTGTGGTAGTTTTTGCTAACTAGTATGAAGACTCCTCCACCAATTGCTCCTCTATCTCTGCGGTACACTCTGTAACCACCAGGAAAAACCTCACTGTCTAGTACTTCTTCTTTTAACCAACTCTCTACCCCAATTATTACTTGTGGTTTGTGTATCTCTATTAAGTTTGCATATTCGATTACTTTGTTCATTATACTTCTACAGTTTACCATTAACACCCTTACTACTGGCTTTACATTTTCAGAATTTATATCCTCTTTCCCACTATTACCACAGTCAGTTATTGTTTCAGCCACTTCATCTATTTCTTTAACATCTGTGACTTTCCCCATCGTGAATCTGCAATCAGTATCACTTTGATAATCTATTTTTGTCCCTTCACCAGCAGCCCCTAACCTAAAAAAGGCACAGTCCTGACCCCATCATCACTGAAAATGGGCTCCCTCACTGCTTTAGCTAACAACTCAGAAAGTACTCCCTTCCCCCTTCTATTTAGGTGCAGGCCATGCCTAGTGAAACTCCACCTACCAGTGGTGTTCACAGGCACAACCCCCAACACAGAACTAATGCCCTTCCCAAGTAGCACTTCCATTTCCACATTAACAAACACGTAAGATGGCCGTTAGGCAACAATGATGAAACTAAGGAAAATGGGAGTGGCTTCTAGGTGATATAAATAAGAAAAGAAAGGGAAATTAATCCACCACATACCAAAGTGGGCGGCCTTGATGAGAGGGAACACTTATGCTTACAGACATCTACACAATATTTTTGCAGATGCCGAAATATTGTTGAAATATTGTGTAGTTTGTCAGCATAAGTGTTCCCTCTCATCGCAGCCGTCCACTTTGGTATTTGGTGGATTAATTTTCCTTTCTTATTTAAATCACCTAGAAGCCGCTCCCATTTTCCTTAGTTTCATGAATGTATTCTTTTGTATTTTTCTGTAATAGTTTGTCTAATTGTTCCTCAAAAAAGTTTTTAAATCAAATATTTGTGAAGTTTGACTCTCTTTTAATTCTGAAAGAAGTGAAGTTTGACCGTCTTTTAAATGTATGTTTGCGTGAGATGGCTTTAACTATTTCAATAAATTTATCGTATGTATTTGGAGATGGGTCGAGGTTTAGAACTTCTTCATCTAGTTCTTGAGAGAACTTTCCCCATTGTGCTCTTTGAAATTAAATCTTCTTTTAAACTGAACAGATTCTGGCTTCACTACTGCTTCAACAGTGCAGATAATTGGTCTATGTTGCGTATGTGGGATTGGCTCCATAACATTCTTCTTTGACTGTTGGGCAATGTGTTCACTGACAAAGATGTTATTTGGATTATATCCACCCTGCCATCTTTCACTACTAAAAGATGGTGGCAACTTTGGGTCATATATTAGCATTACTCCCATACGTTCAACCCATTCTTCAAGGTCCTCTCCATTTTTACCAGTTTCCTTGTAGCCTCAGGATGTACTGTGGTAATTGAAGTCACCCATAATAATCTTTGTTTGTTGGGAGTGGATGTTAGGTGGTTCTGTGAAGCTAAATTCGGCATTTGGTGGCTTATACACAAATGTCACGGTGCATGATTTGATTTCGGTGGTCAGTATCTCTATTTTGCCATCTGAGGTTACCCCTGTTGAAAGAATCTTTAGATCTGGTTTGGCGAAAACTGCACTGCCATACTTTTCACTTGGTCTCTCAATAATAAGGTTCATTCCATGTTTTTTTGGTCTTCTGTCTGTCTCTCTTGAACCAATAAAAAGTCACATTTTGAGTGTTTACAGATATTAGATAATAAAATCTCTTTCTCTGATGATATACCTTCTATGTTTATTGATATAATCGAAAGAGCTGGCTTTGAAAAAAAAAACGTTTATTTTGAAATTTGTTCTGGTGGTGCAAGAATCTGCCATTAGGTTTATTCCTAATGTTGCCCAGGGTATGCCCGATCATATTAGTTTTCATAATTCACTATTCTGCACGATCTTCGTGGAGGTTCCTTCCGTGTACCCCATAAAAAAAAAAATAATAATCAACTTATAATGAACACAGGAGTAAAAATAAAATGTTTATTCCTGACATGGTGGAGTAGAATTGCTTCTAGAAGATATAGATTGTAAATATATTGGTATTTTATTTGGTAATAAGTTCAGATGTGTTGAACAGACTGTTGAATTACTAGGAGAAAGCCTCAAAGCCCTGCATGTAGTAGAGAGGAAAATGAGAGATTCACAGGGTAACAGATAAAAGGACAATGAAACATTGGTAAGGCACATGCATGAAAATGGTAGGTTTGTATGGAATTTGCTTTGTTGAGTACAAAAGTTGGAGTGCTAAAAAAGGAGGAGCAGCGGGAGGTATTTTTGGATATTACCATAGAAAATATTTGAAGGGCCATGGGGAAGAATGATCGTAGTCCCACATATCACAATTTCCGAAATTCAATCTTCTAAGTTCCAAGTTGATTAAATTACTGAAAAATAGGTATAAAATATTTTTAAAGCTTTGTTTATATTAATACATCATTTATTTTATAATCAGCTATAAAAAAAGACATTAAACAGATGGAACATGAACAGAAAATTTTCAAAACAGGAGGATGTTTGATCATTTTTGCCAGTTGTGGGGGAGTATCAGTTGGTGGGTCATCTGCGTATTCAGTATGAACTTCGTCTGGTTCATCCAAATCAAGGGCAGGAACCAGCGAATTGTAGAATGCTTGAGTATTGGAGTTGGTCAAGAACTGTTTTAAATGTAATAGGTCCTTCAATTTTGCTGGTTTCAGGGGCAGTTGTCCGTTGTATAGTTCTCTGAGTATGGTTGGTTCACTTCGTTTCGATGATTTTATTTGTTTCTTGCTTCCTGTGCCTTGGTTCCCTACAAAAAGAGATTTTAAGGAGCTTCCAAAATAGTTTGCCTTGTGGAGAACGAATATAGTCTCCTTTTCGTCAGCCTTTAAAATTCTTATTGGTTGTTAGGCATAGGGCACTTTTTAACATAAATCCCAGATAAATAGTCTGTCCAAGTTTTAAATTTGACATCTGTGGCACATTAGATAGTATTGTAGGTGTTGGTTTGACTCTGCTATTTCTGATGACATCCATCCAGTCATTGGGTGTCTTGGTGTAAGATTTAGCATTGATAAGACTCATATCCTTGTCATCCTCCATATAGGAATGACCTCTTATTGGAAAAACTATTTTTATAGTTGAAAATCATTTTAGTGTATGAACTGTGTAGTGCAGGAAATGCATCACCTTCAAATTCTTGTTCTGTCCCATATACGAATCACAAAAAAGAATGATGTGTTTTACCGTTTGGCTGAGAATCTTCTCAAAGAAGTGTTTCAGCATTGAGCAAATGTCATCAGCCCCCTTCCGAGTGATGTACATGAGCTTGGTGGTGTAATGGTTAGCGTTCTGACCTCGCATTCAGGAGGACGGCGGTTCGAATCCCCGTCCGGGCATCCAGATTTGGGTTTTCCATGGTTTCCTAAATCACTCCAGGCAAATGCGGGTATGCTTCCTCCAAAAGGCCATGGCCGAATTCCTTCCCATTCCTTGCCCTCCATTCTTTCCTGTCTCTAAACACCTCGCTATTAAGAGACGTTAAGCAGTTAAAAAAAAAGTACGTGTGCATTAAATGATATAAAATTTAGTTGACGACAATAATATACGTCAGATTTAATAATGTTAGGAGTCGGAAGACTTTTTTTGAAAGTCAACAGTAATCACCTCGATTTATTTGTGTTTTCTGGCTTCTTTACGATACTTTCTTTTGATTGAATAAAACTTCACACTTCTCACCAAATATAATTTTTGTTCCACTTCCTTCTTACATATGTCCTTTGTTAAAGATGCTTTGGTTTCTTCGTCAGGAGTCTTAATAATGTTTTCTTCTAGCACTGATATTTCCGATTTCAGTAAATCACAGCAACTGCATGTGTCTTTCCATGGGACTCCAAAAGAAATATTGAAGTTTCCATCAAAAATTTCACAGAAAGTTGTCAAACCAACAGTGTGCTCTTGGTTGATTTCATTGTACATCCTGCACATTTTGGATTTATGTAGCTCCTCAGATAAGAAGTCCCTTGACGTATCTTTTAAAGACTAGTGTGATTTTCTTCCTTTCAGAGATTTTATAAAGGAAATAATTTTGGTTTAGTTTTTTCAGACAGTTTATTTGGCCTGTTTTTATGTTTTCCTCGACCATCTCCCCGAGGTTTACCGAATCCAGTCAGCTGTTTGTTTATAGTTTGTGCACGGTGATATGTAATACCGTGTAAGGCCAAGAAGGCTTTGTAGCAAACAGATATATCCTCAATGTGTCACTACCATCAACACGTGCACGTACATGATAACAATAAGAAGACAAATGGTAACTTGCCGATGCACCATCCTTTCTGTTGCACTGCCATTGAACTGGAGCAACAGTAATCAATCCACTCAAATATTGATTCTGTTTGTTGTAATAACACTGATGCCGAAATATTGTGTAGTTGTTTGTCAGCATAAGTGTTCCCTCTCATCGTAGCTGTCCACTTTGGTATGTGGTGGGTTAATTTCCCTTTCTTTTTCTTATTTATATCGCCTAGAAGCCGCTCCAATTTTCCTTAATTTCATCACAGTTTATTAAAGTTAGATATAATGTATTGTCGTTTGTCAGACGATATAACTTGAAAACATTTGTAGTGAAAGCACTGACAGTCCTCACCTGCCTCATAAGTTGAAGCTTGCAGTTTTTTCATCACATCCTTCACTCTATCAGCACGCTTCCTCTATTTTTCACATCACTCTTTACACTCAACGCTTTGACTTCAACACTGTCTGATTCACTAAAATCACTCGACATAATTCACGATGTAACACACTTACAGGTTAGGTTATGTTAATGTAAACAGAATGGCAACAATTCTGAACTGAAAGCATGCAGAAGACACTGTGTCAACACCTACATCATTGACCATGTGACCTTGATCATTCTTGCCAGACGATGCATGGAGACTGATCGTTATTCCCCGTCAGCTCCAATCTTTTCCCTGTTGTAACTCAAGCACTATACTCTTTCTTGCCTGAATGGTATCCACTTACAAACTATCTGTTACAAGCTACCAATTCATAATGTAATCTCAACTGTGCGGAAAAATGGACTATGATCGTTGTTTCCCATGGCCCTTCATTAGCTGCCTTGCATATGAAAAGGAGCTGGTTAGGGGTCGATTGAAAATAGAAGTAGAGTCATTTGTCGGTAACAATGTCTGGATTGATACTGGATGATGAATGAGTGCCATGGCCATAAATTAGAACTTGATTTCATTCATAAGGAAATTGGGAAAGTCTTTATTTGGAAGCAGGGGAGTAAGGACCTGTCGTAAGTTCTTGTAAAAGATAATGAACAATTTACCTCAAAATGAAAAAAAGAAATGTTTCAGGGAAAGTAGAGCCATTGTTGCATCATTCCATAAACAACCTATGTAAACAGATGATCCACAGTTTGGGGCTCATAGTTTTTTATATGCTGCAAAAGTAATTTGTTTTGAACAATTACATTTGTGTTTTTACTTTTTGTGGCAGATGTGCTTTTATCATTTTATACATTAAGATCTCTGTATATCAAATCATAGAAATTTTTCTTAATTTCAATATCTACCTCTCTTAATGCTGGGGTGTCAGTTAAGATTCTTTTCACTTATGTGTGAGGGCTGTTGTATTCCAAGTAAACATTTTCTTCTTCTTCATAGATTGAAAGAACTTTCTTTTTGATGTTTGTTTCTGTATACAGTGTGTCAGAATCAATTTGATTTACTTTTAACAGGATTGCAGTCAGGCTAGTAGTCCAATGTGAAGTTCTCCACACTGGAGGAGTAGGGTTGACTTCAAAATGCCTTCTAAGTACCCAAACAGGGGAGCACGTGAAAATATATAAAAATGAGGGGGGGGGGGGAGATGCAATGTAGCTTTGCCATCCATGTGAATGATACGCTAGATCTACACCATCGGAAGTACTATGTCTCCATCACCTGTTAGAGTTGAAAATTTTTTATTCTAACATCATGTACTCAGCGATTTTTGCTCTGAGATGTCATTATTAGTACTGAGTAGAAAGCATTATTTACCTTTTTAATAATAAAATTGTGATTGAAGGGCAGCATGGGAGTTATTATTTTGATGGAAAGGGAGGGGGAGGGGGGGAGAGCTATGGTAAGAAACCTTGGAAACCTCTATCCTAAATGATGACTAAATCTTTGACTAAGAACCCAAGTATACATAATTTTCAATCTGGTGTTTTTCCATTAGCTGATATGCCAGTTTTCACACATTCCTTTCAGACATGTACTGTACAGGTGCTAAATTTTGAAGTTGGAGAATTTATTAACTGATCTGTTAGACAGGCTTGTGGCTGTTTCTGCTCACACAGCTAATAAAATCCAAAGGTCATTTACAAATCATTAGTTGTAGGATAACAGAAAGGTTATCCCAGAATACATATTTTAATGTCATTTTATATCTTTGTAGTGTTAGAGTTCCATGGCCTGTTGGTATTACTCTTTTAAACGGTTGCTATAGCAACAAGACAGACAGATCAACTAGAAGATGGCCTAACACGGCACTAAGGAGAGCCTGCAAAAGAAGTCCGAGTATGTAATTTAAGCGATGTATTTGAAGTAATAAAAGATTGATTTAAATTGTGCAGCATATAAAGGCTAACTGATTAATTATTTGCTTTAGCCGCACACAAGCACAATCACGACAAATAAATATAATCACATCGCAAAAGGCAACAGGTACTTTTCAAATGATAAACTGATCATAAGAAATACAACATAGTCTGTACTACTCACCAATGTGGTTCAGAGGAGACCATTAAGGTGCCACGTGATGGATCACAGTGACACAGTGGTGCAGGATCGAGTTCTGGTCCTTGTGTACTAGCTGTTCTGATTGCTGTTTTTAGGCAGCCTTCCTTGGTCATAAAGGCAAATGCTGTGACAGTCCTCAAACAGCCTCATAAATTACACAAACAAAAAGACACTTAGCACATACAGAATGTAGCAACCATGGAGGAAGGAATATATGGAGACGAAATAAACCAAATCGGTGTAACCTCATTAAAAATAACTTGTCTCCTACTGCACATACAGGTGGCCACTGGTCAGCCATAGGAACCCCAAAACATTGGGCTGTTTGTATTGTGTATGCTGCTGTGAACATTTAATTTTCTAATATTTCAAAGTTTTTTATAATAGTAAATTGTGTTGCATACGGTTGCACAAACAGGCAAGATAGGAAACAACCTGGAATAATGTTTCGTAACTAAATCGCATTGAAATTATTATTCTTGCAATGTCTGATAGATAACTGCTAGATTAGAGCCTATGCTATAAATTTATTCATTGATCTCAATAGGATGATATCGTTCTCAAATGTTTGTTGTGTAGTATAGACAATCGGCATATGTTACTACTTTGCACCTAAAAGGCTAGCGTTATTGTAAACAAGTGTTGAAAGTCTAATTTAAGTGGGTCAATTTTACATCTCGATATAGTGAATGTGCATGCTTTAGTCCAGTTTCAGTTTACACTGAAAGTGTACAATGAAATTAATCGTGATAATTTGTGCTGTGTGAACTACTAAACTTGATGAAGCAAACGTTGCTGTTAATCTGAAATGTGTTTCACGATGTATTTAGATCCACATAGTATGATTTTGTAGCGGCTATATTAATGGAAATGTGGGTAGGTTGAAATGCGGCGTGTACCAGATGGGCACAAACAGTATATTTATTATTAGTTGTTACTAATTTCATGAGCACTATGTTAGTGACACAGTGTGTATCGCGATGTAAACCACTCCCATCTAAGATTCTGACTTTGATGTATGGTAAGAAGATAAATCAACTGAAGTGCTACCAAAGTTACATAGGCCACCAACAGTACAATGTCTTCTGAGTAAGCTCAGAATTATGAGGTCTTTTGAAAGTTTCAATTTTTTTTTCTTAAAAAAAAAAAAGCTCTAAACATTGACTTAACCTACACTAACCACCCCAATTTGGAGACAGCATATCTCGAGAACTAAGCGAGATATCAAAAATATATTCTTCACTTTCGAGTTATATTGTCGTGTTTTATAAGAATCTATCATCAAATTTGACCTTAGGGAAATTTTTCTTCTGAATTTCAACCCGAAACTCCCCTCTTGAGACAGTATATCTCGAGAACTAAGCACGATATCAAAAAATTTTATTCTTCATTTTTGATCTGTCTCATCAAGTTACATAATAATCCACCATCAAATTTGCGGTACCCCACGGTTGTGCTTATGATACCCTTGAGGTTTTTGTGCCTTTTCCCGGTGTTTTCTACGGCCAAGCAATATGGCGGCCTCGCCACCCCACTTCTCTCTAACCAGTTTCACTCCAGTGCGTGGTGAAGGTCCGCTGCATCATATTCCATATATTCCTTCCTCCATGGTAGCAACAACGTGTTTGCTCCCTCAAACTATGACAGGCCTAGCAAGCTGGTAGTTAGACAAAGATGCATGCTTCAAAAATGGAGTAGCAGGTCCGACCTATGGTTGGAAACTGCCCTAGAAGAGAGAATCCCTGCTAATTACAAAACATAGACTGAATCTATTAATTTTTAATCATGGTAAAAACAAAATAATATACAACTCTTTTCAGTTACAGTATTTTTGCTACAAATTTTTGTAACCGACAGTGGAAATTATGTAAATGTTGGTCTTACTTTATGAAAATATTAATGAGAATGAAAAACTAATGTTATTGTTTTTATTATTATTATTATTATTATTATTGAATATCATCATTGAATATTATAAATACATTTTAGAATCAAAAATAATTCTCTTTTGTTTCCTATTAGCTGTGCAAAATCTGTTGAAGCTCAAGATAAATTATTTGATGACTCTGTCAATATAGTAGAAAAACTCTTTTGGATTACTCATCAGCTAATCAAAAAAATGGCAGAAAAAGGATTTTTTCCTGATCAGTGTATGGATATTTTATTGCATAATTTGATGACAAATGAGACAACAGCTGCTTCAAATCTGGCAAAGAGAGTAATGACTCAGAGTCATAGTTTGCAAAATATAGTTACAGAGGTCAGGCAATTATTGAGTAATTAATGAATTTAGTATTGTTTGTGAGAAATTGTTTATTTAGTATGCTAATAAATTGATTTAGTTGATATTGCTTTGAGTATTTTTTTAAAATTATATATCACTCAGAATCCTTTTATACAATGCATTCTAATTTTTTTGTGAATGCATAGATCAATACTTAAGTGATTGTAATTTGTAATTTCAGTAATTAATTACTGATCCTGTTGAGAGGTATAGATTAGACTAGATTAGATGTAATATGTTCACTTCAATGCCGTATGAGAATAGTCTTAAAATATGGCGTACTACATTTCGTTCTTAACCTGGTATAATGACCAAACTATTGATTACATATTAGTTACTTATCATCTTATGAAACTACATACAATTTCCAGTCTTCTCTGCAGACACGTCTAAATTTGAATATAATTTCTGAAGATTCCTATTAATTGTTACAACTTTATATAGTTTCGGAAGAACCATACGTCACTCTTCTTTCACTCCTGTTCAGTTTCTAGATTTTGTGCAGAAAATTCTTTCACACTGTAAAATCATCGTATTAAAACTTTTAATTTTTTTAAAAAGTAATACTTTATTTCTATTGGCGCCAGAAGTTTATCTTTCTCTGTGCAACTGAAAATAGTTATTCTAGAACATTGAATCAAATCTATAGCATTTTTTTCTCCTTGTTGGATATGCAACAATTACCACTATTTTAAATTTAAAAACGAATTAGATCATATAAGAAATATTCTGTCAGTTTAAATAAGGTTAAACTTTCTGCTTCTAAATTTTACTATAGTTACTCATACTCTGGTTTGATGTTATTGTCCATTTGTTTTAAAAATTAAGGGACAAAAATTTGTAAATTTTCTTTGTGTTTAATCAGCACTTAATTGGTACTTACTATTTCCTAGAATGTCTGTCCAAAGTTACCATCTCTCTTTCCCAAATTTCTACCTATTAATTAGGTTTGTATCAACACCCTCAACTGTCAGGAGTCTTACCTAGAGTCCAGTGTCCCAACCAGTCTCCCCTCCCTACCTTTCTTCTCCTCCCAGCACAACCTTTGTTCCTTTTGATTCTTTTTCCTCACTTTTCAAATATACACTTACTATAGATATGGGTCATTGCTAGTGATGATCACACAGATTTTTTTTTGTGCTAACCTATATCCTAGGCCAACTGGAGGAGGAATTCATTAATAAAAATAATCTGAAACTGCTTATGTCCATATTTATGATTGCAATTAAAACCATTTTGAATTGTTCAGTTTCAATAACACATTTGTTGATTATGGGCATTTCCTTATGGATTCTATCTGCACCAAACCCTCAACTATACCTCCACTTTGCATCCTTTTTGCACCAAACATTACCCTCCTTGTAATCTCATCGTCTGCTCCTAATTGTTACACGTTGGCAGTGATCAAGGTGCATGGTTTCATTTTTTTTTTTTCTGGGAATTGTAGCAATAGATAAGTGTGTTGGCAGTTCATATGTATTCATGTATTGTGTGCTCTTAGAATTTGTAGTTTGTACTGTAGGTAATAGACTTTGGAATAATGGTGGTACCAAAATTTGTTGTAATATTACAAGAAGCCATTTTGAGCCAGCTGAATGGAACTTAATCTAACATTTTATTATGTATTTCAGAAACTTATTTATCGTTTTAATGCTGGACTGATAATTGGGAATGCTTCAGTTATAAACTTAAACGCTTTCAACTTGATTAAGAAGTTAAAAGAGCTGGATGTTCTACAGTTTATGCCTGTGCTAGGTTCTCTGGAATGTTGCATCATTAGAGAGGATATAGAAGACAAGGAAAATGCGCTCACACTTTTATGTGAATTATTTCTTGATACCGAATTGGATAAACATTGCCTGCTTCTCTGGAAAAAGTTTCTAGAATGGTATGTACGGGAGATCTATACTAAACACTGTTTTTTATTTACTGTTTTTAATAAAACAAATTGTTAGTGATGAAGGTAAAGATTTGAAAGTATGCTCACTTATAAAAAAATTTAAAAATGCTGTGTAGTGCAAATAATTTAAACAATAAAAAAGGGGGGGGGAATATAAAAAAAACTAACCAAAAAACTGTACATAAAATGTTTAAAGAAAATACTAAAGAACAAACAAGCAAAACCAGGTAGCGGATTGCTCAGGAAGGGTGTAAAATGAACTAAGATGAAAACATACCTTTATTGATAATGGCATAGATCTGTGCCATTTGTGGTAACAAGAACGCATTGGTAGCTAAATACACAGCCATGAAAGTAAGGTTACAGTCTGTAAATACAGACAGGTATTATGTTAGTGTGTTCACTGGCTGTATTGGCTTTGATCTTTATTCTTCTGCTTTCCTCTTGCATCCATTTATCAAGCTGCACCATTGAGTCTAGATCGTGTAATGACTGTGGCGATTCAGGATCGCACCAAATGTGAAGTAACATTTTCTGCATGCTAAAGATAGTGTAAATTTTTTCCCTTTTACAGGACATTTCGAGTAAACAATATGGACTAACGCGGTAATCCTTGGAAGGTATGACCTATGTTCATGATAAGCTACCTTAGAATTTCATAAATTTGCATAACGAAATTTGTTTACAGTATAACGGGCTCAGGTGAACCACACGATACCACAGCTCTAGAGTCACTTTTGGAGATAATTCAGGAAATAAATCAAAGTATACTGTTATTTTAGGTAATAAATCAAGTTTAAACAGTTCTAAATCTATCTAAACAGCTGTAGAAAGATACAACATAACATCAGTACATACAATATTTGGTTTTGATATAATTTTGTGAAGGTTAATACTTTATTTACTTTTTAGATATTCAGCATAATAGACAGACAAAAGATGATAGAAGTTTGAGTACTTTAAAAGCTAAAAGCAGAATGAAAAATTTAACATGAAATTTCATATTTTAAAATTCAAGAAGTCCTATTTTGGTAACACATAGGAAGTCAACTTATACCCAGGAACTAACGTAATTTTTGTTTTCGCCACATACTAAAGTTTGGGAAAACTCAGTGTAGTTTAAAGGTTGTTTTTCAAATATTTTATGGTAAGTTCAGACACATGGCACAAAGAAAAATTAATTATTCTAGAAATACTCGTAAATTCAAGAGGTTAAATTATATTCAAAATATACTATAGTTTATTTGAAACAAATTTCAGTAAGTCTCATGGAGAGATATGCAGTATTTTGATTAGGATGAAACAAAGCAAAGCTTTTTTAAATAAATCAGAAAGAGAGAAACTTCCTGGTTACCAACAGTTAGAACAGCGTACATTTCAAAAATTAATAATAAATCGAAGAAAACAGGTAAAAATGCACAGTGAGCATTCAAGAACACGTAGAACCATTTAAAACAAGTTTCAAAGTCATCATAAAGTTATTAGTGGGGGTCGAAAATTGTATATTGCGTCATAATTCATATTTTTCCATAGAAGAATAAACAGGTCGTGTTTAGTATCTAATGAAAGAGAATTCAATTAGAAGTAAATGGAAGGTTGTTGGAGCCTCATAGCTGTAAAATTGTAGAAGCTATTAACAATTCTTGGAATCACAGAAAATTATATTTTACAGGTAAATGGTTAAATATACGAATGTTTTCATAAGGTTTAAAATTTACAGTTACCTAAAATTCTTGCTACTGTTAAAATTTCAAAACAATAGGAGTAGTGTGAGCCAAAAATTAAGAACTATTTTGTAAGGTTGGAACATGATGACACAATTTTTACCTTTGAACGCGGAGTGATTTGTCGAGAAAACAGTGAGTCTATATATACAGTGAACGGGCACTCCTCGCGGTCATTTGGCTGGTGACGACTGGAGTGGAGAGGCCAGTTTGTGCGGTGTTGGGCGCGAAACGGGGGTAGTGCCGCATGGTGATGCAAAGGCGGGGTAGCCATTTTAAAATTTCTGTAGAACAGTGAAACATTTTTAACTTTCATGTGACTTAAATTTTTATAACAGGGTTGTGCTGGTCTGATCGCTTTTCATAACTTGCAGTCTAAGGACTTGGAGAAGAATTTCTGATAGCCTATCGATTGTTTGGACTGTGTAAATTTTGTGAAGAATATAGTGAAACTGGGAATTTGAACTTAGCTACAGTGACTTTTATTACAGTGTGAACCTTCCCTTTCCTAGTTTGGAGTTTAATCAAGCTAAGTGGTGGCCGCAAGAATTTCAGAACAATTGATAATCCTTTAGGCACATGCACGGTTGGAGTTAAGGTGATTAACTGTTTATCTAATCCCGATAACATCTGTTATGATTGAAGAACTTCTGCAGAACATTGTGGAAATGATTCATGCAAATAGGCATTTCTAGATAAGAGAGATGTATGAACTGATTCTAAAATTTATAACAACACTTCATAAAGCAGTGGTAGTAACATTAAGCTGTATGAAACTGTTTGCATAATGGATACCCATAATGGTAATAGAGGAACACAAAACGAAACGAATGTGCATGACATGCTGAGCTCACACAAAAGTTTCTTAACCACATTGTAATGGGTGATGAAACTTGGATTTATCACCATACATCTGAATCCAAACCACATTCACTGTAATGATGCCAAACAAACTTCCCAAAAGTCAGTTGAGTGCTTGTTGCAGCAAAGAAAGTTAAAGCTTCAGTTTTCTGGTACAGAAAAGGCATTACCTGGGTGACCGATCATTGCTTGGCATCTTTCGATTCCTGTTCAATACGCAAGATTTTGTGTGAAGTTTGATTAAAGTTGAATGCTGGGACCAGGACATAGCTCCTTGCTTTGCCGAGATTCGCTTGGCTCTAGTGAGGGAGGGGATCCGTTACATCAAGCATGAACTAGACTCCGTGTTTCAAACCTTTTCGCTGTTCACCTGTTTCTGTCAAACCACCTGCACAGCAATGCCTGAGATTGGATAGACACCTGTACGGTGGCTGAAATCTGCAGGGTTCAATGCAGCAAGTTCTCTCGACTCACCCAAAGCTCAAAGGCCTCCTTTGAGCAAGACAGGAGTACAGTCATCAATCTCAGTGGTGAGGTAATTGACTATGTTACCATATCAGTGCTAGCTAAGGGGCTCAATTTTGCTCCAATACCAAAGTCCATACCATATAGGGAAATTCTCACCAGCGTTGATCAGGTCGTTCGTGGTTTGCCTATGGTGGTTGCAGAAGAAATGAGGCATGAAACCTGTTGTATTTTATACAAATCCATGTTGCCATGGCCCAACATTACAGCCGGCGAGAGGGGAGCACTTCGGGCACTGCAGGACAACACAGGCATCTTACCGGCAGACAAAGGGAACGGCTATGTAGTTCTTACTACGGCGGTTTATCGATGAAAGATGGAAGAACTCTTGAAGGCTGCATCCTACTGCAAGATTGCATGGGATCCAACCAACGCCATGGCAAGAAAAATGACAGCTCTTCTTAAGAATTCAGGTCTGCCAGAAGACGCAGTGAAACAGCTACAAACAGCTGTTCCGCTGAGGCTCTATGGGCTCCCCAAGATCCATAAATAAGATACCCCATTGCGGTCAATAGTGAGTGCCATCGGATCGGCCATGTAATTTCTTGCCCGATATCTAACTGGGCTGCTGACACCACTATTGGGGAAATGTACTCACCACGTAACAAACTCCGCAAGGTTTATTGACATCATTAAAGAACTCTGCCTGGATCAGCATGATATACTGGTGAGTTTTGATGTGGTGTCACTGTTTACCAGAGTCCCTCTCACTGATATGCTTGCTGTACTGGAACAGCATTTTGAGCCTGCCTTAGTTGAGTTATTCCGGGACACATTCCAATCATTGTATTTCGTGTATGAAGGGGAGTACAACGAACAGGTGGATTGGAGTAGCCATTGGCAGACTTTTATCACCAGCTATTACAAATTTCTTCATGGAGGTTTTTGAAGACAAGGCACTAGCAAGTGCTCCTATGAAGCCCAGCGCTTTCTACTGATACGTGCATGACACCTTTGTGGTTTGGCCACACAGCAGGGATAACCTAAAAGGTTTTCTCCATCACCTGAACAGCATAAATGAAAACATCAAGTTTACAATGGAGGTGGAACAAGAAGGCTGGCTGCCTTTCTTAGACATTGTTATTGAAAGGAAACCTGACAGGACCCTAGGACACTGTGTGTACAGAAAACCGACTCTCACAGATCTGTACCTGAAAGCGCGTAGTCATCACCATCCAGCACAGCGCAAGACAGTACTCACCACGCTTGTACATAGGGTGCGAGTAATATTTGATGCCGACAGCCTACTGTAGGAATTGAATCATCTGCATCAGACCTTCAGACACAATGGGTACACTGATTATCAGATAAGACTGGCATTCCGAGAGCTGAGATGTAGGCTTAATAACACCAACAATGAGCCACCTAATCGTCTAGTCTTCTTGTTGTACTCTGGTGCTACAATGTCGAGGATAGGACAGATTTTAGCAAAAAGTGGAATTAAGACAATTTTCCTACCTCCACCGGAGGTGAAGAACATTTTGCACTCCCCCAAGGATGACCTTGCTCTGCGGACACCTGGGATATATTTCATTCGTTGTGAATGTGGAAAGAGTTACACTGGCCAGACTATATGGTGTGTTAACCAACATTGTCTGGAATATGATCAACTTGTTTGTCTGGGGCAGAAAGAGAAGTCTGTGGAGGCAGATCACACGAACAGGGCCATGGCTTTGATTTTGAAAACACCAGAGCACTGGCGCATGCTGGGAGCTTCTGGAACAGCATTCTAACTGAAGTGGTTGAAATTTGTCTTGCTTCAAACCTTGTCAACCGGGACTGTGGGTACCAACTGAGTGATGCTTGGATGCCTGTCGTCGATGCTATTCGTCGATACTGCTGCCGAGATACGCACGACACCGCAGGTCGAGATCAACTGAGTGTTCACTAGTAGTAAGAGTGAGCAATTGTTCTTTATTCTTTCCTTCGAATGAACGATAACAGACAGATGAGTTGCGACAACATAAGACCCCGGCTACGACTGGTTCCAAAGCCGACCAATCACGGTGTGGCAGTAGGAGTCTTAGTTGGCACAGTATGAGTCAGGCCTACAACAGATACGATTTGACTCAGTGGATGGATGAGCAGCTTATGGTGAAGGGTTTGTCTTCTGATATTTCCTTCGAGCGAGTGATATCTTTCGACCCATCTGCTACAGATCATGCGAACATGGGCATCGAATCAGCCGTGGCTCCATCGTGGCATTGAATCAAGTTGCAACGAGACAGGACTCCGGCTGTGAGGGGTTCCAAAGCCGACCAATCACAGCATGGCAGCAGGAGTCTTGGTTGGCTCCCACTCTCAACCACCGAGCATCCAGCACTTCATCAGAAGATGGCGACAGTGAATGTGATTGCCGAAATATTGTGTGTTAATAACACTTTCTTAACTCGGCTAGTCACCCGAGAGCATTTCATTTAAAAATTTTTGCTTTACTGATTAAAAAAAGATAAAAAAAATTTGAGCTTTTGTCTTCAGTGGAAATACCTGTTGCCTGTCATTTGAGATGCTGTCATGTATCTGTGCTCATCAGCTGCCCCTTAACCTATTTTCTTGATGTCAGTAGCCACTAAGAAACTGCTGCCTGTACACTGGCTTGGTCTTCAGTGAGCTTCAGTATGCCTTGCACTCAACAAACAAAATATCCAGCTCAATAACCTAGCTGATGTCTCTTTCTAACACCACTGACTTTCAGGTCACAGCATTTATTTATACTGTAGATCCCTGTCACAGTCTCCATGTCAGATTACTCTCTTGTATGTTTTACTATTATTTTTATTTTCACTCATCCCTGTTAAGGCACATTTTTAACTACAGCCCCATTTTGTACCAAACAGTTAATGGTAATATTATTCAGCAATTATCTGCAAAGGTTTTAATTAAATAAATGGCATGAATCAGCTCATTTACTTTCTTTTACTGACAAGAAATTCTCTATTGCCCCTGATCTTGTACAAAGCACATTCGCCATTTTAAGAAGGAGGCTCCTTCAAACAGTTCTCTACAGTCAGAGTGGTAAGCTACTAATGTAATTCCCCAATGGTGGAACTACTGACTTCTTAACTTTAAGTACACAGGTCTGTAAATCACTCTTTGTGTGTAACTCCCTCCAACACTTAGCATAACTGCCTTCTCACTTTTTTTTGCTCTGATGTTCTCCATACACAAATGAGCTTCATTAGTGATTCATGTCAGTTGCTATGACAAAATTGATTGCATCAGATTTATGTATTTAACTGTCCTCATTGATGACCTGTGACCGACTACTTATATTCACGTAAACAGATGCCACAGTCCAAACCTTGGTAGCAGTGTGTCCTCTCAGTGATTTACAACATGTCACTTCTTGCTTAAGAAGTGTTGTCCACCATGTGGCCTGTTGTTTGTGGTTTGAGTGATGGGGGATGCATCTATACAAAGGGAAATTCCCCCTCCCCCCCCAAAACATTCATAATATCACAACCTGTGATGGTATACAGACAGATATGATGTGCTTTATAAAACTCTAGGTACTACAATTTTTACCTTTTTAATTACTAAGGCAGTATCTGTTTCTGTTGTGATGGCTATGATTAATAACAAATTTCATTTGACATGTGTATGTAGTCTACTGCAGTTATCTTTAAAAAATGATCTGTTTGTGGAAATGTTAAAATATTTATGATAAATGCAGGTTAGAAAATGACCATGTTGGAAAAGAGATTGGTGTAGAAAATGCAGCACAACTTCTGATAAGGAAACCAAATCGTCAAAATGATATTAAAGTTTTGGTGCAGAAATATTCTATGATGAGTGACGCAAAACTTCGTATAAGACTAGCCAAACAAATTGGCTCCGCTTTAGCTACAATACTAAAAAGTACAGATTTATCTGTTTTAAGAGGTGCAGACCTCCTGGGAATTTTGTTTCAACTGTGTGAAGATGATGATGTGAGTTAAAGCTTAATTAATCAAGTTAAAATTTTTAAATATATGAAATGGTACATAGTTTTAGACTTTCTTTCTGCTAATACTTGTTCTGGTTGGACTTAACAACAACAAAATACTCAAGTTCCATCTAGTCTGATCAAGCTATTAATTACCTTAAAGATTTTTTTCATTATAGTAAAGTCATAATTAAAGATGTAAAATTACTAAATGTGAGGTTCTCTTAGAGTAATGTAAGGTGTTAAGAGATATCAGTCCTATTAAACAATAATATCTACGGAAATCACAAAGTGTAAAAAATTACTGGCTGCCACAAATAGTAGAGCATAAAATAAATTATGAAACCAACAATCTTTAGTGAACTAATTTGCCAGTCTATGCTACTGTTCAGTTTGTTAAAGTGTTTTATCTCTCATCATGTACTTATATCATAATCTTGTATGCTGATTGCTTAAGTTGTCTTTGTAGTAATGTTTACTTGAAATATTCTTATTTTCATTTAAAATTATTTTTTATATGCATCCTCTTCAACAAGAGCTATCTTTTGATGTTCCCATCTTTTCCTTGGCTTTTCAACTCTTTGGAATGTTGTCTTAGCATATTACATATAAGTAATCTTATTCAGTCTATTTTGTTTGTATATCAGCTTAAATCAAATCTCTAATCAGAATCGAAGGAAGGAGGGCTACAGTGACATAATCACTAAAACACACAAAAAAACACTACATTTCTGGTTTTGACCTTACTCAACGAACTAAAAACATCTGACTAAGTTCGCCCTTGCTCCATTGTTGCTGAATTCTAATCTTCTAGTTTCTATCCATTCTGTTGCATTGTGTAATTAGAATATTATCTCATGTGTTTATCTGTCTCTTTTTGCTATAATAATACTTAATGCCAATATAGTTTATGAAACTTTTAGTTGCTTACTATGTTTTTTGATAGCTTGCATCTAGGCGAAACAATTTTTTATATGCTAGCCTCGATGTGCCACACTGAGTGTATTAAATAACCATTTGCTCTGCTCTTAACCATTTTGGTATCCTGGTTTGGTAATCCTTTCTCTTGAAGTTTATTACTTGCCTTTGTTACTACCCTATATGTCTAATTACTTTATATAGAAGATTTGCTCACTAAGTTTCTCATCTATTACTAAATTAAATCTTAGTGGATATGGAGATAATGTCATATATGTCTCAATTGAGAAATTCTTTGCCATACTTAATATTAGAATGCAATTTACAACAGATAACTGGATAATTTCCAAGTTTGCCACTGTTCCTCTCACCTCATATATCTCAGACCTAAAAATTAAAAACCAAATTCCAAAGCAAGGCTTTTCTAAAGCTGAAAAAAAATGACACCTTCTTTTACTAAAAATCCTACCTGCTCCTACTGGTATAGACTTCAGCAGATTCTCTAATACTTAAGTTTTCTCCTACAACCACAAATATAAACTTATTGTATCTAGGAAACTACCTCAATTTCCTGGAATGGATCTGTTATAATCAGATATTTCCATCTTTGATTTTACTATTGCCAATCTGCTCTGATTTAACCTAGCTGTGATCTTGTAATTACATTAGTCGGTAGCATTATCTTGATAAAGATTGGGCCCCCTTTGCTTCTTCTCTATTGAACACTGGAGACTAATTACCTGTTATACCTGCTAATGAATTAACTCTCACTGATTTTTGCTTGTACGGAACTGGACGTAATTCCTGATTAAGAATGAAAAAATCCATTGAATAGATTTTTTCAAACAGTATCAGAACTTGGTATATGTTTATCTACAATCTTTCTGTTTTATGTTTTTAAAAAAAGTTGAAACCTTCACTCTGTAATAAAGCCATAATATCTTTGAAAACAGTTTTAAAAGACACTCTTTGGATAGCCCCTACTAGTCACTTAGGAAATCATTCCTATCGTGATTTTCTTGATTATAAAGCACTTTGAGACAAAATCGGTCGGCATTGTAAGGAACAAAGTCTTATAAAGTCAAAACCATTAATTCAAATCCCCAGTTTTGTATTTATTTCCACAGGTAAAGCCGAAAATTATGATCCATTTAAAGTATAAATGTATAGACAGAAAGCTCTATTTGAAGAGTTATCACAAAATTTGTGTTGATTGCAACATTTGGCATGGTTAGGATGAAATAAAAATCTGTCTCATAAAGGAAAGTCACTGTTTTCAAGATATCTAAAAGTTTGATATGCCAACTAATTGAGAATGAGGATATGCAACTTATATGTAAAAATAGACCTCTTAGGTAAAATGGAAAAGTATTTAGGTAAAAATAGGTAGAAAATTTTGAAAAAAGTTGAGTAATATGATTGAAAATATATTCAAATTAAAGGAAAAATTTTACTGATTACGAATATCATTTTACTTTTTCAATTAGTCCAGAATATAGAGGATAAAAGTGAAATTTTACATTTCATTGTCAGACTTCCTTGTTGCAGTGACGTAGTATTGTATGACGCTCTTAACACAAGTGTTTGTAGAAAATGACAAAGAATCACTCTAAGAAAAAAGAAATACCGGGATATAGGGGAATTTTTTTCTATGGAACATAGTGCTTATGCCATCTCAAACAGAGAAGTAGTTTAGGAGGAATAAATTCTAAAAGATTTTGGTAATTATGTCATGATGGCAGAGATAATACATAGTTTCAGTTTAGCACAAATTTCTGCCAGAGTACAAAGAATTCAGCAGTGATATATTTAAAAAAATTTGGAAAATTTTAAGATATAATTTGGTACTAGAATCATCATGCGGGATTGAAAGCTTTAAGAGTAATTTAAGATTTTGGGATGAGATTTGAAGCTTTATAATTTTAGAAACTTTTAAATGAAGTAATTTTGGACATATGTCATGATAGAACAAAATGATAAGAAAACTAGGGACTACAAGATGTAAAAGGTGTAGTGGGATTCAAGCAAGTTGACAAAGTAGAAAAGTTCAACTTCAGGGATCCCTACATAAAGGACAAGGATTTCATGTTTTGAGGGCTTTATTGTTTGAGATGCCAAAGTGAGTTAACACGTGTGTGGAGCAAGCAATGAACCATGTAGGCTGGGGACGCAGGAAGATTTTTAGAACTCAAATGTTGACTTGGGAAGTTCTTGGTGATGTGACTATTCACTTGCAAGATCAACGATCAGATTTTTGTACCGACTGGCTCCATTCATCATTAGTTACAGTCCTTTGCTAAGTTTATAGGGGGGATAGTGAAAGATTGTCTGAAGTGTGAACAAACTGTTGTGTAATGATGACCTGCAAGATTCATTCTAGAGATTCCGAGACTTCCGATGTTTTTCCATAAGCTACATAGTGGTATCACTGTATGTAAAATTTGACTTTGAAAATTATAGACATTTTGTTATTTTTGGTAAACCTGTTGTTATCTGTTATAGCTGTATTGAACAGATTGATGACCAAGTATGAGTATAGGTACCAGCAAATGGTCACAGCTTAATGAGATCTGGCAAGTAATTCCCCTCACAGCAGTTTTTGTTAACAATTCCTCTTCAAAAATGTGGAACTATTTTAATGAATTTAATTTTTATGGCATGCACTCCCCAGTGACAATCTCACTACACACTCAATTTTCCCCTTTCTTGTACCTGCCTACTTTTGCTGTCTACGAATTTTAATTTTAAATTCTTTCAACATTTTTTGTGAATTGTTCACCACTTCCCTTGGTAATTTATTCCATTCATGGTTCATGCAACATGCAAGTCTTTCTGGTAATGTGCCAACTGACATGTTTATACCATCGTGCCTGATACAGGGTGTCCAGAAAAGGACTCCCTGATTTCAAAATTAAATATCTCGAAAACAAAGATCGATAGAGGAATGCAGTAAATGGTATGTTTATTGTGACAGCTGTAAGAAGTGTATACAGCAGTGTGAAATAATAGTTACAAAAGCTGCTACAGATGGCGCTGTAATCGCCATACGTAATGCCTAAATAGTGATCCGAAGCTCAGGGCGATCAGTTCCACCATTGAAACGTGCCAATGGTGAACATTTTGAAAACATTGTGATGTGATTGTTTGCAAAGATTGTTTTCATACGATTATTTCACTTATGTATGCTGATATGAGCGTACAGCGCCATCTGTTAGCAGCTTTTGTAACTATTATTTCACACTGCTGTATACACTTCTTACAGCTGTCACAATAAACATACCGTTTACTCCATTCCTCTATCGATCTATGTTTTCAAGATATTTAATTTTGAAATCAGGGAGTCCTTTTCTGGACACCCTGTATGTTGGTCTCACTATTACAGCTGCTGACGAGGATAACTATCCATAGGTAGAATTAAATTATCTTAATTAGTTTATTACAGCCCTTGTATCTGCTTATAACACATGACACTAACATCTTAATATGTGATAGGTATTAAAGATCACCAGAACCTGTTTTAAGGATGCAGGTGCTTCAGAACACAGGAGATGAAAAGCTGGTATATTAAAACTTGGCACTTGTTGTAACTAGATGTTGGGCTGAATTAACCATTATCCTTATATCTCTCTTTGCTCTTAGTTCATCCTCCTCTGTTTCCCAAAATATTGTTTCCACCCCTCAGATAAATAATGTATATTAAAAAAAGATGCCTTGAAATTTTATTTGGGTGCAAGGCAGTACACCCGCCAAGTCGAGTCAACGGCGGCACTGCCTACCCTTTTCTCGAAGCGATTCGGGCAATTTTTGAACCTCAATTTCTTCGGTCATATTTATGCTACATGTCTCAAATTTCTGTTATGCATAGATATCAGCGATCTTAGCAAACGTACTTAATTTTATTTTATTACTGTTTTTAGTTCGTAAGTTATTCGGATGCAAACTTCAGAGATTTTGTCACTCACTCATAAGAAAAATATGATATTGGAGTTTTTCCCCGTATTTATCTATATATAAAAGATGAATGTTTGTTTGTTTATTCTTCATACAAATCCACAGTTTTCATCCGATTTCGATGAAACTTAGCACACTTATCCTTTGAAACATGGAGAAAAATACTGTTTACATTTGGTTCAACAATTTGCTGTCATATTGTCACATAATTTTGAAAAATTACCGAAACGAACATAGACCGACGTTTAGGATGTGGAAGACTGTAGTTCCAAACACAATTGTGGGCTGGTGGCCCATTGGTTAACGCGCTTGCTTACTAATGTGTATACCGTCGGATCAAATTCCAAGGTAGGCAAAGATTTTTAAAAATTGTTTTTGATCGTAAGAATCACGCCTGGACCGTCTGTTATTCGGATTGAATGATAAACTGTATATATCACAAACTTAGGGGTGCAATGCGAGGAAAATCGTAAGTAGTCTTGCAATGCTGTAGGTGCACACTTTTTTACATTATAGGGGTGATTCGCAGTCAGTGTGCGTGTGCGCTGCAGTAATAATACTATAAATGCGGAAGTAGGTCTCTTTCTTTTTGTTACGTTTTGGCGACTAAATGACTATTCCGGTATTGAGGAAATTGAACAAGAAAATCTGTAGGCAGAGCACAGAACATTTTTTTTGGTATGATTGACAGTTGTAGTCACGAAATTTTGAGAACTTGTCGAATGGTGACAGAGAGACGGATGTGTGTGTTAGTCTGTAATGTTAGGTCGGTTGCTCAAGGTGTGTTTCTCGCGCATTATGTTAGTGAATAATTTCTTAATAAATTGCATTTAGAGAAGAAAATGTATTATTTAGTATACATGTAGATTTTCTCTGTTCTCTTACTTTGCGTCATTTTAAATGTTTCTGGCACCAGTTTATTTTGCCTTCTTTTTTTGACATGCCTTGCGGGCATAAACTGGCCTTAGTTGTAGCTCTAGCAGAGCATGAGGAGCTAAAGTTATTAGAACCCAAGAATCGGATGCTCATGCTGAAAAAAGAAGAAAAGACCTATCTGAAATAAACCTGCCCTTAGTTAACTCCCCCCCCCCCCCCAATACCGACACCTTCGTTTTTTGTTTTTGTTTTTTTTTGTTAATATATTGGGAACTTTTTCTCCTCAAGAGACAGGTTCGACGGTAGAATGATATAGTGATGGCTTTCCTGTCATATGATGCCGATTTGGTGTTGTTTGGGACTATATTAACCCACACTTACGAAGTCGCAGGTATCAGCTAATTGAATTATAATCGCAAACATAAAAAATTCTGGCACATATTTGCGGCTTAATTACTTTGCTCCGGATGAAGCTATAAACCTGGAAATTATATACTATATAGAGGCAAACAAGTTTAAAAAAAGCTTTAAATTTTACTTTGTTCCTATGGTTAGTTTGGAAGTTACTCGCTATTTATTTGAGGTGGTAGATAAACCAGCGGCAATGCTCATTGCTAGGCTACGACGTACATTAATTGTTTCCAGAGATTGGGGCATTGTTGGAAATGATGTTGCTGATTTTCCTTGTATTTATTCAATTGAAACCCAAACGTGAAACGTTCTGGTACATATTTGCAGGTTAATTGCTTTGTTCTGGATGAATCAGTATGCTCAAACCGACGAACGTGTCTCATGAAGAGAATCAATTTCCAACATATTTAAAAACAGAAAAACAAAAGAAGGGGGGGGGAAGGTGTGCGGGGATGTGTGTGTGTATGTGTGTGTGGGAGGGGGAGTGGTTTTTTTTAACTAAGGGCAGCGTTATTTCAGCTTGGTCTTTTCTTCTTTCTTTAGCATGAGCATCCAATTCTTGGGTTCTAATAACTTTAGCTGCTCGCGTTCTGCTAGAGCTACACTATAGGCTAGGTCTAAGCCAGCAAGCAATGTCAAAAAAGAAGACAAAATAAACTGGTGCCAGAAACTTTTAAGCAGACACAAAATTATAGTACAGTGCAGAGCAAATCGAGCTCTATACTAAATAATACGATTTATCTCTAAACGAAATTTAATAACAAATCATACACTAACAAATCGCGTGAGAAGTGCAGCTTGAGCAACCGATGTAACATTACAAACTAACACATGTCACCATTCGATAAGTTCTAAAAATTTCGTGAATACAACTGTTATTCATACCGAAAAAATATTTCCGGTTTCCTTCCTACAGATACATAGTATTTCCTTGTCAAATTCCATCATTATTGGTATAGCCATTTAGTCGTCAAAACGTAACAAAAAGACAGAGACCATCTTCCGCATTTATAATTTGAGTCCATGGCAGTGCACCCGACAAGTCGAGTCTTACATATTAATACGTTGGTAGGTAGAGCTAATTCTAGGCTGCGATTCCTAGGTCGAATTTTGAAAAATTGTAATGAACAAACAAAGGAGATAGCGTACAAATCTCTTGTGCGTCCACATTTGGACTATTGTTGTGCCATTTGGGATCCGTTTCGTAAGGGGCTGATTGAGAGTACAGAGAAAGTACAGAGAAGAGCCGCTCGATTCGTGACCGCTTGCTACAGTCCTTATGAAAGCGTTACAGAACTGATTAGTAAACTAGGCTGGGAGTCTCTGGTAGATAGACGACGCACATTTTGTATAAACTTATTGGTAAACATGCATACTCCCACTTCACTTACGAGTGTAGTGAAATACTTCGTTCACCAACCTATTTGGGTCAGCATGACAGGAAAGATAAAATTAGAGAAATAAGGTGCCGAACTGATTCTTATATGAATTCCTTTTTTCCTCGTACCATTAGGGATTGGAATGCACAACAAAGAGATTAGGTTTGGTGCTGAGCACCCTCTGCCACCCACAGTTTTGTGATTTGCAGAGTATATATATAGATAGATAGATAGAATGGCGGCACTGCCTACCCTTTTCTCGAAGCGATTTGGGCCGTTTTTGAACCTCAATTTCTTCGGTCGTATTTATGCTACATGTATCAAATTTCTGTTGTGCATAGATATCAGCAATCTTAGCAAACGTACTAAATTTTTTTTGTCGATAGTGTTCTTAGTTTGGTTGTTGTTAGGATGCAAACTACAGCGACTTTGTCACTCATTCACTCACTCACTGACTGATGATCATTAAAACTCTAAGGTTCTTCCTGTAGTTGTGGAAAGCTGAAATTCTCTACACAGATAAAATTTGACTCACATACATACCCACGAACTCGTAAATTTCCATATATCTACCCCTTACTTACCCTTAATGTGAAATCGCTTCCTACCCTAATAACTTTATACACTTCAGATTTCAATTGTAGAGTGAGCTTACTAAGTTCAACTAATGTGTTAAATTTTACTTATTTGCTTTTCTTATTCTGGAAGTTACTGAAAATCAAAATTTTATTTCGACCACAACACCCCGATATCAAAATTCCACTGTACCTCCAGTCATACCAGAAACAAGTAATTTGGTATACATATATGATTTCATCCCAATATCATGAGAAAATTCTAATATTGGAGTTTTCTCCCGTTTTTATTTAATTAAAATCCCAAACATGAAAAATTCTGTCACATATTTGCGGATTAATTGCTTTGCTCCCGGTGAAGCTACATGGCTGAAAAATTTTTTGATGCTAAGAGATAAGCAAGTTTAAGTGATATCTTAAATTTTACTTTGGTCTTATGTTTAGTTTGGAAGTTACTAGTAATTTATGTATGGTGGTAGTTAAGCCAGCGGCAATCTGCATTGCTCGGCTATCGGGCACATCAATTGTTTTCAGTGATTGGGTCATTGTTGGCAAACGTATAAAATCTGAAATGTTCTTAATAACCGATTTTCAAGTGGAATCATTACATTTGATCGGTGATTCAGGATTAGCGATAAACTTACAAAAAGAAATGAGATCCCACAAAAACAATTCGTGTAAAAATAGGCCAAGTCTTGTGTTCGTGCAGTGACAAAAAGTTATGAGATCTTCTTCTGAGCCAAGTCTACACTTTACAGTGTGTATTCATTTCACTTTATGAAACAGAATGGTTTTTTTTTTTCGGTATCATAGATCGTTTATTTAAGATAAAAAATCTGATTACTTGGCCATTATGCACGCCATGTTTTAGCTAACCTACACAAACTTATAAAAACGTAAAAGCCAAGATTTCCCTCGCTATTATTCGAATTTGACAAGTATATATATTATTCCCTCAATTTAAGTTCAAATTATGACATGCATATGGCCAAGTCATCAGATTTTTTATCTTAAATAAACGATCTATGATACCGAAAAAAACCATTGTGTTTCGTAAAGTGAAGTGAATACACACTGTAAAGTGTAGACTTGGCTCAGAAGAAGATCTCATAACTTTTTGTCACTGCACGAACACGAGACTTGGCCTATTTTTACAATAATTGTTTTTGTGGGATCCTGATTTCTCAGATAGCTTACTCTGGCTTGCCATTAAAGCACCCACTCAATCTCTCCTGGGCACCTCAGTTTTGTCACTGTCCCCTTCCATTTTCCTTTATCATTACCATATATTCCTTATTGATGAACTTTTACTGTTATTTCATTTAATGAAATTTTTTTTGTTCCATGTGTTGTAGTAATAGGTTACAGTTTCTTTGTATTATTAGTGTTATTCAGAAAGTTCACATAAGTATATAATTTCCAATTTTAAAACTTATCTTTTAATTTCTTTGCCAAAAAGCTTATCTGTGCTCTCAGAAAAAAGGGGAAACTATTGGAAATTAGGAGTAATGATGTGTTAAATTAATATTTTCCTCCAGAGCTTCATATTCTTTCAACACAATTCACATCAATGAATAGAAGTGAGACTTTGAAAGATGAATAGATGTGTACTAGATTCTATAGCATAAAACACTAGGAATACCATTTGTTAAGTGCCCTACCCCAAACCCCCTTTGCCTTTCCCCAGCATTAGTACTAGTTTTACTTTCTGATTTCACATAAATACTTTGCAATAAGAAGTAACACAGACGGTATAGAAATAACGAATACAATGAGGAGACCTAGAACATTTGAACACAGTTCTCTCCATCTCTTAACTAATTCTAGTTTATTGTTCCTCCATGTTCAACTTATTTTTAACTATTATTCAATATACTTTTATTTTTAATAATTAGTGGGTGATCGGTAATGTATACGGGAGGATGCATGTTTGTATCTCCGCCCAGCCATCCAGATTTGGATATCCATGGTTTTCCAAAATCACTCCATGTGAATGCCAGTACGGTTACTTCAAAAGATCATGGCTGAATTCCCATTCCTTGCCTCTGGTACCTTCCTGCCTCTAATGACCCCAACGTCAACAAGGCGTAAAGCCAGAAGCAATAATATTTATACATTTAATGGATTCTTACTTTGAGATAAAGTCATAACACATTAGCTATCTGCAAGTCAATTAAATATTGATATGTTCAATTTTTGTAAGGAAAATATCATTTCCTGCTGTTGATAGCAATTTGTGAAAGATAAATGGGAAGCAACAGCCAAGGGCAGGATGTGAAGACAAAACAAGGAAGACTGATATTGGAGAGTTAAAAATTATGCAGCAAATGCTATATGTATACTGAAACCAATATGTGTCGTAGTTACATTAATGTGGCAGTTAGTTGCTATTTTTTTTTTCAGCTTAACAACAAAGAAAACACCTATGAGGTCCTTATTTACAAGGAGTTGATACAGATCTTACAATTCATCCATGGAAACTTAGCTGAAATTTGGAGAGAATTTTCAGTTTCTTAACAGCACATCGTTGCGTGCTTTAACTACTACTGAAGGCATGCCAGTGAAATATTGTTTACCTGTATAAAAATTACAGTACAGACTTTTTCTAAGACATTTATCCTCAAGGGGAATGCCTTGCAAAACAGGTAAAAGGTATAGTTAAGAGTGTACAGTATCCAGGGACACCTGCTGAATCCTGGTTGTATTAAGCTTGGTAACATGATATGCCTTTTCCTTGTAACTCAACAGTTTTCTCTCCAGATTCATGGAAAAAGGATAATGGCTCCTACAGTTATTAATCCCTTTTGTGGAAAGTATTGACTGTGAGGTTCTTCAAACAATCACATAAACAGGAGTAAGGTTTAATGATACACTCTCTTTCAAGAAGGAAGAGACTAACACAGACATGTTACAAAATGTTGGTACGTGTAGAATTGGTGATACTTATGAGAAAGGTATCCACTTTCTCTATTTGTAAGGCGTTGTAAGATCTTGTTAGGACTCTATACTCTACATAACTCTTTGTTGAGGATTGTGAAGGACATTTCTGCTGGAAACATCATATAGTGCTTCTCTTGAGAGGTTCAAGGAATCTGTAGTGAAAGGTAAAAACTTCTCAACTCAGTGTATTCCAGCTGCATTTAGACTAATTTAGAAAATGTGGAATGTGAAGCCAACAAAATAGCCAATATTATACCTACCTACTAAGCAAAGCTTGTTACCTGCATAGTGACTTTCTACATTCTGGCATTTTCAAAAGAGATTGAAGCAGGATTTATCAATCTTCCTGTGCATAATGCATCATGATCTTGCCATATGTCTCTCCTTTTACTTGGTCAAGGTTATTTACCAAAATATTTTAATGTGTATTTTGTGTTTGTGGGGGTTTGAGTGTTAAATTCATCCCCCATCAACTTTTGCAATTTACAAATTTTAATGTTAAATTTCTTCAGAATTCTTGGTAAATTATTAATCACTTCACTTGGTAATTCGTTACAATCCCCGACACCCTTACCTATAAAAGAAAATTTTCCTACTCCCTAATGTATGAAATCGAGTGCCAGCTTGTGGTCATGGTCATATTTCCCCTTGCATGCACTATTCCTAATTCTTCAACCAATATCCCTCCAAGCCTCATCACCAACATATGCCTTGTACATTCGCAGCACTCTTTTTCACCCTCCTCCTGTCCTCCAATGACTCCCAATCCAGCTTCTTTACCATATCAGATACTGGCTGGGTCCTGCGATAATTTCCAGAAACAAATCTAGCTGCTCTTCTTTGCATGCCCTTCAACTCTTGTATTTGATACAATGGGTCCCAAACTACTTCACCATTTTCAACCAATGGTCTGACTAAAGTTTTGTAACCCAATTCCCTAACACTCTGGTACATCCTTTCATCACCCTCTTCAGTAAATGTAGAATTTTGTAACCTTTTCCTACCATCTGCCCAATTTGCTCTGTCCAGTTGAGTTTATCATCAAATGTTATGCCAAGATATTCACACTCCAAGCAGTTCTGACCCCACCCTATAATCATAAACAATCTTTAATTTTTTATATGTGTACCTAATAAATTGACTTAGTGCACAGAGTTAGTTTTGATGCAAGGCATTCTCGGCCATGTACAATTTTGTGAATTGCAGATTGTTGATTGTTCCTTCAAAAACGGATATGGCTGGGTTACTTCCCATTCCCCTCCCCCTCCCTCCAGAATCATTTCATATTTCTAATGTCGTTGATGTCGATGAAATGTGAAACTCACAGCATAATAAAAACTTGTTATGTACCATCAATTTGCTTTCTGCCCAACTGAGCTTAGCAATTAATATGTCAAGGTGGTTACATTTCAGTAACTTTACAAGCATTTCCCCCACCATATGAAATGATTAAATGTTATGAAATGATTAATGATATGCTTGGTCATGTAGTGATTTGTTGATCATTAATAACACTCGTTTGCTGAACACTGGAACTGCATTTATTTCACAGTTTATTATATCACAATACATAGTATGTCGGCATCAGACATAATTGTTGTATCAGACTGTCCACTATTCAAGATTACAGGTTAGCACATCGAACAACAGCTTCCTCAGCACACATGTTTAACGTTACTATCCAGTATAGTCTAGAACATGGTCTGCACATAACTGAATATTCATACTCGGCGAACATTTTACCACACGACCGGCTACTCCCGAGCATATGTTCCCTCGACGGCTAGAGTGTCCCGCTTTCTCGTCTCTCGGCCAGTCACAACACTTCTTTTCACACGTGATTGTCCTAGCCAATCAGTGTTTTTGTCTCTACCTTGCCTTTCAGCGATATTCCACTTTATTTTAGACTATGCACTCCTCAGCCATTTGGGTATGCAACGCTATCGTTACACATACAATCATAAGAAACCTTTATTTTGCTATCTGTGTATTTAATGAGCTGTCTCTCTATGGATTTATCTTCATTCCATACTTACCTTCCCAAATAAAATGGTGAAAACATCCCATATTGAAACCATTATGTAATACTGTTTTCAGTGAACTGTTGTTTGATACACAAATCACATTTACAATGTTAACAATTGACTATTTAAAAGAAATTTATGAGTAATGCAAAAGCTGTAAGATGGTTGTAATTTTGTCAAGATGTGAAGAATTTTGTATTTACAATGAAGTATTGACACAAGATAACATCTGATTAAAAACATATATTACTCTGCTTTGACAGTATACACAATAAAAATATTTCTGTTTGGTTCAGTACAGTGTCAGTAGCAGTACCATTGAAGTTGTGGGAACAGTTTATGAGCGCTACACAAGGTGTGATGACAGCATTTTGGATATAAGACTTCAGTTAATTCATTGTGTAATGGCAGTTTACTCCCGCCGTTTGTCAACTAGTCGTCTGCAGTAAGTGTAAACTTTATTAGTTCAGAGATCATGTTATTGATTTAAACTGTTTTGATGTTGTGTTGGAGTAAAACTCATATAACTATTTTTTTTAAATGTAATTTGTATACTGTGTGTTTCTCCTTCTCATTGTTCTTGCTCACCATTTCCTCCTGAGTTGTATTGGCATTTCTGTCTTGGTTAATTTACTTCAACTCAAAAATTTAAGACTAAAATGAAAACTGTGATTCTTTGAGTTTCTTTTTGTTCAAAAGTAGTAACAAACAATTTTCTGAAACATAACTATTAGCAGTGAGGATTGCTGTTTTTTGCCATCATCGATTTCTCGACTTAACCGTTCCCTACATTGATAAATGAACTAATCCTGCATGTGTCGTAACCCTCCATCCTATCTCTTCTTTCTGTAAGACTATTCCACAATTTTCTCTCCTCATCCATCATCTCCAAAACAAGTTCACTTCATATTTCTGTTCACTTAATTTTCAGCATCCTTCTACAGCTTTCAAATGCTTCAATTTTACTTCATTCTGATATTCCTTAAGTCCATGCTTTGCTACCATAAAGTGCTGTGACCCATACATGGAGATTTAAAAAGTTCTTTCTGAGTCCTAGATCAATATCTGAAACTACAAGGTTTCCCTGTCTTAAGAATGATCTTTTTTGCTAGTGCTATCCTGCTTTGGCCATCAGTTGTAATTTTACTTTCTAAGTAGCAGAATTCACTGACTTCTTCTATTGCATCTGATGTTATTTTATATTTAATGGGGCTTGGAGGGATATTGGTCAAAGAATTAGGAACAGTGCATGGAAGGGGAAAGATGAAGATGACCACAAGCTGGCGCTCGATTTACTATTACTATTACTCCGCGATTCACTAAAAGTGTGTGGCAGAGGGTGCATTGCACCTATCCAAAAGGGTAATAGTTTGGAAGGGATATACCGGATATGGCAGGAGGCGCCCATGGGCTATTGTAAGGAACCATCCCAACATTCGCGTGGAGTGATCTGGGAAAACCATGGAAAACCCAGATGAGGATGGCCGGAGAGCTTTATCGAAAACTACTCCTGTCGGATTTTAAATTTGCTCGCCTGGTATATCCTTTCTATTCCATTCCCTAATCGCTCGTGGAAAAAATGAATACAGAAAAGAATCAGTTCTGGCCCTGATTTCTTTTATCTTATTTTCATGGTCATTCCGAGATACGAATGTTGCTGGTAGCAATATTTGTTTGCTGTCATTCTGAAATATGTCAGTTATGAATTTTTCAATTAGCTTCCGTTGAGAGCATAAGGGAGCTGGAAAATTTTCTTTTGTTGGTAAGGGTGTCGGGGATTGGAACAAATTACCAAGTCAAGTAATGAATTATTTACCAAAAATGCTTAAGGAATTTAAAATTAAAATTTGTAAATTGGAAAAGTAAATGAGGGAGGAATTTAACATTCCAATTATAAAATAAAATTTAAAAAATATGTAAAGGGGTAATTATATGACTAGTGGAATTGACACCGGAGTGTTAGCTCCATTGCAATTAAATCTTATATATATATATAAAAATAGACGTGTTTTTTCCTATACTGGGTGCGGCAAAAAGATCTGACGGTTTTAAAGTAAAAACAACATGAAAAATAAAAGTGATACAAATATTCACACCTTTTCATTACACCACATGGTAATCTTAGGACAATTCGGAGGACGTTCATGCAGTTGTTCCGGATTTGTAGCCGACCAATCACGAAAGTTCTGTTTGTTTGCATAACCACCCAGATGGAAATGTGCCTCACCAGTCAACATAGCAATCATTTCTTCTGCAAATGCTTTACGCTTTGCATAGACATTAGGCTTTAGCTGCTGGGCAATAGCCATTTTGTACAGGTGGAAGATCTAAACTCAAAATTCGTCTTGCTGAGCGGTCAGACATGTGCAAAGCAGCAGCTTGTTTACGGACGACCGCCAAGGACTGGCATCCACAACTTCTCTTACACGATCAATATTCTCTGGCATCCTGAATGACCTTGGTGGACTTCTTTTTTAACACTGAACTGGTAGCTCTGAAGGAGCTTACTCATGCTTCCTCTTGGCTCCACATTAAAACGTCTACTGAACAACGATGTAGGAATCGCCAACTTTAAAAAACGCCTCGACAACAAACGCATGGTGCTCATCTGACCACTGCTCCATGGCTACTACAAATGTCCTCTGCCTAGTCCCACCACCCCCCACCATCTACTCGCTCGACAATACGACTGCGAAAACCATCAATCATTTTGTCGCACCCTGTATTTCACTTTTCAACCACCACTACCTAGCACAAATCACTGGTATTTATGTGTGGAAGTAGCATGGAGTTTCCTGTCGTGCACAACTTTGGCCGAATGCCGATAGCTGTGGGGATGTGAGAGATATGATGATTAAAGTTGGTCAATGCAGGGCATTTTCATATTGCAACCAAAAATTTGTATCTCCATATACTTCTCTTTCCTGCCACTTACATAGCATAAACCATAGCTGTTTGTGTGTGGTAGTAGAATGGTGTCTCCTGTCGTGCACTGTGGTTGTTAGATGTCGGTAGCTATGGGGGTGTGGGAGAAATGGGGGTTGAAAGTGGTCAACCTGCGGCGATTTCATATTTCTGTCAAAGACACATGTATCTTGGTGTACTACTTTTCAGCAAAAACTATCAATCGCAGATCACCCGGTGTTTGTGTGTGGTAGTAACATAGTCACCTTTCGATCACAATCTTGGCTGAATTTTAGTTACTGTGGGAGTGTGGGAGATATGTTGGTTGAAAGTGGCTGATCAAGGATATTTTCATATTTCGACGGGAAGACATGTCTTGGCATATGTCACTTTTCTGCCACAACTACATAGCATAGAGCATTGGTGTTTGTGTGTGGTAGTATTATTGTGTCTCCTGTCATGCACTATGGTTATTAGATGTCGGTAGCTATGGGGGTGTGGGATATATGGTGGTTGACATTGGTCAATCAAGGATATTTTCGTATTTCGTCCAAAGACGTGTGTCCATAAATTTTACTTTGCTGCCTGAATTATATAGTGCAGATGACTGGCATTTGTGTGTGGTAATAGCATCGAGGCTCCCATTGTGCACTATGGTGGTTAGATGTCGCTAGTTGTCAATCCAAATTCTTTACAAACACGAAAGAACTCGTGGGTACCAGCTAGTTAATAATAATAATAATAAGAAGAAGAAGAAGAAGAATAATCTACTATTATTAATGTCTTTTCTGTTTCATTTTATTGCTTTTATCTTGCTTTGGTTTATATTTAGTCCAAAACTTCCTTCAGTATTTGGGTTTTCCATGGTTTCCCCAAATCGCTCAAGATGAATGCCAGGATGCTTCCTTGAAAAGTCCATGGCTGAATTTTTTCCCCGATCCTTGATCCTATCCTTTCCTGCCTCTAATAACCTTGATGTAGATGACGTCTAAAACCAAAGTAAAAATAAATAAATAAATGAGGCTGGGAGATGTGCTTCAACTGATGGCGGTTTGTTAGCAGAGGCACTCACATTGGTCTTCTGCTGCCATACTCCATCAATACCAAATTTCACAATTTTACTGCACTGTCTGTATGGATGCATCTGTCATATGTCTCACATTGTATATTGCTGTTCTTTGATGCAATATCCTGTCTCTTAACATTGACACCTTGATAAAGGATCACTGGTCTCAGTCTCTACCCATGGTGGGAGGGATGCCAGAAATTACATATAGAACACTCTTTACACAGTGGGTGGAAGAATGTTGAATTCATGAACAGTTTCCATGTGACTAGTGCCAATTACCATTCCTTATCCAAAGTCTATTAATTCATGTCGTGTGGCCATAATAATACCAGAAAACCTTTCAAATGACTCATGAGAGTACAAGCGAAACCTCTGACAC
This sequence comes from Vandiemenella viatica, assembly GCA_031002005.1. Classification (NCBI taxonomy): domain Eukaryota; kingdom Metazoa; phylum Arthropoda; class Insecta; order Orthoptera; family Morabidae; genus Vandiemenella; species Vandiemenella viatica. The sequence continues at coordinate 159,436,094 of JARYHS010011408.1, read as the reverse complement.
TGCATGGCACATTTATATGTTTCTCCTGCAGTGCTACTGTCATCTGGATATTTGCACATTCCTATCCCATGACATTTGTCACTTCAGTGTAAATCCAAAATGTTTAGTGTTTCTGTTTCAGTATTCATTTGTGAAAGAATTTTCTTGTTGGAATTTGGTAACGGAAGAGAACTTGTGGAGTGACAAAGTTATTCAGAACCACTGGTCTGGTGTCTGATTTTTATAAAAAATTGTTTGCAACTGTAATCTTAAACATTAGTTAGCAAACTGCACTCTAATGTATTAACTAATATCCAACCTAGAGTACTTGTAGTTATTGCTGGAATTTTTCTGAAGTTGGAATGCTAAGTAACTAACCTTCTAATAGCAGTTGGCAATATTATTCTTTTTAAGGACAGTTTCACTAGTGTGTTTTGACAAGAGGTCAAAGTAAATGTATTTTATTTAATAATTAATCTCTTTAATTGATACTAGCTGTTGAAACCTTTTCAAACACCTCTCTCATGTGCCTTTCCCAACTGAGCTTATATCAAATGATGAGTCTGCAAATTTACATTTTATGTCTTCAGCCATTGTAACACTAAATGAAACCTTATTTTCCTGTTTCTCTAATAAGCTGATTCTCTTGTTGTTACCAAGCAAGGTGGGTGAGTGGTTAATGCTCTGGCCTCACACTTGGGAGAATACGAGTTTGAATATCCATTCGGGCATCCAGACTTGGGTTTTCCATGGTTTCACAAAATCACTCCATGCAAATACCGGGATGCTTCCTTCAAAAGGCAATGACCGAATTCCTTCCTGTTCATTGTCCCCTGTCCCATCCTACTCTAATTACCTCAACTTCGACGAGAAATAAAGCCATAAGTTATAAAAAAAATCTTTGTTATTTATCACAATTCCACTCTAACCTTTCCAAGTAGGTATCTCATGCATATTCATCCATAGATATTCACAATCCTATCACTATGTAATCATTTCATATGGTATTGTTACCTGCAAACAACATAACTGTAAATATAATCCAAAAAGAAAATAATTAATTCAGATAATGAAAATTGTTCTACCTTATCAAATACCACATTTTGTCTATCGCTTCTTATGTCATAAGAAATCCTGCACGCCATAGGTCATATCCTGATCCACCCCTTGGCCTTTAAGTTCATTCAGCAATGTTTAGTGAACCATTAAGAGACTTTCAGCACACAGTATCAGTATTAGTCCTGTAATCAAGTTCATTTGAAATATCTTATACGTAACCAACTACGAATTATTTGTGAAACCTCTCCAAAAGTAATGAAGCTGATTTAAGATCCACTTTCTCTCCTCACAGATGTTCCTGATATAGCTTGGTATCAAGCACTTTCAACTTGCATACCATTTATGTCCAACTAATCAGTCTGAGATATCCTTCTCCTTTCTTGCATTAAGTATTAGGCTAACACCTGTTATGACTTCCAGATGTTTCAGTGGTTCATCTGTGTTTTTTCCAAGACAATTGGTTATTATATTCTGTAGTATTCTGTCACCTTTCATTCTCATCACATGCTTTTTCTAATTATTCATTTATTCTTCAGAATATTGATTTGTACCTCTTATCTCTACTTTTTCTATTATTTACGTGTTTTAGTTTCCTGACATTGTGTGTGATCTTGTTCGTAATAATTTTATTTCTGCTTTGTCTAGTATCTTTTCAATTTTTGCTGTTATTGTTGAAGTCTTACTGCCAGTTTTTAGTTCCTGACTTTTTTTAGTTTTTTTCCCCTACTTGTCTACTGAGTGTAGGTTAATAGATAATCAACGTTTTCAGTCTCTGTTCGTTCATCCAGATTTTGGTTTTCCATTGTTTCCTGAAATCACTCCAGGCAAATGCTGTGATGATTCCTTCAAAAGACCATGAACAAGTTTATACCATTCCTTTTCCCAAATACTTCAATTTTGAAAATGCCTTCCGAAAAAAAGCATGTCTCCTTTAGCGTCCTATTATACTATGGCACTACTTTCATATCCCTGTTGTCACTGTACTCGGAATCCCTTCAGTCGTTTATTGTAAGGCTGTAGTAAAACCAGAGGTTTTACTTGTGTAATTTATAAATTTGTTTGGGGTTGGGATAGAGGACAGACGAGCGAGCAAAATTAGGCAACCTTACGAGAGCCACAACCTGCAAGTAGAGCACGAGTCAGCGATTCGACAATTGTCAGGCGCCAAAACCAGAACGCAAGCTGGCATTATGACCAAATGCAGTTAGGTGATGTCAGAGTTTGCCCTCTCAAAAGAGCTGGAGTTGAGTGGGGGTTATCTTACTAAAACCCAAAGCAGAGCTAGCTAGGTCTGTCTATCTGCCGGTCGAGCTGATCGTCGCATTGTGCAGCCGGGAGGCGACGAAAGAAGTTACCGGGCTCCGGCCTCGGAGCGGAGCCAGTACAGTCACAAGAGATGTTCTACAGCAACGCAGAGGTAGGCTCTACTGAGAAAGAGTTGGATATGAGACGGATAGGGTTAGTTAGGCAGAGTTCCAATGTTTTACAATAGTCCTGTCATGTTTGGGTTAATGGTACTAACGTTACAAAGCTCGCTCTGTCTCTCCTCATCCCCATAATGTTGGTGGTGGTTCGCAAGGCGCCACTGCACCAGCTTGATCAGTTTCCTACAGTAATAGTAATAGTAAATGTTTCCACAGCTATCTTCGTTTATGTGTAAATATGTATCATACCTTCAGAAACCTGATGCGAATAAACATGTAAATATTCAGAAATGATTAGCCCTGATTTTCCAAGTAATAATCCTATCACAAGACTCATATCCGAACAATTCGTCGATTTCCATGTAGACGCTTATCCATGCCTCCCTATGGCAATCTGTCTTTGTCTCACCGCTCGGCTGGACAGAGTGACTTTGAGGGTCATCCCCAAAGGGGTGGCAGCCGAGTCACTACAAGCAAAATAACAAAAGATGCTGTCACAACTCTGTAATAACAAACAGATGTAATCATTTGGTAGTCAAATTTTACTGTGTATTGTATTTGTTGAGCAATGAAATTATGGTTTTTGTTGCATATTTAACTATCATCTTAACGTGATTATTATGCTAATTTTGTTCATTTTCTATTTTTTGTCAACACAACCTCCCTGCATTCAACCCCAGTAAGTCAAAATAGTTGCACACAATTGTGTTTAAATTTTTGTTTGACTTTTCCATCTTTTGAAAAGGTGAAGAACTATTATGCAACCAATTCCAGTGGGACAAATGTGTCCCAATAACCATGTATTAGCATTTAGATACATCAGTATGTCATATAACTATGAAATGGAACCCTTAGAAGCAATCAGCAACATCAAAACAATTGATGACTAACGAAAACTTAATCATAGAACAATACAATAGGCAGAAAACCAGAGATTTTTCCCCTCCATCTGGTGACATCTTTTTTATTACTTTATGAATTAAAAACCTTAGTGAAGTTGTATACCAGTGGAACAAGGTATGGCATTTTTAAGAAGCCGTAACACACTGGTATGCAAGTGACAGTTTGGTTTGGTAGTCAAAGGAGTAAACCTTCTCCTTGTCATTTTTATAGTGTCATGTTACTTAATAAATGTGCTTTGTGTTGGAAAAAAATTGTGAATTGTCACAGTGATTGCAGTTATTTCATAATTATTGCTGCTTACACTGTTGTGATTTAAAGGAAAATTATAATACTAATGAAAAAAATAAAAGCTTATTTAGAATATTTAAATAATAGTACACTAAAAATGCTAGTAGGCAATGGAAATAAGGAAGGAGGGGGGGATAGAGGGGAAAGCCATGTCGGGCTATGTGTGCGGGGGAGGAGAGAGGTGGAGGGGTCAGGTTTGGGGACTACCTGGAAAGTTGTTCATGATCGGAGCAGATACATCTGCCAGAGATTACACACTCACACTTCCCACCTTGTTAACCTTTGCATTCAATCATGTGATGAGTCTCAGTGTCTACACATCTCATCCTCTTGCCATATGTCTCACATCTGTACATTTACTTTGATACCACAATATTTTAAAATGAGTTCATTTTTGTGATTGTGATGATCCACTTTCCTTCATCTGTGGGGATAGGTAGGTTTGATTTCCTTTTCCTTCTGTATAAAAATTATTTAAGAATTTTATCACTTTTATTCTTGTATTTTATTCTTGTATTACATCTGTTGTTGGAGATAAATGTGTGAATTGTCAGTTTTATTAACAGAAAAATATTTATATACTTTGAAGAACTGGCAAACTACTTATGACTTTCTTTTCATGTTTTTAAGTTGATTTGATTTCTACTATGTTGGTAAGTGTGAATTTTGACAACTTAGAAAGAAAAACTTGGTTTGCACACTATAAATAATGTTTAGATGGGTACATCAGTTCTTACCTTTTATTGATGGGTTGCAGGAATGTTCTGGTGGATATACCAAAATACTTTTTTTTTTTTTTTTTAATTTAATGAAATTCATTTTGAATTTTATCACAAATGTTTAATTACATATTCAGAAAATGGCTTCACTAATTTTAAAAAAAAAATTTGATGTAAATAAGCAGTTGTAGTATACCCTAGCTAAAGAATGACAGTGGTATGGAAAATAATTGACACCTTGTTATTCTGATGTTTTTTTCAGATCATTTGTAAGATATGTTTTGTATAAAGTGATGTTACCACATGACAAACCAGTCAAAGAAAGGGTGAAATTTCTTCTTTGTCTGTGGAATACTTTAGACGATGAATGTGAAAAAATATTTCATCAGATTGAATGTCAAAGTAAACGGTAAGTAGGATTTGTGGTTTACAAATTCATAAATTAAATTTGAGGTAGGAGAACACTGAAAGCATCATTGTATATATGACGAGGAAACAATAGTGCTGGAGTGAATATGAATGAGGAAACAAAGAAACTGTCATTTATCACAGGAGATGGCATAGAAGTAATAAAAACACAATCACAGAAGATATACAAATTTTCAGGCTTGAACTGTTCTACAGCAGTAGAACATGGAATGATCAGGATGAGAGTTAGAGCGCTACTAATAAGTCACTGCACAACGGTGGTTAACCGTGATGATAGGTGTGGTGAAACAGGGTTATTTTCAGTGATACCTTGCAATTTTAGCTAATTCAAATTTAAGTAGAAAATCATAATATACTGTATTCATTAACTTACTAGTATGATTATAAAATTCCTCTGATGTTTTTCATGAAACGGACATGTCAATAGTTTTATTAGTTTATTGTTATTAATATTTGATTCGTGTAGTATAGACATGAAATTTTATAGCTTGGTCTCAAAGCTAATTTCATGATTTTCTCTATAAATTACGTAATTAATTGAAGCACTCAGCATCACCCTTGGTGGCCAATCTTTGTATTTGTCTGTGGACTATTTCAGGGCTTTTACCTATTTATATTTTAGTCAAATAGCTTAATGCTTTTATTGTCTCTTGCCTGATAAATATGATTAAGTTTATATTCAATTTCAAATTGCAGGAATTAACAGCAGTTTGGCCTTGTTGATATTGGTTGATATGGTAACATGAAACCAGTCACTTAGCATGGTGGGTGAGTGGCTAATGCTCTGGCCCCACATTCAGGACGACGATGGTTCAAATTCTCATCCAGGCATCCAGATTTGTGTTTTCCATTGTTCCCTCAAATCACTCCAGGTGAATACCGTGATGCTTCCTTCTAAAAGGCCATGGCCAAACTCCTTCCGAATTCTTATCCCCAGTCCTTTACTGCCTCTAATGACCTTGACATCGACGAGGTGTAAAGCCATAAGCAAAAAAAAAAAAAAAAAAAAAAAAGAAACCAGTCAGTTTAGCTATAGTTTGGTGTTTGATGGAAGCCGCCTTTGATGTGCATGGTAAAGTTTACTTCTGAGCTTGCTTGATTAGCATTGCTTAGTGATGCTATCTGTGAGTTTTGTACTTTTGTTGCATCAATGATGATCGCTCGTTTTGGCTAAATTTTATTCTATTTGAGAGATAATTTCTACTAGTACCCCATCGTTGGAATATAAGCCGGTTCATTTTGCTCATAATGCATTTATTTTATAATCAATTTGGCAAGCTTAACCCTTTGACGGCTGTTGACGTCTATACACGTCATGCTGCCTGCGGGCCCCAAGTGCTGATGATGGGTATAGCCGCAGCCGTCGGATTTCCCCTGAGTGCTGATGACGAGATAAGCTGCACCCGCCTGCCGCTACCTGTGTGCTGATGACGAATATAGACGTGCCGCTACCTGAGTCGTAAAGCGGACTTCTCGCCACATTTCTCAATAGCCTTTCGCAGTTTTGGTCGCTAGCTTATTGTACGAATGTTTGTCTGCTGGGAGCCTAGGCTTCGCTCTACAGTTCACTGTTCAATGAAAATTACATGTGTCCTGTATTTTATAAAGAAAATTGAAAGACGTCGTGGGTGCATTGAGGAATAAGTCATAGAGATTCTTACGATGAGCGACACTGAGGATGAATTACTTCATTTTGATGGAAGTGATAGCTTTTCCACAAAATCGGAAAGCTGTATTCCTAAAACATACTCGTCAGGAGGGGTGACAATGCAGTCTCATGTTTCAAAAAGTTAGTTGTTCTGAAGAATCAGAAAGTGATAGTGAAATGGCTACGAAGAAATTACGTCTTGGCGATAAATCTAACTAGAAAATCATTTTCGTCCAGTTAGTCACGCATTTGATGTTACACTATTGGGAAATTCGTGTCAAATAGGGAATGTGTCAAGTATTCTGTCAGTTTTCATGTTATTTCTTACAGAAGAACTGACGAAATATATAGCTGATGAAAAGAATCGGTTTTGTATAACCACTATGAAGAATACTCCAGAATCAGAGCTTTCTCGAATATCAAAGTGGAAAGATACTGGATATGATGAAATGTATTGTTTCAGAGCTATTTGTCTTCTGATGCCTAGCGTGAAAAAATTGAAAATTAGGGAATATTGGACCAGAGATGTCCTTCTAAATACTCCAATTTTTAGTGAACTTATGTCCAGATACCGCTTTTTGTTACTCTGGTGAGGTTTCTTGCGATTTCGCCGCAACCTGCCCCCCCCCCCCCCCCTATATTTCACATCACGTAATTAATGGACAGACACTTCATAGCTTAGAAATGAAAAATCTGTTGAGTACTTATGTGGAACAAATTTCATCAAAGAAACAAAATTACGTATAATCGGGTAATTACAAAGCGCAGCAATCATTCAGTCAACATCGAGATATTTTGGGTGTCTACACCTACAAAGATATTCCGGAAACTAAATTGCGGTGTGTGGAGGAGGCTGCATGAACAATTATCATTTTAAGGTCTCTTTCTATATTCGTGAATAGCGCGAGGAAAAATCGGATGGCTTTAACTCTCTGTATGAGTTCGAATATCTCTATTTTTACAGTCGTGGTCTGAACGCGGTATATAAGTGTGGAATAATAATACAGTAAGGGACCTGCAGAAACTGCCAAGAAAGAACTGTAAACTATTGACGTAAATTTAGGAATCACCACGCTTTCGACAAAAGCTGCAAAAATCGAGAGAAAAATGCAAACAAGAAATAATTATTAGTTATGAAAAATAGGGTTAATGATTCAGTTTTATTCTGTAGTAATTTATTTGCAGAGAAACTATGTAGTGAGAGCATTTATTCTGTATCAGTCGTGAGAGGTCACAGTGCTTCGCCAGAAACATTCAGCACAGGGCGGGTGGAGCCGCTCGGATGGCTCCGTCCCCAGGGATAATCACTTAGCGCAGGTAGCAGGCCACAGCGCGGCAGGTACACGATCCGCCGTCAGCAGTCAAAGGGTTAAAGGAGAAGAAAAACATGATTCATTTAATCTAACTTTACCCATCTAGATTAGCAACTTGGAAATTTTGAAACCTGAGTTTGGTCAGTTACGAACGTTAGTAACTTTTAACCTAAGCTTTGTATTTTGGATATTGGTTCGAAAGTTACATTGACCATTATTAAAAATGAACTGAAAACTGTCTTTCATTTTGAACAACCTAACAGTTTCTGTTGTCCAGAATAAACTAAAAAATTTGCTTTCTTCAATAGGAAATTTTTAGGACCATCAGTGAGCCAGTTATGCACCGGAAGATAACCCAAGCACCACCACACAGTTCAGTCTGAATATGAAAATTCAAAATTGGAACACCAGTATGAAAGAAAGGAAAGTTTGAAGTGAAAAATAAAAGCACAAAAAAAGGTCAAATGAGTTTTCCTTTCATCAATTGCAGGAGTCTCCACTCACTATAATTAATTTTATTGCATCGATATATAATTCTTAAAATGTAGATTTTTTTCTGTACTTTATAATTATGTCTCTGTACCATCTCATCAATATGACCTGATTTTGTTTTCAAAGGATTTGTTTCTTTTGTGGCTTCAGCAAGTAGTTCTTCTGTGTGATATAGGTCTATAAAACATAATTTTCTGTCTGTGTACCTATTAAGCAAATTATTCGCTCTTATCTTAATTTTATTTTGTACTACTGCAGTAGATAGATATGCTTTCCACATCCATCTGTAGCTTTACATAAAAGCCTCTTGTTATAATATTGTTATAAAAAATTATAATCCATAAATAGTCTATTTACTCACATTAAACTAACAACAGAATAAATCATTAAAATAATGAACACTTTTTTGGTATCAACTATGTTATTGTGAACACACAGACCAGTGAGATTCACATGAATAACTTCTGCTAAGCCCACAGTGCTGATTTACAAACGCCTTTCTTTCCTTACAGATATTCCTGATGTGGTTTGATATCAGCTCTCCAGCAGTTTACATGTTATTAATGTAAACTATCCATTTTGTTATTTACAGCTCGGTTTCTCTCATCCTTTAAAAACTGTTACTTCCTGCATGGGCCTGGTACACAAGTGCCAGGTACGGGTTTGGCGAACCCACGGTGCCCGAGCTGGAAACTTGTGAGCGCCGCAAGTTTCCCACACCATAAACTCCTACAATGCTTCAACGACCACTGTATGGTATGGCAGTGGAACGTTGTGTGCCTAGGAGAATGGGGATCTTGGCTTCATCGCCCGGATTCTGAGGACGGAACAAACCTCTATTAAAATACCCTCAACCTCAAGGTCAGACACATGCCGAGGAGGCGAATGGGTGATGAGGAAAATCACTCGCTAGCGTGGAACCTCGGGCACCTGCACACCCCTGTTGTATTAGCATTTTCTTCTACATTGTTTATACTTGTGGGACCAAAATTAAGCCTCACAATAAAACAAAATCCTGAGGTACGGGTGTGCCGCAGACTATTCTAAATACACCCAGTTCTAAGAAGCGGGTGAGGGTTGATAGCTTCCCCGCTTCTGAAACTAATTGTATCAGAAAAGTTTGTTCGCTGGCGAATGCTTTTATAGTTATGCAAAGACTTTTGAAAAAGATCCCCCATTTTATATTTCTAAGGGTTTAGAGGGTCTGGTAGGTACCCTAACTGAGGAACGGGACGCTGCTGCTGGAAACAACTTCCAGTAGGCAAGCTACCCAACTCCTGAACTTTGAGAAGCTCGGTGAGTTCGCTGTTATATGCAAACTTCACAAATCCCGGAATAGCAACAAAGGCGTTGTCCTGTAGGGATATTATTGACATAGCTACCGAGGAACTCGTTAAGGAGTGGGAAGATCATAAAGTGGTCAAGGTGTGTCAGATGACACGGAGGGTAAATGGCAGTCTTGAAAAGACTGCCACCTTCGTCCTGACGTTTGACACTCCAGTACTGCCAAAGAACATCAAAGCATGGTACATTAATTTGAACGTCCGTCTGTATGTTCCGGACCTGATGCGCTGTTTCCAGTGTCAGCGGTTCGCACATATGACGGCGCCATGTAAAGGAAATCCAACCTGTGGTAACTGCGGGAAGGGCGCACATGAGCCAGGGTGTTAGTTGTACGCTCCCACAGGCTTGTGTCAACTGCTCTGGTTCGCACCCCGCCTGGAGCAGGGAGTGTCAGGTGTATCTTGAAGAGTGCCAAGACGCTTGCCGCTCCTATTTTTGGAACTAGCTTTGCTGAGATGGCTTCAACTCCCGTCAGGAAACAGTGTTGCTATCCAGACAACTGTTGCAGACAGGAGCACAAGTACAACGTGCTCATGTCAGTGCAAATGTGGTGCTAAATCCGCTAAGGTCGCAACATCTAAGACCGCGGATGTTGGTAGCAACACGTCTGCATCCTCGACCACACCAGCAGCAGCGAAAAAGGATCCACCAGCTGTGATAGTGAAACTACCACCACGTGCTGTCACGGTGGTAGCATGGCCAACTGCTACAAGTGTGAATGGAGGCAATCGGAAGATCCGTGGCCTGAAGTTTAGATGGACGGACCCGACTCACTTTGTGAAATCCCCCTCATCGTCCCCTCCCAGACTTCCAAGTAGTACGGAGAAGAAGGGAAAAGGGGCGAAGAAGAAGAAGAAGAAGAAGAAGAAGAAGAAGAATAGGCAGGTGACAGAGAAGTCAACTGAGTCTGAGTCTTCTGTCTCTTCGGAGCCAGAAGATATAGAAATGCTGGTGGACGAGCCTGGTCCCATTCCTCAGCAGGCAATGATCGAAGACCCACCCAAACCGGGGCGGGTGAAACTAAACAGATAGCATGGCCTCTTTACAGCCACCCATCGGTGTGCATTGTTTTAATTTTTTATATTGTTGTAATTCCTGTCTCACTGGCCACTATTCTGCCAGTGAGACATGTAGTGTTTTTAATGCTTTTGTGAACCTGTTTGGCCCCTTACAGCCATCCAGGTGCTGTACGGCCTTTGGTACTGGTGGCCCCTTTTTAAGCCACTCCTAATTTTTGTTAATTATTTTATTTGCTGTCTGTATGGCCGACCCCTTTACAGTCGACCATGCAGATGGTATTTTAGTATATTTTTTAGCCAAATTATTAGCTGCTCATTGTTAGGGCGCTAATGACTTTACTGTCAACGCGCCTTAAGGCCACAAAAACAACAACATTGAGGGGGATGAGTGGTGGTTTTACAGCCACTCAACCATGTGCATAGTTTCCATTTTTTGTCGTAATATTAGTTTTAATATTTTGTTCCTGGTTGGCATCTTTACAGCCAACCAGACTGGGTTTGTGAAGTTCTCATTTTTAATGGCCCCTTTACAGCCAACATTTTAGTATTTTATGTATATTTTCCATCTGTGTGGCCGACCTCCATACAGAAGGTAATACTGTAAATTTTAATCCATGTCACTTAGCTGGATATTGTTTGGGCGCTAATGACCCCGTTGTCGACGCGCCCTTATGCCCCAACAACAACAACAGCAACAAAAACTGTTACTACTGGTATTCTGATATGAAGCAAGTGTTCAGACTTAAGTCTGAACAGTGATTTTGGTATGGTATTGCTGTGACATCATTTACGTGGACTTATCTCGGCCACTTTTTTTTCATCAGATTGTAAATTATCATCATGCTCTCAATAATTCGCATAATGTTAAATCTTCTTTTAAAATTGATGAATTCATTAGCAATATAATTTTGCTATACCATGTCCCTCTAAGGGAGTGAGAAATATGTTTGGAAAAAAGAAGGCTAGATTCTGTAAAAAATTGTAGAAGATTGATGAACTTTGGGAAATCTCTTTGAAGTCTGGTTTCTTGTTTCATACAAGTGAAATGGCGGGACCACAAATCTATAAAAGAAATCGTCCAACTGTGGAAAAATCTACTACCAGAAGGTTTATGGGGCTTGTCTATAAATAAAGTTGCAGAAATAGCTTCTCCAATCATTGTGTGGGCAATGATGGTATAGTAAAGGTTGTATTTGTCAGGTGCAGAAGTAGGTCTTAATCTTCATTTAGTCTGGAAGGTGGTTGACCAGATCACAGCCTTGATGATACTTTTGGGTGAAAAACTTTGGCAAGATGTTGAATTTCAACTTGAATCTGTAAGTAGTACGGTTTTAACTTTGGCAATATTGGAGTAACAACTTTGTTCGGTGAAAATTCTAAAGTAATTGTGAAAGTGAGAAGTTTGTAGTAGCATAATGCTTGTTTTCAAACTATTGTTGAGTACTAATCAGCATGCACTAAACCACCACTCTGCTGTAATCTTATAGTCACCATTTCGAATATGCAGCTGCCGGAGAATATGTAATAGTTTATTAAAAGTATTTGTAGTGCTTCCTACAGTACATGAGATAATGTTCATGTGATACCGAGCCACTAAACATTATTGACTATATACAGGTTCAGATAATAACAATTGTGGTTGCCATTCCTTTACAGGAAAAGTTCGCATTAATTCCTCTTAAATGATCTGTCATTAGAGGAATCCGGAATATAGAAATAACCAACACCAATTTGGCAGATAGTTATCACAAAGTTTACTAAATACTAGAAAGTCTTCAGACCGGTATCATGCACGTAATTACAGTTCTTAAACAACAATGGACTTTGCTCCAACACAGATTCGTAACTAAGAACAGTGTCTTATTAACACCCATTTGCTTCCACAAATGTGCTTGTCCACAATCAATCAGTTTGAGGACATTCAACCTTGATTCAACATTCCGCATACACATTATGAATGGATACGACCCGGCAAGCTAAACACAAGGCCACTACTCCATTTGTACTACTAATTGTAAGGCACTTCTGCACCGATTGATGACTTGAGAAATAGTGTCTTGCTCAAACATGGCTGGATCGCTCTTTTGACTCTCGGCCAATCAGAATCGTCTTTCATCATTACATGCTCCTTCTTATCCTATCAGGAATTTATGCTTCAACTAGCATGACAGATTCTTTTATACCTCAATCACTTTACTCCCTACTTTATTTTCTGTGTAGCATCGATTTGTATTGTTCTGTCTTGTAGTTTGGTATGCTCTCTCTGCTCAATTTGCCACCAGTTTGTCATCCTTTACTTGCTTGGTCAGAGTTTTAACATTCACGTTATAACCCACCCAAAAATGGGTATTTTTTTCGGAGTGGGCATTAAAACATTTGGGACATTTTTCAATTTAAGGTGTTCTCTCACAGCTGTCAAACTGCATCTACTGCTTTCCTTCTTACATTTAGCTAAAAACACTTTATCAAAGCATGGTAATAATATTACTTTTCCCTATTTATGGCTTCTATAGGTTCCTGAATTAGAGAGTCGCATACAATTTCCAGGAAATAAATGTTCACATGTTCTTACAAACATGTTCCATACTAATATCTACAGCCCTTGAGGCTAAACTGATAGATGCTAGAAAGAAGTTGGATAGGCTGCGCAGGGAGGGAAACAGAGATGGTTGGGAACTAGTAACAGGGTAAAGGGCAATTATAACAAGAAGTTCTTCTGATTCTTTTGTTGTTGGGGTGCAAAATAGGTTTGCCCTGTTGCCAGAGTTAGACAGGGATGAGCCTTCTGTAGGTGTAGGTAATAAGCAGCAGACTTGTAGGAAAAGCTGTGTAGTTATGTCTGGTAGGCAGGGATTAGGGAAAAAGAAAGTCTTGTTGCTAGGTAGTAGTCATGGACGAGGTGTAGGGCCATTGGTGCAGGAAAAATTAGGATCAGGTTTCCAGCAGAAAAGAAGTCAACATAGTCATATGTGGTGATGTTAATGCAGTTTTTCTAAAACTTGCCCTGTAAAGTCATGTTAGAATCATTAGTCAGTTCATTCAATTTCTTCGAACCTAGTGCTAATCTTGCTCAGGTAGTAGAAGATATAGGTTCTTTGTGTAAGGATTTCACAGATCAGGATCATGTAGTGATAGTGGGAGGAGCGGGAAATAGTTTAGGCAGAAATGATAGGTGTAGTATCAGAGATGACCTGGAGAAAATAGCAGAAGCAACGTACCACACTCGGGTCAGTGTGATGTCAGTCTTGAGATGCTATGATCGGCTACAGATGAACTCTGCTGTGAGGCGAGTGAATCTAGAACTGGAACGGTATCTTATGTCTAATATTGGCTCTGGCATGGGCTTAGTACCTGTAGATGCTATTGATAGGTGGGGTTATACTAGGCATGGCCTACACCTCGATAGTAGAGGGAAGGGGGTTCTTTCAGATCTGATAGCAAAACAATTAATTGGAGCCACAAATTCACATGAAAAGATTCCTGTTGATAATGGTGTTAGGGCAGCTCCTGTTTTAGATTGGGTTCATGTATTAGGCAGAGAGTTTTAAAAGAAATTAGTTTAAACAATAATGAGTTTTCAGATAACAAAATTAAAAATTGTGTAAGGATTAATGTATTACATCAGAATATCAGAGGGTTAACAAACAAAGTGGATGAATTGCTAGTCCACATAAATGAATTAAATGATATCAATAGAATTGATGTTTTATGCTTGTCTGAACACCACATAACTACAGGAATAGGTATGTCAAATGTAACTGACATTAATTTAGCTTCTTGTTATTGTAGAACAAACTTGGAGAAAGGAGGAGTTGTCACTTATGTTAGAAATAGCTATAGTTTTGAGGATATAAGTATTAGAAAGTATTGTGTTGCATTTTGAAGCTTGTGCTACACAGCTAAATTTCAATAATGAAATTTTCATGATAGTAACAATATACAGAGCACCATCGGGAAACTTTTCTATTTTTATGAACCAATTTGAGCTCTTATTAACATTTTTAAGCAGAAAAGAAGTCAACATAGTCATATGTGGTGATTTTAATGTAGATTTTCTAAATAACTTACCCTGTAAAGTCATGTTAGAATCATTAGTCAGTTCATTCAATTTAACTTTGGTAGTTAATTTTCTAACTAGAATAATGAATAATAGTCACTCATTTATGGACAATGTTTTTCTAGATACCTCAAAATTCAGTTATACCATCAAACCATCCATCAATGGACTTTCGGATCACGATGCCCAGTTATTAACAATCAACACTTCAATAGGATTTAGTTCTAAGAGTAATGTTTTTAACTTCAGCATGTAATAAAATGATGAGTCACTTGTTTTAAAAAGTGCCTCAATATAACAAACTGGGAACATGTTTATAGTGTACAAGGTATGGAGGAAAAATACAACATTTATAGTAGCATTCTATTAAATTACTTTGAAAGTTGCTTCCCCTTGAAAAAGTAATGTTGTAAGGGACAAAACCACATACCGGGGTGAATTATCGGTTTAATCACCTTAACTAACCTACAACTTGCTTTAATTTCTTTCAAAATTTTCACTAATAAAACTGCATAACCATGAGTGAGCCTGGATAAATCAACTGTAATAAAATATGGCCACCACTTCCCTCCTTATTAGGGAAGAAAGGGATACTATTCACTATGAGAAATATGAACTGTTCAAGTCAAGAACTTTTCAATATATTTTCAAAGTAACATTTAAAAGTAATAATTACAGTTGAAGTTGGCTAATAAAACAGATCATCTCCAAAAATCGCAAGTTCTGAAGAGGAATAAACACCAGACTAATCCCCGTTAATTAAATATCAAAGTTTCACAGTCACTGTTTACACTTTGCCTATTCGAAATAATCTGACTTGGTTGATGGTACTGCATGCTTCATAAAACTTCCGGTAACCACTTTCGTGGACCAACGCCAGCACCACTTAGCAGTTTCCTTGGAACTGACTAACGCATTGCTGGCCTCAAGATATCTGATACAAGTGACCTCGGTTTGTCGCCGCTCGGCGTTATATACCTTTCGACGCACGACGGCTGTAGCATCTCGCTACCAAAAATTGTTAGGAAGAATATTGTGATCCCCAGTGTTAAGAATTTTACAGTGTCTAGTATGCTGTCTATAGATTTGTTGAGTTTATGATGACTTTAGCCCTAAACTCACTCAGTTGATTGTAAAAAAATTCAAATGTGTGTGCGGAATAGTAACTGACTTCCTGAAAATCATCGGTAAATCCCCTCACTGGCACTTGGCTTTCACAAGTCTGGAAGTTTCTGCTGAATTATAAATTATCGTGTTTAAACCCCTGTCATTTTGTTCTATGATTGCTCCTGATTTAAAGACTGTAACTTTTATTATTATCGGTGGTGTTTTATAGAAGTTATTAAACTCACTAAAATTGAAGTGATAGCCACCCAGTGTACATGTTAAAAATACTTTACTACAGCGAAAAGTGTTGAGAACTAGTGATATGGTCACATAACCAAAATTGATTGTTTACAAGTTGAAAAACTGAGGATTTCACTGATTCAGGTTGGTTTAAAAGTTATTAACTATTATTAACTGTTTATTTGGAGCTTGTATTATATGTTTGATTACTTTTTTGCTTTTAATTCACTGTATGTTCTGAGATAGACTGCAGTATCGTCTTCTGCATGAATCACTTATCCCATATCCTGTAGTTAAGAGATAAACAACTTTACAATTTCTGGAAGGCTTACCCCCTCCCTTATGCCTTGTAGCTAACAAAAGTAGAATTTAACCAAATTTTAAGGTGCTTTCGCGTGCTTCTCGAAAAGAACAAAAACCTTGGAAAACTATTGGCATTAGAACATCATGTATTTATAAAAGGAAGTTATATATTGCCTCTAGGAACAGTAAGAACGCTAATGTTAAAATACATTACAAATAGTACTGCAAAATACTGAAAAAGGTTATTAAAGAATCTAAAAGTATGTACTACAAACACATATTTCATGATTCTGAAAATAAAATTAAGACAATATGGGATATTGTTAAAAAGGAAATAGGAAAAAGTAATCAAACAGGTAATGATATTTTTATCAAAGAAAATTCAGTAGAATCTAATTTTTCAATTGCTGATATATTTAATAAACATTTTTTATCTGTTGCTGATAAATTGACTACTAACAGCTCAGTGATGCACAGTATGGATTTTGTCAGAACCGGCTTCTAAGAAAAATTTAATTCTATGTCTGTAAAATTAGCTATCCAGAAGAAATAATAAAAATTGTCAGGTCCCTTAAGAGCAAATACTCAAGTGATTATGATGAGATTTCCAGCAGATTAATTAAATTGTGCTCCACAGAATTAAGTAATGTACTAAGTTATCTGTTTAATATATCTTTACTTGAGGATACTTTTCCAGAAAGGCTTAAGTATAAAAAGGGAGATACAGCAGCCGTATCGAATTACCGATCAATTTCATTACTAACGGCCTTCTCCAAAGCTTTTTGAGAAAGCAATGTACAATAGAGTTTATGAACACCTTAAAAATAAAAATATTCTAAATAAATCATAGTTTGGTTTTCAAAAGGGTCATTCAACAGAACAAGCTATATTTGCATTCACTGACAATATTTTAGAAGGAATAAATAATAAATCAATTCCTGTGGGAATTTTTTGTGACTTGTCTAAGGCATTTGACTGTGTAGATCATAAAATTTTGATACAAAACTTAAAGTATTATGGTATAGATGGCAAGGTTAATAAATGGATTAGTTCTTACCATCTAAATAGAAAACAGAAAGTGTCAATGGAGAATTTTAACGCTGCCTTAAAAGGTCCACTGTTTTCTTAGTGGAATTTAATCAGATGTGAATTACCTCAGGGTTCTATATTGGGGCCACTATTGTTTTTAATATCTATAAATGATCTACCTTGTGTTTTATCTAAAAAATCAAAATTTGTCCGATTTGCAGATGACACAAACCTAAGAATTAAAAATACTCCAGATTTATCTACAGAATATATTTCAAATTATGTTTTTGAACTTATTAATGAATGGTTTACAGCTAATGGCTTGTCTTTAAACTTTGATAAAGCTCACTATATCACACAGATTAACACCAGATATAGACATAAAATTTGCAGGCCAGTCCATTCATGAGGTAGAGAATGTGAAATTTCTAGGTTTGTATAGTGATCATAATTTAAGTTGGAAAGTCTGTTTCTGACTTACTAAAGCCATTGGGTGCAGCCACACTTGTAATTCGTACAATTTCAGCTACAGGTGAACTCTGTGTGAGGCAGCTAGTTTATTTTGCTTATTTTCACTCCTTATTGTCATATGGAATAATATTCTGGGTCAATTCTACCCATAGAGACAGTCTTCAGAGCCCAAAAGCGAGTAATAAGAATTATGTGTGCGGTTAGCAATAGAACTTCATGTAGAGTGCTGTTCAAGAAGTTAGGGATTTTATCATTGGCCACTGAGTATATATACACATTAATGTCTTTTGTAGTCACAAATTATACTTTGTTTGAAACAAATAGTAAAATACACAATTATGGCAATAGAAGTAAACATGATCTTCACAAGGATTTCAAGTCACTGTCATTTGTCCAAAAAGGGGTCCGATATTCAGGGATACATATCTTCAATATGCTCCCAACACGTATTAAATGTCTAGTAGATGAGAAGAATAAATTCAGGAAAAAATGGAAAGTATTTTTAATTGACAACTACTACTACTCTGTTGAAGAATTTATTTCTAAGGTATCTACAAAATAACTGCCAGTAGCTTATGTAAATTTAGTTTTCATAATTAATTTATCATGTATGCGATGACTGTACATCTCCTGGTGTATGTATTGTTTTGTTATCCAATTGTTTACAGTTCCATGTATACTATGACTGCACATCTTGTGGTGTATGTATTATTTTGTAATGGAATTGTTTAATATACCACGTATGCTATGACTGTACATCTACTGGTGTACATATTATTTTGTTATGCGACTGTTTATCTATAAACTGACATCTTTCCACATCCCACAGAGCCAGTCTCTTATATTGGGAACAATGAAAAATGAATCTATTGTATTGCATTGTTTTTGTACATAACAATGTAATTAAGTCTAATAACTTTTGAAATATCCATATTTCTTCACATCAGAAAAAGAAAGTACCCTCTCATAAAGTAGCCTCATTGATTGTTATTACAAAATTAATTTCCAACTGCAGTTGTAAAACTAAGTGTGTCCCGTCACGGACAAATACACCTAAGAGTATGTCATTTTCAACCTTGTGCCCTCCTTGGATAGAGTTTCTAACACCATTGATATACGTGATGGGAATACAATAGAATTACAAATAAATAATGCTTGGCAGTATGTTTGATCACATATGGGACATGATATAACTAGTAAATATGATTCTATTCGCAGATGACATTGTGATAGTAACATAAAGTGAAGAGGATCTTAAGAAAATTTTGGAAACAATGGGGAATGACTACAATATGAAAATTAATAAATCAAAGACAATAGTCATGGTATGTGGGAAAGATAAAAACTCAAAAATTAAAATTAATAGAGAAACATTGGAGGATGTCCAAGAATTCTGCTACCCAGGAAGCAAATCACGAAAGATGGAAGAAGCAAGAATGAGATGTAATGCAGGATCGCACAAGCAAAAATAGTGTTCAACAAAAAGAAATGAATTTTTACAACAAATAACATCAGCTGGACAGTGAGGAAAAGCCTATTAAAAACTTATGTCTGGAGTATTGCGCTGTATGGATGTGAAACCTGGACAGTCGGTATAGAAGAGAAAAGAAGATTAATTTCGTTTGAGCAATGGTGCTACAGAAGGATGTTAAAGATTAGCTGGAGGGACAAGATTACTAATGAGGAAATTTTTGGGAAGGGAGGAGAGTATAAAAACGTGGAGGACAATCTTAACTGGACATATCTTAAGACATGAGAGCTTAGTAAAAACAATAATGGAGGGGAGGGTAGAAGGAAAGAGAGATCGAGGAAGACCACATTTAAAATACATCCAGCAGATAATGGAAGATATTGGCTGCAGGAGATATGTTGATATGAAGAGGGGGGCAGAGAGTAGAGCCGTATAGAAGACCGCCGCAGACCAATCCCAGGATTGAATACCGTAGAAGGAGGAGAATAAGAAGAAGGGACATGATATCTCAACACACAATTCATCTTGAATATTGATATAACCCAAATGGTTAAGAAATAGATTAGTTCTCCTAGAGTTCAATAAGGGTAAGAGTTTTTATAAATTTAGCCCATCCCCATGGTGGGTACTAATTACGTGATGTATGTTCATATAATTTACACAAGCAGTTTGATCAAAAGTCTGTCATTCCTTGCTAATTGTACAATGACATAAGTACATTTGTAAGTTTTCTATCTACATATTTACATTAAAAAAATAATTAAAATGAATGTTACATAAGAATATATTCAGGGAAAATTGGTGCTCTCATGGTTCCCATTCTTCTGTGGCCTCAAATCGGTTACATATACTGACCTTTTACAATTCATGACTTTGGATCTATCACAATATAGGAATTTGTATTATGGACTTCCTTGACCTCATAAGGTCTCTTATATAGTGGTAGGAATTTCATTGTTGATAGCAGAAGACTTATGGTGCATACAAATAAGAACTAGGTCCTCTGTAGTGCAAGTGTTATGCTTGATATTGGCATCATGCCACTTTTGTCTTTGTAAGGTTTTCTTTTGTAATTCAGCTAGAGCAGCCTTGAGCATGTCTGAATAGTTGTATGTTAGTGGATATGCAATATACTCCTTAACCAGTGTAGGAGGTTCTTTCTGGAAAATTAGTTCATATGACATATGTTAGTGGAGGTGTGGGGTATGGTATTAACTACACTTTCGATGTGTGGTAACTCTCAAACCCATTTCTTGTGGTTCATTCATGAATAGGTTCTGAACCATCTACCTAATTCATGCATCATTCTTTCCGCTGGGTTTCCCTGAGGAGAGTAATAGGATGTTCCTAATATCTTAATATATAACTTTGTAAGCACAGCTGGGCACAAAACAGTTAATCCGTTAATCGTTAATTAACGAAGTTAAAAAAATTGCGAAAATTTAACTTTTAAGGTAACCTAAAAAATCATTAACGGTCTTCTTAACTTCCGTTAAATTGGACTTCCGTTAACTTTAGTCAGTTACATAGGTTGTTGACGTCTTTTCGTTTGTTTGAACTGTGCGCCACGCCACCACTCGTATAGTCGTATGTTCGGTGTTCCTGCTAAAATCTTGGCGGCGGCGCGCCGAGCATTTTCAGCCGGCGGCAGCGTAACGCCGGCGGCGGCGTAACGCCGGCGGCGTGACTATTTTATATTGTGAATTCTGCAAACGTAAATAAATTAAAAAGCGTCATAACCTATCTTATTGACAAATCAACATTATTATCTGTAATGAGGTGTATTAATTTGTAAACATCGTTAACAATTAAAAGTTGCAAAACAACACCCCTGCCATACATAAGAGATCATTATGTTATGAAAGAAAATGTGCTATGACAAAAAAAGTAGAAGCTAGTTTGGCAGTTTCGGCCGTGTAATGTAAAAGGATGTCGCTGACTAACTTCCGTTCTATTTGTTCACGTAAAAACATGCAGGCCATGATTTAGTGAATCCAGGCCGGGTCGTCTAAAGAGGCCTTTAGGTCACAGGTAGGCCGTGGCACAAAGGTAACCGTAACAGGCATTAGTCGTAGATTTTAGGTTGGCGGCAAATTTCACTGGTCGCAGTTTTCACATATTCAGGTGTCCCAGTCCAACTTGTTTTCTATAATATTGTTGCTTTTCATTCTGCATTCATGTTTTTTTTGTTTTGTTTTTTACTACTTTTTTATAATAAAGTCACGAGTACCTTAATTGTCTCTCGTAAGACAATTTGCAAGTGTTATGTTGATCACACTCTCAACAAAGATAAAAACAGACAGGAATACTACTTCATTGTTGTGGCGATGACGTAACCACAATTTGTTAATTTTTATAAATAAATCCACACTTGCATCATGGTACATAACACCTTGAGATAGAGAGCAGTTATTCCTACTGTACTATAATACTAATACATGAATACAACTTTTGACTGGTTAACTTTTAACGGATAACTATAACTTGCGTTAAATTTATAAACATTTAACGCTTTAACGATTATCGAAGTTAACTTTTTAAGTAGCGGAATAATGATTAACGAAGTTAACGTTTGGATTAACTGTGCCCACCTGTGTTTGTAAGGCATGCCTCCCATACCTTTCCTGTAAACTGTGGTCCATTGTCAATTAAGATAGCATTAGGTTGCCCTAGTGTTAAACTATTTTGGAACATATTGCTCTGGCAGTCACACATTTAAGGGCTTACAACTGTACAAATTTTGAAAATACGTCCAGTATGATACAGATTTGTATCGCCCCCACCTCTGGATGGTGTTAACTGCCCATATATGTCTAACGCTATAAGGTCCTGTTGTAGTTTTTTTTGGGGGGGGGGGGAGGGGGAGGGTGGTGGAGTCAACCTATTTGAGTGCTTGTACAGGGTGGCCACAGACCTGGAAAATCTGGAATTATCAGGAAATTTAAAGCAACCTTGAAATATCATGGAAATATCAGGGAATCCAAGTAATTTCAAAAATTATCAGGGAATTTTAAAAGCAACAACCAAAAATTTGGAAATTTTGTTTATAATTTATTTTAATATTGAACTTTTGCATTACATAATTCAGCTTATATATTTTTGACTTAAAATATCCAACAAAAGCCGCATTTACACTAGCAACTTGCATCTCGTCTCGCGCCTCATCGAGATACGATGAGATGTTCGTACGTGAGTGCTGATATGAACTCTCTCTGGAACTCAGCATTCGAAATTATATTTAAAAAAAGATGGATGACATCTAAATCAGAATTATAGTACTACAAGTAAACTCAGAAGTTATATTTTTTACTGAATAAAACAGCAATCGTAGAGTAGTAACTTTATAAAGGTGTTATGTTTCACTAAACAGTTTTACAATTTCAAGCTAAGTGTGAAACAGATGTTCCAAAAAAATTGAATTTGTGAAGAGTCTTCAAAGTCCTGTAGAATGTCACAAACTGGTTTTGAACTACTTTTGAGAAGCGATAATTATACGGCTTTATAACTTTTTTGTATTAATGGTATAAGGAAAATTAAAGCAGGAACAAAATAATACATCAGATCATGTAAATACAAACCAGATGTCTAAATAGGAAGGATTTCTAAAGTTTTGCTTCATTCAGAGCTCTTTCAAATGCTGAATCGATGCAGTATAAACATTGTGCTTGTGCCTTTGACTCGCACCAAACAAACTGCTGCCAAGGCGAGCTGCACACCCAAGCAACCATACAAGGTGAGCCTACATGATTTCACGGTTTATACAAACTTGTGTTCATGCTATCTTGCGTATACTCGCGGAAACTTACGTGAAAATGTTAACTCGGCAACAGAAGAAATTGAAGATGGAGCAAAAGAAGCTACAATAACTGAACCAGAAGAAAAGTTTAGCAAATGAAAAAAGGCATAAAAAGCTAAACTTTTGACTGAGTAACAATTTAAAAATCTTCAATTATTTTATCTACCAAATATTGAAAGATTACTAATTTGTTCTAGTTCATATTAGTCATTATCTTATTTTTTGCTACTCATTTTTAATTATGCTTCATAAGATTACTAAATTAGTTATAAAATTTTCAAATAAACATTCTTAAACATGTTTCTTTTTCTAATTTTTTGAGTTTTATACCAGATTTAATTTACAATCAAAATCTAATTAAAACATTAAATATCTTAATCATGCAAATAAACTTTCTAAATCAGGGAAAAATATGACAATTTTTTCTGGAAAACCTGGTAATATCAGGGAATTTTTAAATCATTTCCTTGTGGCCACCCTGTTGTACAACTGACTTAAGTGTCATCTCTTTATTGTTGCATGATCATGTTTTAAAGATAGATCCCTTTGAGGTAAAGTATTTGAGGTGTATCATTGGTACATGTGTGTATTTTCCTTGTCCAAGCCATTTGGAAGCCATGATAATGTGTCTACAGCAACATTTTGGTCACTGGGAATTTTTTTTTAATTTCATAGGTGAACTCCTGCAATAAGAGAGCCGATCTACTTAATCGACTATGCGTAAGTTTATACTTGTGATGGAGTGACAAAGCTTTATGGTCTCTTTATATGAGCACTTTCCTGCCCAAAACTGGTATCTGAATTTGTGAAATGTCCATACAATTTCTAAGGCTTCCTTCTTCAGTAATTCCATAATTGGATTCTGCTTTAGAAGCCTGCTTGCAAAAGTGATATGTCTTCTGCCCAGACCGTCATTATAAATTTACGATAATAACTGCACAACCCCAAGAAAGTTTTAAGTTGTGATTTGTTCTTGAGAGATGGAAAATTTTTGATTGCTACCATCTTGTCTTTGGCTGGAGTAATACCCATTGATGTAATGATGTGTTCTAGGAACTCAATATGCAAGGTTAGAAAAATGCACCTTTTCTCAAAGCTACAAGAACTTCTCTAAGTGTTTCACTGGTAATGAGGATGTCATCCACAGATATATGGACCTTTTTGAGTAATTCCAACCCTAGAACAGTATCTAATGCCTGGATAAAATTTGAGAAAACATTATTCCTCCTCCATAGAATTCATAATGGGGAGGGACCCTGGCCAATAGGGATAGTTCCTTCCCTACCATCTTCCTATCCATGACGTCTTACTACAGCTTAATTCTGCTGACTATCTGATCAACTTTGATGTCAATGCTGTCTGTATGCTTGCATTCCAGAGCCTCTAACAGCTTTGAATCTCTGTTGTAACTGCCCTGATTTCAACCGTTGCTACATGCAATCAACTTTCGCCCATCTTTAGTAACTATAGCCATCCACTACAATGTTCCTCATATAGAAAGGCTATGAATTTCCTAGAATCTTTTTAGATAGGAATTTTCCAGTAGGAAAAAGTTAAGACCAATGAAAATAGGTATTGTTTGCCATCGAAACTTTGAAGGAATTCATCAATTTGCGGTGGGTGGTCCCGTACGGTTTGCAAGCATTTTTTTAGTGTGCGGGCATCTAGTACCAATCACACTGACTGATCTGCTTTAGAAACAACAATGCAAGGGTTGTTAGTATGGGCTGTTGGAATGTTCTATAATTTTCCATTAAAGCATTCTAGTAATCTCTTAATCTACAAGTTGCCTTTTTGCCAATGGTATGGTATATGGCTTTATAAAGAATGGTGTCTTTCAAGTGACTGGAAATATATACTTATAATATTTTAAAAATCTGAAAAAACATCTGAAAATTCTTTAAGTAGATGTGACAGCTGTCCCCTGTGTTCAGGTAATGTTTGTTGAAGAACCCTATCCACCTTGCATTCTATTCAAGCCTATGTATGCAAAGTTGTGCAAGCTTTGTATAAAATTCTGGTTCTCTAGCTATATTTATTTCACTGTTATTAAATAGTACACGTGTGGACTTAACATTACTTATTGTACATTCCTAATGTAGTGAAAATTGATGTTTCTTGCCATTCGTATTTATTGAAAGTCTGCCCTGTTCACAGTCTAAGATGGCTATCATTGAGTAAAACCAGTCCAAGCAAAAACTACTGTTACTACAAAAACAAATGTTTCAATATGAAGGTGGTTGATATAAACTTCTATTATGGCTTGAAGTTTGATGGGTTTGCAATTCATGCCAGTTGCAGTGTTCAGTCATATTATCTACTGGGTATGTTGTTAGTTGTTGAATAGCTTGGAACTTAGTAAGAGACCGGGAGATGCACGAGTTTTTTAGCCCTGGTGTCTAAAAGAAATTCCATGGGTTTATTAATAACAGTTATTCGTATGATTGTTACTGTAACAAACTGTTCCTGCACATGATAGTCCTCCTGGAGTAGGTCTTTGGTTAGGTTATTATGATAAATGGAATTTATAGCTTTCTCTCTTAATTTTCCTATATCTATTATCACCTCCATTCAGACCTCAGTATTGACCATTAGCAACTTTTGGTAGATCATTGGAATGTTGTGGCGTGTATGGTGTGTGTGTGTTTCTTTCTGCTGGTGACTATTATCTGTTGGTAGTTTGAGTTAAAATATCTGCCTCTTCCCCTACCTAAACCTCTAATATGTGGTTTTCCTCATATCACAATATTTGAGAATGTTTTATTATTATTAAAATGGCCTTGTTCTGTTTGTCCTTGAATGTGTTCCAAATTTGTATATGTGTTGTGGTGTTACCTCCGAGTGTTGTCACACCTACCCTGATACTGGTTCCTGAAATGTTTGCTAATGTACGTTATGCAATATGCAGTGCCACCAATCTTTTTTCTGCTTGTTCTATGGTAATAATACCGTATGTCGCAAATGCTTCTTGAACCGACTGGGGCATTCAACCAATAACACCTTTATTCAGTTCTTATTCAGGTAATGGTATTGAAAAATGGTATATATTCACAACTTCTTTAGAAAAATATTCAGCTAATGTTAATCGTCCGTTTGGATATAGGGATGGCCTTTCCAATGTTGTCTTTTGTCCCAATATTGTATTTGTAGAGACCAGTACTTTTGAAGGAATGCATTCTTAAACTAATCATAGGTGGTACGTTAACATGGGATGTAAGTGTATGGGGGAGATTGTATTAGCCTCTTCCAACCAAAATGCCAACATCTCCTTCACATGGTAGACCCCATTTGCCTGGATAAGGCTCTGGCTACTGAAAGATTTCCAGTAAAAGGAGTCTCCTACTGCTTGCCAATAGCCTCTGAAAGGAGAACAGAAGAGCACCCTCTTGTCCTTGGGGTTGGAAGCAGCCCCTAAAGGTTGATGAACAATAAATGATCAATGGCCTGAGGATGCAGAAGGCAATGTGAAACCATTGATTTAAAGATCCTAAGGGTATCCCAAGGCCATGCAAACCTCTAAAATTACATATAAAATGATGGCTTCTTCCTGGGTAAAATATTCCAGAGGTAAAATAGTACCCCATTTGGATCTCCAGGTTGGTACTGCTCAGGAAGGTGTCATCAGGTTGGATATATGCATTCTACGAGCTTGAGCGTGAAATGTTAGAAGTCTGAATAGGGCAGGTAGATTAGAAAACTTAAAAAGGAAGATGGAATGACTTAAGTTAGATGTTGTTTTGATTAGCGAGATTAAATGGAAGGACACACAGGATTTCTGGTCTGGTGAACACAGGATAATTAGCACACAAGCTATCAATGGAGTTACTGGTGTAGGATTTGTAATGAATTAGAGAGTAGGGAAATAGGAGAGTTAGTTTAAATAGATTAGTAATAGGATTATTTTTATGAAATTAGAATCTAAGCCCACCTCAACCATGTTAGTACAATGTCAAAGGAAGATGATGAAGGAATAAAGAAAATATAAGCTGAAATTGAGGAATTAATCCAATACATGAAGGGGGAGGAAAATCTAATAATCATGGATAATTGGCATGCAGTAGTGGGAGAAGGAAAAGAGGGGAATACTGTAGGAAATTTTGATTTAGCAGAAAGAAATGAGCGAGGAAGCAGATTGTTAGAATTTTGTGAAAGATATAAACTGGTCATGGTGAACACACTATTTAAGAATAAAGCTAGAAGGATATAGACCTGGAAATGTGCAGGGGATACAGTCGGATATCAGCTAGATTATATCATGGTCATAAGAGATCAGGAATAAAGTTCTAGACTGTAAAGCGTATCCAGGAGCAGACATTGACTCTGACAATACTCTGATAGTTATGAAGTTTAGGCTGAAGTTAGAGAGAATAAAGAAGCAATTCAAGCATAACCGACTGGAAGTGAATAAATTGAAGTAATCTATCATGAGACAAAAGTTTGCAGAAATGGTAGATGTGGGTCTAAGAAGTCACTCTGAAAGGAGCTCAACTGAGGACGAATGGAATGCTTTAAAGCCCAAAATAATGAAAGGTGTGAAAGAAACATCAGTCTCTAGTGAACAAGTGGCCTGAAATCCTTTATCGCAGAAGAAATTGATGGTTCAGAGGAGAAGGCTCAAAAATGCTCAGGATGAAGCAGGAATAGAGCAATACAGACAACTTAGAAATCAAATAAACAGGAAATGCTGAGAAGTGAAATAATGATAGATGCAACAAAAGTGTGATGAAGTAGAAATGGAAATGGTCATAGGTAAAGTAGATGTAGCATATAAGGAGATCAAACAGAATTTTGGAGAAATTAAAAAAAAAGAGGAATAAACATTAAAGCTGCCGATTCTAAGCTCAGAGGAAACTGTACAGCTAACCGATGGAAGGAATACAGAGAGAAAATGTGTGATGGAGATGATGTCGACATTGATGACTTAGGTGGTACTGTTTTGAGGACATAATTTGATATAGCTTTGAATAATTTGAAATCAAATAAGGCAGTTGAAGGTTCCTGCAGAACTTCTGAAATCTCTAGGAGAAGAAGGAATCCAAAGATTATTCAAACTTTTTTGAAAAAGTTATGAAACGGGAGAGATCCCGCTGATTATAATAAAAATCTTCACACTTCCGAAGAAAGCGCAAGCTAACAGATGTTAGAATTACTTCAATACATTTTGTCGTTTGGTAACAAAAACGCAATTTTATTGTTTGAAATACATTTTATTACTCAATACAATGTCCCTGAACTTCAATACACGTGTTCCACTTATCTTCCAATTTATGGACTCCATCCCTGAAGTGCGAATCCGGAAGACTGTCGAAGTAGGCTTTGATGACTGCTATTACCTCTTCGCTCAATGAAAATTGCTGTCCGTGCATGAATTTTTTTAGATGCAGGAACAGCAGGAAGTCAGAGGGAGCCAAATCTGGCGAACAGGATTGATGTGGCAACAATTTGTCCTTATTCACTGATTTTCATGACGGTTTTTTGAGCAGTGTGAGAGGGTGCATTGCCTTGGTGAAAAATTATTTTTTCTTCTGTAAATCATGTCTTTTCTCTAGCGGAATAAGACAGTGAAAAGTGCCCCTGGCCCATCCCGTTCATGGGGCATACCAGTTCACAGATCTGGGTTAGCATAGCCTTCGGACCGATTTTTGTTTCAATGCCGCCATTCTAGAGGGCGCTACAGGGGTGAATGTGCCATTGGGGCCTAAATGCATATCTTGTGAAATCAATTCGGGAAAATTCAGAAAAAAATCAGGGACGTGCACATTGCTACAGGAAATATCTAGTATTTTTGTGGAATTTTTTGGCGCATTTCACAATGTTTTATCGCAATTTGTTTATATCGAGTTCCTAGTAAGATTTCAGACCTGTCCGAGTGGTGCACCACTCGGATAGGTCTAAAATATGAACCGTAGATATAGTGCCCATAGATGATTCTACAGTAAAAATCTAAACATTGTCACTCAAGGAAATTTTGTTTACTAGGAACTCGATATAAACAAATTGCGATAAAACATTGTAAAATGCTCCTAAAAATTCCACAAAAATACTAAATATTTCCTGTAGCAATGTGCATGTCCCTGATTTTTTTCAGAATTTTCTGCATTGATTTCACGAGTTATGCATTTAGGCCCCAATGGCACATTCACCCCCGTAGCGCCCTTAGAGTGGCGGCATTGAAATAAAAATCGGTCCGAAGGCTATGCTAACCAAGATCTATGAACTGGTATGCCCCATGAACAAGATGGGTCAGGGGCATTTTTCACTGTCTTATTCCGCTAGACCCTTTTTACATCCAGCTGAACCAAAAGTTTACAGTAATAATCTGAGTTTTTTGTTTTACCAGCTAGGAGGTAATCCATGAACAAAATTCCTTTTGGATCCCAAAAAACTGATGTTAACACCTTCTTGGCTGGTTTCTGGACACTAAATAACTTTTGAGCCAAAGTATTGGGTTCACACCACTTGTTAGCCTCTTGTTTCGATTCAGGATCATGGTGGAAGACCCAAGTCCCATCCGTTGGGATGAAACAATGCACAAAATCCATTTTATCCTTTCTAAAATGCTCCTAATGTTGTGGGAAAGTTGCATTCGAATGTATTTTTTATCCTTAATAGGCCGCCTTCTGAATGGTTTTGGCAAGTTTATGGATATATTACACACTCATGGTCGTAAACAGTTTTTGAAGAATATGTAAACATTAACAACATATAATGAAAGATTGTAAAATGATAATATTGTCCATATAATCATTTATGCCAGCTGAAAATAGTTACAGAAAATAGTTACAGAAAAACACAGATATACACAGAGCAATGGATTTTTTAACTCACTGTGTGTTGTTTCCAGTTATTTCATTCTGCTGTTTTATTCCAATTTCTTTTCATAAAATGCTATTTAATGTCTGCTGAATTATTGTTACTTTTTCTTAACTTATTTTTTTGCTTTCTTTCAAATTGAAATTGTCTTTCTAAATCTTTGCAGGATAAGGACATTTACTGATCTCATCTTGCAAAACTCTGTAAAGCATTTGAAATTACTTGCTGAAGAATTTGATGATCCTGAATTGTGTTTGGAATGTCTGGAAGAAATTATCAAAATAGTTCATGACGCTGGGCACATCCATTATTTGGAACAGCTGCTAGATCCATTTGCAAGCTGTGAAAAGAGAGACCTTGCAAAGGTTTACACATATATTTTTTTTTTCACTCGTGCACCATCAAACTAACTAATTGTGCAGAACTTTTTTGTTGTTGTTACTTTTCTACTATCATGTCAGTGTTTTTATTTATCAAAAATACTGTTTTGTTATTAATGATAATAACAAGACCGAAAATATTGTAAGACAGTGAACATAAGTAGTATAAGAAAAGTAAACCACACGCTTACCATATACAAAGGCAGGAGGGCAGTGATTTATTTATTTCACATGTCCAGGAATGATATTTCAAGTTGAAACAAATAAAATTAATTAATTAATGTGAAGCTTATAAACTACAATACAGAAATTAAATGGAATACGTGGACCAGAATTCTGCACTCCTGAGGCCTTCTCATTTGCCCTAAAAAGGTCATCCAAGGTGCAGATTTCAGGCAGGCTTCTACATAACAGGTGGTGTTGTGGGTCCTGCAGTTAATGAGTTTGGATCTGTACTGAGACATTTCAGTTCTCAGCCTATTTGGCACCTTTCATATAGCATATGGCTGATCATACACCATGGCTGGTGCCTCTTTGACGTTGCTCCAATGTCCATCCAGTAACAAATTTTGCTATAGTTGTATGCGGTGAGCTCCAGGTGAAGGTGTTATGGCTGCAGTTGTCTGTATAAAACTCTTTCTTGACTTTAGTCTTGGGGGTTGAGGTAATTGTCCAAACAAGGGGTGTCTTAAGGTCAGTTTCCTGTCTCTTCTTCTCCATCTCTGTGGCTGTTTGTTTTTCTTTGACCGAGCGTGGTGGTGTAACCGCTAGCGTTCTGGCCTTGCATTCAGGAAGACGGCGGTTCGAATCCCCGTCCGGGCATCCAGATTTGGGTTTTCCATGGTTTCCCAAATCACTCCAGGCAAATGCCGGGATGCTTCCTTCGAAAGGCCATTGCCGAATTCCTTCCCATTCCTTTCCCCCCTTTCTTTCCCGTCTCTAAAGACCTCGCTGTTAGAGAGACGTTAAGCAGATTAAAAAAAAAAAAAAACTTTGAACTTTTGGTGGTGCTATATCCATGATTTGATATATTTTGTGACAGGAGTTGGTTTCAGGCAGCCTGTTAGAATGCAACCAGTATCATTCTGGGCTGTATAAACCTGTCTAGCATGTGCGGAATTTTGACAAAATTGTGCTGAATATTCTGCTGCAGAGAAACAGAGTGTTTGTCTTTTTTGTGGTCATTACTGTTGGGTTCAGTTTCCCTAACCTTCCTTGTTTTGTTATTAAAATATACTACTGGTGTCATATTGAAACTATAACAGATTCTTGATAGTATTTTATCTTACAAAGAGCTGGAAATTACTATTAGTAGTTTGATCATAGATTTTATAATATGTTTTGATGTAAGTGAAAAAGTGCAATTAGAATATCCATTGGTTTTTGCTAAGAAGGGTTAGAACTAAACTCTCAGTTCATCAATGTGAATTTAATAGTTCCGATGGAAACTGAAATTGCTGAATATCAAATGGAAATAAACTAAGGATATAGGATGGAACCATGGATTACCAATGCTGGCAGTGCCATACCTGCAAATGGTCTAAGATGTGATGACAGGAAAGTGGGTACTGATTAACACAAGGCCTCTACTCTGTCTTATTGAAAAGAGGATAATTCTTGTGTGGCTTAAGTAATGTTCAAGGGAGCAGGGCGGAGGCTTAGGCCCTCCGCACCTGGAGCAATTACCGCTCATCGCCTGGGGCATGCGTTTCGTGCGTCATGTGCATCACGAGCATTTCATATGGGGGTCCGCCAACGAAGCGTTTAAAGTAGCCACTCTGCCTGTAGAAACAGGCAGGAAGGTTGCGTACCTAGGTTCATTTTAGGAGGTTATTCCGATTTTGAAATGTCAAGTTTGAGTGAACAAGACGATATAGTTATGCACTATTATTCATTAAAATGCAAATGAGGAAGAAGAGGAAATATTGGGTGCATCCCTATGTAGGGAGGAACATCAGCTGCCCAGTATTTGTTGCCACCACTGAACTAAAAGAATCAGACACCAGATTTCATGCATTATAAAAAATGTTATAAAATTCATTTACCGAGCTTGTGGAAATTGTTTGTTCCGTGATCCACCAGCGAAATACAAACATAAGGGAATGTGTAATGACGGAAGAGAGATTAATTACATTAATGTAAGAATTAACATAATGTTTCACAAATGCTTATTATATAAATATTTTACATAAAGGTTTATATTTTTTAAACAATAAAATAAAGAATAAGCAGAAATTAAATATTTATAATAGTGCTAAATGCTTTTGGTTGTTGCGCAGTTCATTTTGAGAGCCATCTAACAGTTAGGTCTCGTTTTCAAGTTGTGAACTTGAATCTTGGAAAATTTCATTTGCTGCTACAGTATATGTAGATAAAGGGCTATGACTTACATATTGTAAATCCATCCCTGGTGTTGGGAAATCAATGGGATTGACTCTAAGTGTTCCATCTATTAAGAAAAGTCCTTCGTTTAAATGCTCTGAGTTGTGCATCTGTCATAAGTAAAGTCAGACACAAGACTTAAAGCAAATTTTTTGATGCCCACTTTTCTTTCATCAACTGGTGAGTTTGTATTAGCTGCACAAAATTTATCTTTCTTTGGACAGCAATTATTCAGCGACAACTGTGATGACTGCAGCACAGTTGTTGCTTGTTACTCTTCCCTTTCGTTTTCGGTAATATTTTTCCTGCGAATAGGTGTATCTCTTGAATGGCCAGGTTGGTCAGCCATGAAAACGGGCACTTAGGCCAACGCAGAAGGTTCATTAAATGGTGTAGAAAGTGATGTGAAAGAGAGGAGAGGTTAAGGAGTCTGTTTATCTTGCAGTAGAGATGGTGCGTACCAAGACTCAGGGGCGACTGTATGTTCTCATTTTCTTCAGTTACCTCATGCTCAGGAGGAATTTGAGATAAATTACCAGTTTCTAAAATTGATCCCTTGAAGAATGGTAGAGCAAACTTCATTGTGTCATTCAGAAAATATGCTTTTTTCCCTATTTATCCTATTCTGCTTGGGGGAGGTTTGATTTTTTTAAACGAAAGTGCTCGTAAAATTCCTCCACTTCTTGCATTTGGCCACTAGAAAGAAAAGAAGAAACATATTAATTACATGTACCTGTTTCATTTATCAAGTTATCAAACTACAGTGTTTGACTGCAATATGTGGTATGGAGGTTAAACTCGTTTATCACCCTTGAAAGTTAATTTTAGTTCTAAGCTGTTAGTGTATTATTACTTTATTTAATTTTAGCTTGTATTTATTCATCTTTTCCGTGCTCTAACTGTTCTATTTAAAATGTTTTATTTATTTATCAATCCAAAAAAAATTATTTATGGTTTATTTACAAGCTCTTATTTTTATCAGAAAGTCTTCCTAGGTATTAAAAATACATTGACATCGTTAAATTCTGTTTACCTCTTTAAAAAAGTGTCATTTCTTTATTCCTCCGAAACTTGCTTTCTTCATTTGTGTGACCTTGCTTTTTGTTGTCATCATTTCCTTATATTCACATGCCAGATAAGCTTTCAAATAAAATGTTCAGACCATAAAAATCCTACCATACAAATGCTCATTTTTAACTTCAGTATCAGTAAGAATGTTTGTGACATTTTTTATTTGATTCACCTTTACTACTTCGGTCTTCACTTACATGAAACTGGTCTGATTTTGACTTTGTGTCCATTAATATGAAGTTTATGCTTGTATCATTTATTTAAAATGCTAGAAGCTTTAAGTTATCTCTTTTTACAGGCTCTGTGGAGTTTATTTCTCTGTTACAAGATGGTCACATAAATAGGAGCCTATTTGTTTGTTCCAGAAAATCCTATTGGTTATTTTTAAAAGGCAATTGTAAATTATTTTTTTAGAAAATGCTATATGGATTATTAGTTCAGAGTCATGGTACTTTAAGTGGTGATACTGCAGTTTGTCTCATGTATTCAAACTTCTTTTGTAATGTTTCATCAAACTCGATAAACAAAAATTTCAACTACCTGCCAATGAATAATTTGTCCTGATTCTTACTGTATCTTTCACTTGGCATGCATTCAAGTTGTGACATATGTTTATATGATTTTTTTGATTTTTTTAAAAAAAAAAATTCTTTTAGCATAAAAAAGTTGTCCATATAATTATTTTTAGTACTTATTTCCATATGGCACAATTAACACTTCTTCTATATTATAGTTTTTTCCTTCCTTTTCCATTTATATCAGTATAGTCTATGCCTTATCTTCTTATTGTACCCAATATTAATCTTTCTCTACTGTGACTTAATAATTTCTCATTTTAGTTTAATTTCTACTCTGTATTAATAAATTTTATCTTGTTCATGATGGATTTATTGTTTGTTCATATTACAAGGATGTCCTTCCCCTTAACATACTTTCATCTTTTCCATGTAATATCTGAAACCTTTCATTTCAATAAAGATTATGACATACATAATGGCAGAGTCATGAGGATTTTTTAACTCTAAATAAATGATTTATAACACTGAGAGAAACCATTCTGTAAATACACACTGTAAAGTATGGACTTGGCTCAGAACAAAATCTCATACCCTTTTCACTGCACAAACTGGGTGTAAGCCATGGCCGAGCAATTCCAAATAAATAGTAAATAATGGATAATTTCAAAACTAAGCATAGGAACAAAGTAATGTATAAGATGTTGGTTAAACATGCTGATTTCTATGCATAAAAGAAATTTCAGGCATGTTGTCTTTTCTAGAGCAAAGCAATTAACCTGAAAATATGGGCAAAAATTTTTCACATTTGGACTTGCGATTTAATAAATATGGAGAAAATCACCAGTATTAGACTTTTCTCATGGTATGGGGATGAAACCATATATGTGTACCAAATTTCCTGTTTCTAGGACAACAGGAAGTACAGTGGAATTTTAATGTCGAAAAAGATAATTGAATTTCACTAAATTACAAAGTAATGAAAAGAAGCAAGCAAAATTTAATATGGTAAGCCCTGTCTATAATAATAATCTAAAGCATATACAGTTTGTAAGGTAGAAAGCGATTTAACATTTTGGGGTTGATAAGGAGTAGATAGGTGGAAATTTATAAGTTCTAGACTTTTCTAATAATCCTATGGAAATTACTTTAGGGAGCGTCCATAAACCACCTAGCTCAATTTTGGCCTCCTGTGAACCCCCCTCCCCCCACGTGGCTTTTGTCTCTACCCCCCCCCCCTCCCAGTGTAGCATATAGCTTTCTTCCATACAGATTCCAGAAGACATTTTGTACTGTTTTCTCTTGTCAGACTATCGTAAATTACATACGGAGATAATTAAATGACAGGAATTAGTATTTACCTCCTGTTGTGTGTTCTGCATCTCATTTTAACTGTGGCAAATAATATTATCAATCAGCGTATAACAAAATAGGTGAAATTTGGATGTTCTTAATACCCCAACTAAGAACAGGAATGAAACAAAAGTTAATATGTTTGCAAAGACTAAATAGTATTTGGAGGTATGTAGCATCAATAAGACTGAAGAAATTAAGGTACAAAAATGGACCGAATTGCTCTGAGAAAATGGTAGTCAGTGCCGCCATTGACTCGACTTGGCGGGTGAACTGAGAACAACTTTATGAATGCTGATGTATCTCAAAGAAAGTAATTTTTTTCTAAACTCTTTTTTTTCTGCATAAAGGTGAATGTATTTCACAGATGCTGCTTTTCCTGATTTTGAGCAGTAACAATACATTTTAATTTTAGTATTTTAATGTCTCTTGTTTTAATTTGCAGGCAAATTTGCTGCTTGAAATAGAAAGTGCTAATGCAGAGTTACTAAACATTTTTCAGCAATGGCTTTTATGGGTCCAGAATGATATATTTGATGCAGAATCCTTGGAGGTTTGTAACAGTTTAAATCTTAATACCTGATCAATACCACCAAGTCACACACATTACAATCAATTTTCATTATCTCTTGATAAAGTGATTAGTCTTGTTGTTCTGTAAATTTTGTTAGAGCTTGCCACCAGTCAAACCAGATGGGAGAAATGAATTTTAGAATCCATTTGTTTTAATAGATTGTAAAAATTACTATTACATTATAAATGGAGGGTACAGATATTATCGCGTGACTGGTTATAATTATAAATAACTGAGTTCTTTTGCTTTCAAAATATATTGTTTATTATTCACAACTCATATTCCTCTAGGAACTACATCAATGGTTTCAAAGCAACCGTTCGGTCTTTATGTCGCTAACCTCTTGCTATCTCTTGAGTTCTTATCGCCATGGCAACTTACATTTCTTTGCTATAGGAGTAAATAAATCGATTTTTGTTTAATTTCATGGCACAAAAATATGGTTTTCTTATGAAATGTTTCTGTTCTGTCATAATATGTAATTTAACATAGTGAAACTCAAAAGTAGATTGTGGCTATTAATGAGCTACTTTGTAACTGAAGAAGGGTGTACAGCATTTGTATTGCCTGAGGTACATATTAGACTTGTATCCATTCAGTTCTGTTCAGCATCTTCCTCTTCCCAGTATCCTATTATGTTCAGTTTTTGCAGGCCCACTTTTAATTGTTGTCAAGAGGTTCCTGGAAGTCTTCATAATATTTTATTCATATTATTGGACATCCACTCTACATTTTATTCATAACCTTTTGATTCGGAGCTTTCACGATGTGCCAGTACTATTTACCTTTACCTAATGTAGTTCATGGTTATAGGTAAAATAGCTGATCATGAATCCACAGTAGCCAATTTCTTTCCCCATTCTCTCATTTGTGTACACATTTCTCCTTCATGATCTGGTGCCCCAAGGGTATTAGTTCTATATTTCAGTGTAATTGACCAAGTTTTTAAAGCAAATGTATTGAAAAATCTTATAATAGTTTTATGATTTCAGCTTAAGATTTTAATAGGATACTCATGTGATCTCCTGTTTTCTTTCCTTCAAGTATCAGGAAGCTCTATTAATGTGCACTTAATTTTTCTGGGTAAATGATTCTTCTAGGTAAATGATTCTTCTAGGTACTTGGCACATTTTCCCTGCTTCTGAGAAATAAGTTGGTTGGCCATGATTTATGACAGCTCTGGACTGGAAATAAAATATGATAAATGTGATTTACACTAGAGAGCAGAGACCTGCAAACACCTTACTGAGGGATGGAGACTTTACGCAAGTGAGAGAACAACGTACAAGAAACCAAATTTTGTTTAACATTTCTCTAATTCAGACCGGTGACAACTAGCTGTCATAGAGGGTACAAGTTACCACTAAACAGTCATAGTGAATAAAAGAGTTCAGTAAAATAATAACCAAAAAAGATTTAGGTACATTTATAAAACAGTACAAATTCCAGAACTGCAGACATATTTCAGAAACTGTAGACATATTTCAGAAAAACTATAATAGTTTGAAGGAGGAAGAGTTCAAATGTATAATAAGAATGAATGAAGAAATCTTTATTCAGAAGCAAAAATATAAAGAAATGCAAGAAATATACATACTGTAATAGGGGGCTAAGGCGGTTTGAAAAAGATTAAGAAAGCAGCAAAGCATTAAGGAGTACATGAAACAGCTAAA
Organism: Vandiemenella viatica; assembly: GCA_031002005.1. NCBI lineage: Eukaryota > Metazoa > Arthropoda > Insecta > Orthoptera > Morabidae > Vandiemenella > Vandiemenella viatica. The sequence continues at coordinate 159,398,242 of JARYHS010011408.1, read as the reverse complement.
CAAAAAATTAATAGCAGCAAGGAGGCAAGCTAATGACACATTCATCAAGATTATTATTGTCAGGAAAAACACTGACTGGTAGAACTAAAATTTTCAGTAATGAAGATCTACTCATATATGCCACTGCTAGAACCACTTTCTCCCATGCCACTCCAGGTAAATGCTGGGGTAGTTCTTTCAAAATACCATGGCTGAATTCCTTCCCATTTATTGCTTCCCGATCTTTCCCATCTCTGATGACCTTTTAAAGAACAACTAACTTTCTTTGGCAGCAAGTGTTTTAGATGAAAAAATACTGCAAAGGTGGCATTACTTGTATTCAAGCTATTATTGTTTGAATATCATTTGTCCGGAAATTATATCAGTTTCTCTTTTTGTGAGAGAAGTATAGTTCTTCATCTGATGTTCCTTCTTTTCTTCTTAATTACAGAGCTAACCAGTAATAACCAGGTTCTATACAGTATTTTGTATTCAGAAGAAACTACTACCAATAGTATTTTTAATCTCAAGAGAACTAAAATTTCTTTAACTTCCCAATAAAATTTAGGGAAAGTGAGGACAAATATAGATAAAATTTGGAACTAGTTTCCAAGGTTACCAAAAAGACAAATGTCAAGCAACTTATTTAGCAATTGTCAAACATGAATAATAAGGGAAAAATAAGACGATGTAAGGAGAATAATTGGCTACGGGGTTAGGTTAAACAGTTAATCACCTCAACTATAACTGTGTTTGTTATGCGCCTTGGGATACTAGATTGTTCTTAATTTTACGGCTGCCACCATCTTGATTCCCTCAAAATGGAAAAGGAAGGTTCATCAAGTAAATAAAAATGACTGCTGCTAATTTAAAGTTCAAAGCTTCACTGCGAAAGTAAGTCTGTCTTTTTGTTACATTTGACGACTAAATGGCTATATTGGTATTTATGGAATTTGACAAGAAAAAACTTTGTATCTTTAGGAAGGACACAGGATACATTTTTTCCGGTATGAATAACAGTTTAGTCGTGAAGTTTTGATAACTTATTGAATGGTGACAGACAGATGATGCGTGTATAAGTCTGGAATGTTTAATTGATCGCTTAGGTTGTGCTTCTCTCACAGTCAGTTAGTGTATGATTTGTTAATAAATTTCATTTACATACAAAACTTATTATTTAGCATAGATGTCGATTTGTGCTGCTCTATTTTATTACTTTATGTCTGCTTAAAAGTTTCTGGGATCAGTTTATTTTGTCTTATTTTTTTAAATGCCTCGCAGGCATAAACCAGATCTAAGGTGTAGCTCCTGCAGACACGAGCAGCTAAACTTATCTGATGTTCATGTTTAAGAAAGAAAATGAAAAGCTGAAATTGAAGCTACCCTCAGTTAACCTCCCTCCCCCTGTCCTCCCAACTCCCCACACCTTTGTTTTTTTCTGTTTTTAAACATGTTTGAGATGATTCTCTTCATTAGACAGTTTAGACTGTAGAATGGTACAGCGATGGCTTTCCCGTCATATTATGCCAACTCGATGTTGTTTGGGACAAATTTTAACGTAACTTACAGCTTCTAGCAACGAAATTGTAAGTCCTAGCATACGAAGTCACGGGTAACAGCTAGTCTATATCTATAAAACGAAAACTGGATAAATTTGTTTTATAAAAACTCTGAAACTACAGAGCAGATTTCGATGGGGTTTTCACTGTTATAAAGCATAGAATCTCAGTTCAGTTGTTTGGCATGTCTTATGTTTCAGTGTTAAATAATGCAGGAGCATTAAATGAAATTCTGAACGTATGATGACAAATCCCAAAAATGGAAGGATTAGATGTTGCATATTTCGCACTAAACACACAACTACAATGTTTCTGACTATAGCCTTTAATGAAAGCAATAAGATTACAAATATAACTATTTTGCACACTAAACAAAACTAGAAGTATTCTTTCCTTTAATTTGGGATATTCAATTTTAAAACACCATAGATAGCCATAACTTGAACTATTCTTTCCTTAAATTCGGAATATTCAGTTTTTAAATGCCATAGATAGCCTAAAAACAACAGAGATTTTCTTTAAGCACGTTCCTTGGACAATGTCTCTTTCCATCAACATTAGTCTTCTGTTTATGATAATATTATTTTTGATTCACTCTGATATTTGTATAAAAGGCTGAATTTGCGGTGTTAAAGTATCTGGCGTTTCGAGCAAAAAGTATATCCATTCACTTCGCAATTGAATCAAATGTGAGTTTCTAACATTGGTCAGTAATTTAGTAATACAATTTCTTAACCAAATTAATGAAGCTTGATATACATGAATCTTTTCGGATGAATGAAAATAGTGTACATGCAAATAAACTTCAACCCAGCCGTTTCTTGGTAGGGGCTGCGTGAATCTAGGTTTGCTTTAATTCCGAAAAAATTTGGCGCTAATTTTATGAAACTTTTTACAAATGTTTCTCACTGCGGGAATTAAAAAAATAGGGTATGGGTAAATCAGCGCCAACTATACTGGGCAACGCTGGGAACTCGGCTAGTAGTAGAATGAAAAGAGAGTAAACTTGGAGTAGCTGCAGGGTGACCAGGAATGGACTTAAATGCAAAGAGATAGAGATAAGGTCCAAGAGATAGAGCTACCGTTCACCAAGTAGTCGAGGTCAGTCCATCAGTGAGGAGACTTCTTCTAGAACAATGTAGAGCTTACACTGAGTTCTGCGCAATTTCGGTAAAAGACTACACATTTGTTACGAAGTGTGTAAAATGTCAAGATCTGTAATACCTTGGTAACCTTTGTCCAAGCACTGCAGCAAAGACAACCATAAAAAGAATGAATGTCCCAATTTATCATAAGAGAAGATATGCATTCCTTGCTAGAAACTTGGAAAAACGTGAAAAAGGAGAGGAAAAGATTGCCCAACTTACCAATTTTTGCTACAACGCCTTATAAATAAAATGGACTATGGCCTGTAAACGCCCTGTGATAGGAGTGGAAACAACCATTGAAGAACAATTAATTGATGTCATCAAGAACTAATCTTGGCAATGGTCAAAAGGCAGGTAATAGTGTCATGAAAAAAGAAGGGTAATCCACCGTCTAGAAGAAGAAGAAATGCAATCAGAGCTGCAAAATACATAGAAAAACTGGTGCAGATAACAAAGAAAGAGTTCATGAATATCGACACACAGACTGATGACTCACTTAAGCAAATAAGAGAAATTTCCTCAATTACTGCGGAATCACTTTGGATACCGCAATTGAAACGATGTGGTCTTGGTTAGTCTAAGTCTGGTGAATTCCCAACTAACTCACAGGCAGCATCAAATACTGAAAAATTTACGGACGAAAAAGCAAAAGTGGAAACTAGGGAACTCAAATCTGTTCCAGTACATCCTGACCGAATGTATGCGAATTTTGAAACAAACTTGGAACTCACAAGACTTGAGGATGTTCAAACACTAACCCTGTCTCTTTGGCACATAACAAGAGGTTTACATCCAGGTGGTAAACATGTCTTTTTCCTCATCCCGAGGCAGTTGATAGGATTCAACTGAAAGCACAAAACCTGCCAACAGATTATGCACAGCTTCTCACTTTGGTAAAGCAAGTCTTTGTGAGGAGAGGCGAAATCTTCATTCCAGATATTTTGTACAAACTCATGGCAGGACCACACTAGATATGAGATTACCCGGGCCTCAGTGCTATGTCTACATGAGGAATCCTTGAGTCAGTATCCAAGGAAGGATCGCGCAACTCAATGCAAAGAGAAGTACTACTGTCCTGTATCAAGCAAGAAAACTGGCGGAGGAGCTGGGCTCCGACATTATCTGCCTCCTGGAACCATACTCTCAACAAGAAAAAATTCCATACATGCGGGTGATGTCGCAGATAATCACAACTGGACTGAGGCCCATGTCAGCCATAATTGTATTCAATAAGCACATCGTAGTGAATAAGCTAGTGCAATTTTGTGATGAGCACAACACATGTGTGGAGATTAGCACATACTGGAGAAATTTCGATTTACTGAACATGTATTTTCAGGATCGAGATGAAATCGAACCATATCTGCATAAAATAAGGGAAATACATTTAGCACTCGCAGACTAACCGATGATAATAACGGCTGACGTAAATGCAAAGTCAGTTCTATGACACAGTCGTTGAACAGATGCTAGGGGTGAATCGTTAGTAGATCTGATTAGTGAATTGCAGCTGGAGGTCGGGAACAAAGAGCGCAATCCTTACACCTACAACAACACAACTGGTGCCAGCACCAATATCGACATAACTATAACAAATAAAGGTCGGGCCACACTAGACCGTACCACACCCGGCTCGCACCGCACCGTCACTTTTCTAATTGGTGTCGCTCACTCGATTGAAGTGAGTTCAAACTAAACCGCATGTCGGCCAACACTCGGCCATGTGTTGGCCCGGATAAATTTGGTTTATATTTTGACGGTGTGGCCCGATGTCAGTCTGCTGTCAGGCTGGTCGATATGGAGAACTGTATTGAAAGAGTTCGGAAATTTCCGGTCCTTTACGACTAAATATTGTTTTAACATTACTGATTGCTTTAGAAGTGTGTCCTTTTTTTTTCAGCCTCACTTCAGGTTCATCAGATATTCGTAAAATGTAGTTAGAGTCCTTGCATGTTTGCATTAACAAATCAAAACCGAGCATGGTTTGGTAAGGGCTAGCGTTCTGGCCTCGCATCGGGATGACGGCGGTTCGAATCCCGGTCCGGGCATACAGATTTGGGTTTTCCATGGTTTCCCAAATCACTTGAGGCAAATGCCGGGATGCTTACTTCAAAAGGCCATGGCCGAATTCCTTCCTATTCATTGCCCCCCATCCTTTCCCATCTCTAAAGACCTCTCTGTTAAAGAGAAAGTTAAACTGATTAAAAAAAAAAAAAATCAAACTTTGTTAATGGTGAAAGTCGATTTAAGGCCTGTAAAAATTGCATCCGAGATCCGGAGTTTTGAACCATGGACCTTCCATACCCAATCACTTGCCACAAGCATCTGAATCTAAAAGTACTGGAGATATGTGTATTCAATCAAATAAAAGTACATTTGTGTTTTGGCATGGCAAAAATAAATTATAAGTACGTTTATTTTATTATGTTTGAATAATAATTTTTGATTATAACCAGATTTGTCTCTTGACTGAGAAGGTTATGGCGTACGATTGGGGAAATGAAAGTCCCTGGTTCAAATCCCTGTCTCAGCTGTAATTTTTATGGGTCTTAAAATTGAATTCACCTCTGGAAAAGCTTTGATTTGTTAATGCTAAAATGCTATGACGCTCTGTGTTTCGAATTTCACGTTAATCTGTAGTTTTCCTTTTCAAATTAGGTGACAACGATAGAGGTGTACTGCGCAGCCGATAAGTAACTCTGTGACTGGAATTTTTAGATCACATGAAATTATTATTATTTTACGGAATCTTTGCGGTCTGCATTAAAATAAAAATGGATAATAATCTTATTCTTTTTTGTTAAAAAAATATTGAGTGACTCGAAAAGGAACCTCAACCAAAACAAACATGCCTTAAATGTGAAGTGAGTGACGCTTGACATTTAATTGTGACTATAGAGATACACAAAATCTTTCAATACATGTGATGATCATTCGTTTGAACAACTTTGGAATACTATTTTTGTGCATAAGAGTTCAAACAATTAGGAGATAACAGGAGTCAGACAAAAAAAAGTATTTTAACGTACTTTATTACTTTCGTAGATTATAAAGTACAGTACTCTATAATAAAGTATGGGTGGTAGCCGCAGCTACGATACCCAAGGTAATTTTTTAACATTAATTCAGTGAAACAACCAAGTATTTACATTAAATGAGACTGAAGGCTACGAAGGAACCCGTCCGTCACACGCCATGCTACGGACCAGTGTGGATGTGAGGGGGCGAGCCGACACACGGCCGAGTGTTGGCTTGGGCACGGCGCGGTGTCGGTGCGGTCTAGTGTGGCCTGACCTTAACGCTGCAGGGAATTTGCTGCATGACTGGAGAGTGATGGACAACTTGGCAACCAGTGACCACATCATCATACAGTTTGATGAAGGCAGAGAAAGGAGAATTGCTGATCTGTGAAAAATCTACTTCTGAAAGCAATACAACTTTGGAGAGGCATCTTGGCAGAGGTTGAGAGAAGCTTTTGTAGCTCCAGTAGTATGAAAAGAAGACTTCGATGTATACAACTTGGCGAGGGAAATAACATGGGCAATTCAGCATGCAATGAGAGCTGCTGTTCCTCTGAAGACAACAGATAGATCCTGGACGCAGAATTGCTAGCACTGAGAGCAAAAGTAAGGAAAGCTAGAAAAGTCTATCAAAGGAGCTGAGTAGCTGCAGAAAAAGATTTTCTTCTTGTTAGATACACACAGCTGAGAGTAGAATACAAGCAAAAATTATCTAATAACCAAGCAAAGTAGATGGGAGTCATTTATAAAAGGAAATCTGAAGGTTAATCCATGGGGAACTCCGTACAAATTAGCCGCTGGTAAAATATGACCTCCCACCATGTTGTCCTCAATCAGAAGAGAAGATGGACCAGTTACAACTAACTGGAAGGAATGTGTGTATGAATTGTTGAACTGCTTACTGCCGCACAACATACAAGAGGAAAACACTGGACATCAAGATGACCTCTCCGTGAAGTGTGGCAACCCTGTGTCTGTGGAGAAAAGATCAGCGACATCTCTCTAGACGAGGTGATAACAGCAATCAATTCTTTGAGCTTGGGAAAAACACCAGGACCAGATGGAATCCCGGCTGAGGTGCTCCAGAAGTTGATCTTGGATGTAGCCCCAATTCTGTGCAAACTATTTAACCAGTGTCTTAGGCAGGGAAGAATACCAAGCATCTGGAAGCATAGGAAGTTGTAAACTCAAGAAAGGATATGACTCATACGCTCGATTTGCCTGTTAAACGTCTTGGGGAAGGTGCAGGAAAAAGTCCTGTGTGAAAAGCTTCAAGACAGAACAGCCAGAGTTATGAATCCAGATCAGTATGGTTTTAGGGCAAGAACGTCGACTGAGGTGCAATAAACCAAACCATTGAAATAATCGAAGAGTCGGAGAAAAAATATGTTGTAGGAATATTGGTTGACATATCGGGGGCCTTCAACAACTTGTGGTGGCCATCACTGTTTGCAAGACTCCGGCAAATGCACTGTCCAAGACGGCTGTATTACAGTCTGAGAGACTAGTGCCAGTGTAGGACTGTTACTATGAGGTGTCCTAACAACAATATCAAAAGAGACATAAATAAAGGCTGCCCTCAGGGATCTGTCTGTGACCCTATTTCTGAGATTTAACATTAGAAGCAGGAATGGAAATTCTTCAACAAAAATCAGAATTGGTAGGACTGGTTGCATCGCAGACAATCTTCTTCTGTTACTTGAAGGAATGTCAAGAGCTGAGATTGAAATGAAGTGTGAAAAAGTGCTAAAAGTTCTTGTGAATTGGTATGAGGAAGTTAAACTTAAACGCGCAACCAATAAAACAAATTACATGGTGTTCGCGAAGAAAAAGCAACTGAAACAAATCCCCAATATTAAGATAGATAAGACGAAAATACGAAGAAGTCCAATCAATAGATACTTGGGCTTGTGGCTGGATGAATGCGTTACTTTTCAGGCCCATCTGGAGGAGGTCTGTGGAAGAACTGTACAGGCAATGAATAGAATCATAAGTATACGAAACGGACAGTTCCATAACCCTGCTCTGGCAATGAAGGCGTAATACAATGGTTCACTTGCATCAATCGTCAGCTAGACAGCTATGTCTGGGCAAAACACCTCAGAATGGTTAAGCTAGAGGAAAGAGTCCGAAGATTGCAACGAACCACAATAATCAGGCTCACAGGTGCATATCTTACATTAACATCAGTCCTAACAGTAGCAGCAGGTGTACTGCCCCTGGATTTAGAAGTGAGGAGACTCGGAGCAACATATTGGCTGAGAAAGAACAGGATGGACAAGGTTGTGGAAACAGTTGGGAAAGAAGTAAGCACAAAGAAGGAATTATGAATGCATTGATTGAGGAATGACAAAAACGAGTGGGACACTAGCGAAACTGGTCGCTGAACGTACGACATGTTCCCATCTGTAGCTGAAAGAATCAGCATGGGATTCTTTCAACCTTCTCCAGGGCTAATCCAGTACATAACCGGCCTTGGACCACACAGAAGCTTCCTAAAGAAATGTAAACTTTCACCAACCAGCAAGTGCGAGTGTGGACAGGAAAGCATACCAAAGCATGTGGTGTGGGAATGTCAAATAACAGCTGAGATGAGGTTCACACAGCAACAGTAGCTTCAAGGGCTGAGGATATTCGATATATTGCGATCTGAGAGACTGTCACTTGCTGAATGAAAGTGAAGAAATATCCTCTCAAATCGAAAAGCAAAAATATTTGGAGTTGGGGGTGGAAACCGACGAAGGCATCCACCTTGACCTGCCAAAATCACCTCTGAGTTCCCAGAGGAGTCTCCCTTCTGAGTGACTGCTGGAGCCCATCATGTATTCCGGAAGGGTAACTTCCTGAAGTGCTGGGGTCTCCGCCGCAGTCGATACCAGGAGAAAGAGTGATGGCAGTGGCTGCAGTCAGGGCTCTATAAACATACATATCGTTCTAGACATCTAAGACATCTGACGAGGTCTAATAGTATAAACGGGACAGTCAAATTACTCATTTAATATATAGCTGTTCAGACTAGGATATATATTTTTTTTCAAATACATGCATATCCTTGTAGTGAGATATACTGTAACGTATTCCTAATTTAGCTGTTAGTTTCATTCATGGGGTTCTATGTGTATGGTAAATATTTTCGATATAATATTGTCTTTAGTGAAGAATGTTTAGTGGCCCGGTTTAGCCTCTAGATGCTGGGTCAAAATGTATATGAAGCAAAGAGTCAGTTTATTAAATACACACATTGTAAATGTTATTGATTGCGTGGTAGGGAAGGTATTGCTTGTTGAAGATTATTTTGGCATAAACATTTGGTTGAAACTTGACAGGGCTGTACAAATTGGAAAGGTGGTAGGAAAATGTTACAAAATCCTTCATTTACTGGAAAGTGATGAGTTTTTTTTTTTTTCGTGGGTATATGCCTCGTCGACAGCGTGGTCATTAGAGGCGGGATGGGATTAGGGCAAGGAACGGGAAGGAATTTGGCCATGGCCTTTTTAAAGGAAGTATCCCGGCATTCACCTGGAGTGATTTGGGAAACCATGGAAAACCCAAATCTGGATGCCTGAACGGGGATTCGAACCCGCATCCTCTCGAATGCGAAAGTGATGAGGGTATTTACCAGAGAAGAGGTGGAATTTGGTAACAAAACTTTGGTCAGACTATTGCTTGAATATGATGTAGTATGGGACTCATACAGTTTTGTGTGTCAAAGGAGATGGAGGTTCGTGAAGGAGGTCAGCCTGATTTGTTTATGAAAATTATTGCAGAACAAAATTGAATGGGAAATTTTGAAAAGGGTACACCTCAAAAATTTTGACAAAAACTTTTTTCTCTCATAAAACGTAATCTAAATGTATCCCCTCACCTGTTATGTTCGGAAAAGACACAGTTCTTGCATTAATATTGCCATCTGCGACGTGATGTGTACAGACACGCTTGGAGATGTGATATTTTTGAATTTAATGCATTTAATTAACAGCCAATTTTGTCTCTTTCTTTTGTTTATGTCATGAGAATATTGTGTCATCTATCAGTCTCTGCATTGTCAATTTGTGGCGATTTAGTTGGCTTCGCCCACTGTGTAGGCGAGCAAGTGGGTGATAATGAGTATATTTGGTTGGCGATAATGCTAGGTTTGATTGTTTCTATATTGCAGATTTGATCACTAAATCATAAGGTCCCTTGAAATTCATTTCATTTATTTAACAAACTCGGATGTACATGCTAACCACCACCAATAAGTCTACTTATTAATTCTGACTGTGGACAAAGGCTATACGGCACTTCATCTCTTCAAATTGCAGGTTCTGACCAGCTTTCGTTCACTTATTTTATGCACTGTGTCATAATTCCTCTTAGCTTGTCAACCATCATGAAGCACGTTCTTTTAGTAATTTGCATATAATATTTGTTTTTTATACGTCTGCTCTATCATAATGGCGCGCAGCGACTTAGTACAAACTATAGCAGTGGCCATCTCGTGACTGATCTCTTCGGCGGCCCGTTGCAGACTAACTCCAACAATTACTTTTTTGCCATCATGTCTCTGTGCCTAACAACGCTTCGTGTCGATTTTAAGTTTTACACATAATATACATGCCTTTCTCGCCACAACCTGTAACGTAGTTGGCCTGATGGGCAACTGAGAAAATGAGAAGGGAGAATGTTTGGTATTGGTTTTAGTAGGTTACCCAAAGTGATATTTCCCCAAAAGGTAACACTATCAGGTGTAGAAGAGAATGTAACAATCACATTAGTAGCAGTCTCAATGTTGGACGAATTTTCTAAAGGAAGTTATGCTCAATCTTAAAATTGGAACAGAGACGCTTTGTACCAGTGATGGTGCAACAGCCAGCAGGTTCATAGTGGTATGAAAGAATGGTAGTAAATGAATACCGAGCATGGTGGTGTAATGGCTAGCATTCTGGCCTCGCATTCGGGAGGATGGCGGTTCGAATCTCCGTCTGGGCATCCAGATTTGGGTTTTCCATGGTTTCCCAAATCACTCCAGGCAAATGCCGGGATGCTTCCTTCAAAAGAGCATGGCCGAATTCCTTCCCATTCCTAGCCCCCCATCCTTTCCCGTCTTTAAAGACCTCGCTGTTAGAGAGACGTTAAGCAGATAAAAAAAAAAGTAAATGAATTAAGATACAGGGATGCAAGTACCGAATCTCGGTTTTAGAAGTACAAAATATGGTTTCAAACGGAATTTAGAGTAAATATGACGAGTTTTAAGGTAGGTTTTCAATAAAGGAAAAAATAGTAAGTTGAGAATGAAATAAGTAGTCAAAAGAAAGTTACATCAGATTAAAGGTTTTCTTGTAAAAAGATGATGACAGCGGTTTGAGATCGTTGAGTTGAGTGGAAGTATTTAAAAGTAATTTCAAAGCGAAATCTGTTAAAGCATCGTAGCTAACCAGATCGTGTAGAATGGATAGGAACGAAGGTCGACAAAGGTGAAAGTAAACTAGATCAAACATCTGGGAGGCACCCTATTTTTATGAAAGTGCAATTTTTTTACTAAGTTTGGCGGAAAGTTTTATTAAAACAACTGCCTCTCAATATAAGATATTTAATTTCAAAGTATTTAATCTGGATTCAATGATGGCTGCCAAGAAGAGATGAAAACTTTGAGAGACAATAACTTTTTAATTAAAGGTTTTCAGAAGGGAGCAAGATACACCAAATTAATCGTCGAGATATGTATAATTTCTGAAGATTAGAACAAACACGCTAGAACAAATAGTTGGGACACTAGACCTAGAAAATAGGTTTATTGAACTTCGAAGATTAGTAACAACAATAGGAGAGCAGATATGAAAATTTTTATAAGGATTGAAAATACTTAGAATGATGTACTCTACATTATTACAAAGTTTCATGAAAATCGAAAAAACTTAGGGTAGAAGCCTTTGTAACCCGAGCTAGTAAGAGAGAGAGGGAGTAAGAGTGTAGAGAGGATGCCAGATGGAGTGAAAAATTCCATCAGGGATGGCGCGGCTTGGGAGAGTCTATATAAGAAACCAGAGGGAATACCTCGGGCGCATTAGTCTCAAACAGGTTAGCGGGTGAATGTGTGAAGTGCGGGCGGGTGTTATGGTAAAGGACAGCGTTGTTGCGCTCGGTGTGGGTCACATATTGCGTAGCGTAGACCAATCATGAATAACCGGACTTTCGTAGGCAGCAACTATAATTATAAAATGGATCATTGACTTAACAAACTTCTTTTTCCTAATGTAAATTTGTCAATTAGTATGATTTCATTTGAGGTTTCAAGTGGAGTGAACTTTTATTGTGTCTGAATGGAGTATAGATAATTATCGTGGCATTAATCTGCAATTTTCGGAACGATGTCATTCTGATAACAATTCCTGTTGTCAGAGTAAAGATGTCTTTGAACTTTGAACAATAAATTACTGGATTTTAAAATCTGTGTTTAGAACAATCTTTTGAAATTACCCCTCATTGTAAAATCCTATTATAAAATTATTGGGGTTGGCGACCGATCTAATTAAATTAAATATTGCAGAGAACAAAGTATAGGAAAGAATTGAATTTTGGAACATTGGGACTATCAACTTTAAAACGTCATCTGAAAATAAGAACCTGGCAAACAATTTTTTTTCCTACAAACCCCCCTGGGTTTATTTTTTCCTATTTGGAAATAATGGTTTACAATGGCAAAAAATAAACCCAACAACTTAGAGAGACAGTATTACTCTATGTGTGACTCTTTATTTGTACAAAATCATTACTTTGAAGTGGTGATGATTTGCTGATTATTATAACTTTCATTACATCACAATATCAAAAATAACATTAACTTACAACAGAAGTGACCTTTCAAAAAATGTTCAAAATACACAATCTCACCTGTATCTGCAATGTCCAAAACATCACCAAAAATTATTGACCCTGTGTCGCGAAATAATCGCGGGAACACTTAGTTATGTTAAGTGGTGCAAGAAGCAGCAAGTAAATATAAGAGTGTAGGCGGAAAACGCCGTAGCGATACGAAACCGAAGAAACACGGGATGCTTTTAGGAGAGCAATATGTAGTCAACAAGAGGCAACGCGATAACATTAAAAGTGGAGAAAGCAGAAGGTCGGAGCGAGGGTGATAGGGCTGAGTGTTGACAGGAGCAGAGGATTCCATTAACACGACCTGACCCGGAAGCCTACGTGACGGGAAACACGGAAGGGCAGATAGGACTGATGCAAGAACGTAAACAAAGCGACCAACGCCACAGAAGGTTCTAGAAGGTTAGGAGGACACAAATAATGTCGTCATTAAGAAGTATAAAAGAAGGTGGCCGGGCCACCGAGAGCCAGAGTAGGGCGGAGCAGTAACAGAGCAGGACTGTTAGATTAGGGCAGCAGTAGGACGGAGAGACAGACTAGTGCAGGGCACAGTAGTCGCCGTTGTTAGCTGTTAGGGTCTTCAAGTATAAGGGTCTTAGTAAATGACGGACCAGCAGATAGAAGGACCCAAGCTAGTTACTCCCGAGGGGTGGTATCTTTCCTTCGGGTTTCTCATACTGCTAAACTGGTGTTACCAGCATAGTCTGGCAACCGGGGAGTTCCCAGAGGGACCGGCAGGTATGATGTTTCCAGATTCTGATATGTTACCTCCCGTAATTTCTGAGGAAGTAGGTCGGGCTTCGTGAGCTGCAAGCTTGGTCTTTGTAATTTCAGCTTGTATGTGTTTTTATTTCTATCAGTACCCTTCCACACCGAGTTCCCTTGTCTGAAAACCAAAATCCACTTATTTCTGAGACTTCTAATAGGTAACCTTAGACAGTCTCACCTGAGCTCCTATCTTCCGAACCGCTCGCGGAAGTAAAAGCCAACCAGGACGCAACACCTGTCATGGTGCCACAATACAAAATATTAACCTAATGATACAAAATTTGGTACCGTCATTCACAAAATTTGTTTTAACACAAGTGGTCCATATACAGTCTTTCCATTCTCAGAAAAACAAACATATTTACAATGCAACACACTTAAAAAAAATGAATGGTTTAATACTGTGAGGTACAACCCCCCTTCAAAAAAAAAATAAAAAAAACCTAGTCGTGGGAGGTAAAGTGTACAACTTCTCATAGGAAACATGTTATGTTGAAATACCTTGTCATCGAAAGCTGTTATATGTTAGTACAGTTACTTATCTAATCCACTCTTTGCAAACATAACATATCATACAATAATTCAAAACTCTATGTGGCTTGGCTTACGACTAAATGGTCATGCATTGATAATCTGTTACATTATACATGAGAAACTGTGCAAGGATACAGTCAGTTATAAACAAAGAGTCTTTTTCCATTATTTTTTTTTTTCTTCAATGGTAGGCAGTTCAGCTTGAAATATCATCATCTGTTAACTTTCTGCATATACTGCTTTACCCCCCTTTCTACTGAAGTGTGCATCAACAACAGCATCGATAGAAGGCATAAATACCTGGATCTTGGTTTTGTCCTATGGGAGAACCAAATCTGAAACTATTCAGGTTCCTTTGAAGCTAAAACCTAGACAAGACCCTCATCCCACAGCAGCCGGTTTCTGATAACGGCTTTGATTTGTAGACTAAAGTTGTGATACTCTAAAAAGGATGAACTGCAAGAGCATCGATTAAAAGTGTTTCCACTTGAATCTCAGTCTCAACTGTGGTAAACCAGATCTGGAAATCTGTAGTTTCCTTTGTAGGTACAATCTGGACCGGACCTCCTCCCACAGGAGACTGAGTCCCGACAACTGCTGAGGCTCTTTTAAATTTGGACTTACTGTTCATTACTATAACCACCAGCAAAACTGACAAACAAGTTTCAATATGTTTGAATGAGAAATATTGGAATAAAGTTCCACTGAAATAGGTAAGAAAAATTTGGCACCTTTCTGGTATCATATAATAGAAATACTCCACAACCCAAAATGTGTATTGGTAATAGACCAACTTAATGGAAGCTGTAAGATAGGACTTGGTTGCCTGTCCTATGTTACAAGAAAAATGATTGTCCTTAACTATATTGCTGCCCTCATGGAATAAATCGAGCTTACTTCTGTACAGTGGTGATTTGATTTGTTTCATCTTGACATGTACACCTGGTTCTTCTCTCTTAGCACTTTTCTTCTTTGTGCGTTTCCTATTTTGCTGAAAGGCATTACCACTTCTGAAAGAAACAGGTGAATGCTGGAGGATAGAGTCTTTCATTTGGTTGTCTGCAAATACAGTATCATCATGTGTTTTATTGCTTAAAAACTCTTTATAGTGAAAAAATTGCTGAAACTCTTCACAGTGAAAAGCTTGTTCGTCCCCAATGTGAATGTTATTTGCAAATATTCTAGGAACATAGTATCTGTTCCAAAAGGGAACATCAGGTTGTAAATATTGTCTGTTAACTTCATAACAGGAGTTGGTCTGCGACGTTTGATAATGGCTTCAGAAATGCCCAAATTGCTCTTACAATAGAAATTGTGAAAACATTACTTTTTGGGAAGGTTGCAACCTGTACCAAAACAACTGGTTAACTGTTACGCTGTTATCAGCTGTTTGCTGAGGAACTGTAGAGCTTGTAATCAGCACTAAAACTGGAGTATTATCATCTGGTTGTGCATCTAATAATGCAACAAGGTCAGAAGAACATGTAGTACAACTCTGTGTCTGAAATTGTTGTGGTAACTCTTCCAATAAGGAAATTCCCCTTTGGGATTCACTCATATCCTTCTGCAGTTGGTTGACATCATTCTTATTCTATGATACTTGTTCCTTGAGTGTTGAATCAGTGTTGTTGACATCGTTATGAGTATCTAATGCTTGTGAAAGTTGGTCAACCTGTGTGTTTACTGCAAGGGAGTACTGCTGAAGTGTCTCTTTGAGTTTTCTATCTAAAGCAATTTAAAGTAACTCACTTGTTTGTTTAGCTTGTAACTCAAGTGATTGTAATTTTGTGTCAAAAACCTCAAACTGTTTTGTCTGTGCCTCAAGTTTTGTATCGACAGATTCGAATTTCTGATCAAGTGTTTGCTTTGTTCGTTAGGCCTGTTCTTCAATTTTTGTATCGACAGATTCAAATTTCCGGTCAAGTGTTTTGAATTTCTGGTCCAGTATTTGCTGTATTTGCTGTGTTTGTTGTGCCTTGTTCAAGTGTTTCTTTCCTAGATGATTCAAATTTTTCATCGAAATATTGTATGAATTGGGAAAACTGAATGAACTCTGCAGGTGCTGGTTGCACTCTGTGTATATAATTTATGTCAAAATCCACGACGTCATCATCAGATGAGAGCTCTAGTTGGTCGCCAGATACCAACTGTCTTGGGGTACTATCCGTTAACATCTTAGAAAGTATCTTGTCCATTGAGAGGTGTCAGACCAGTATTCAATCTAGTGATGTGTCCTCCCCCTGTGAAAAAATTTTCTACCTCTTCAATAGCAGCCATGTTTGTGCACACAACTTCATCAAGGGAAGCATTAGCACCTTCCATACTTAAATGTGTTTTCTGTGCAATGGGTTGAGATATAAATAGGACGCCACACTCAAACTAAAACCACAGAAATTGAAATTATAGACAAATTATCCCATAATCAGACTTGTTGAGACTGCAAAACCACAGCAGAACAAACATTCAAATCATCTAAAACATTGTTTCCAAATTTCTGTGCTTACATCCTTACGAAAAAAGGACGAAAGAAAGAAAAAAACTGTCGAGAAATGAAAATAAACTATATCTGCACTGAAACCCAGTGAACTAAATCTTTGCGCCAAAGTACTCTTCTTTACACTTATTATGTTTGACTGTCTTGCCCGTACAAGAAAAACATGGCTCCAGCTTCGTTTGTCAGAATGTAGCAACCACCAAATTTTAATTTCCGGTTGACATTTTGTTTGCTGAAACCCGAAATTCACGAATGTTTATTGTCACAATATCACGACAAGCCACATAGACATAATAAAGTTGCTGGTCATGTATACATGTAGTCGATAATATCACATAACAATGTGATATTTCTTTAAAGTGACTAATTTCTACTTGTAAAATTACAATTTTAATACTTATGTAATTTGAAATCCTTTACATAACGATTCTGCAGCAGAAAAATCAAATACTGCAGTTGTAACTGCCGTTAACAATCTTTCAGCAAGCACGTGGTTGGCCACAACGATAATATCTTGCTATGTAGCCAACAAACAAAAATACTACCTCCTTGTTTCAAAATTGTACAAAACATTGCATTAACCAATGAACTCACAATTCGTATAAAAATGCTCTCAACACTGAGAAAACTACACACGTTTTGTGGCTTCTGTATAGCACTGCAACTTGTGTAACGAATGCTATTTTTGAAAAGAATATGAACAACACTTATTGTGGCTTTGATGCGAACTTATCTGAAATGAAACATAGCAGAGAAATCCGTTCTGAGATGCAAGCTGGAAAACTGATGTCGGCAGGCGTCTGGTTAGCTCAGATGTTTCATAGGCCGCGCGTATTCCATGTGGTGAAACTGCTTGGCGGCAAAACTCCTCCCAGCAACGTGAAGTATTGTGTATCAGGAAACAGCGTCTCAGAAAGCAGCGTTCAAATCCATGTCGTATATGATGGCAGAGCCGGCGTCTTCTGCTGTACATGCTGTCAGCGATTGAACGCAGCTACAAACCAAGTCGGAAGTGTGGTTTTCACGAAGGCGAGATAGAAAATGTGTCTTATGCCACGTGGCGATTTAGTTGGTTTTGCCCACTGTGTAAGCGAGCAAGCGGGTGATGATGAATATGTGTGGTTGGCGAAAATGCTAGGTTTGATTGTTTGTAGATTGCAGGTTTGATTTTTACTAAATCATAAGGTCACCTTTAAATTAATTTCAGATTTATTTAACAAACTCGTATGTACATGCCAACCACCACCAATAGTCTACTTATTCATTTTTACCGCGGAAAAAGGCTATACGACACTTCATCTCTTCAAATTGCGGGTTCTGACCACGTTTTCGTTCACTCAGTCTATGCACTGTGTCACAACTCCTCAGTTTGTCAACTGTCACAAAGCACTTTCTATTAGTAATTTGCATATAACATTTTTTAATTTTTTTTTTATTTCTGCTCTATCATAATACAGGACCGCAGCCTGCTTAATACAAACTATCGCAGTGGCCAACTCGCGACCGATCACTTCGATGGCCCGTTTGCAGACTAATTCAAATAATTCTTACGATTTCGATTATAATGTTCTGAAAAAAAGAAAAGGGCGATAAGAAATACTAAAAATATAAAAATTTTGTAGTAAAAATTGCTAAACTAAAAGGTTGCCCTTACCATTATTACCTGTAAAACAAAGTTTTTACTAGAAGCAACTTGGGTGTACGAATTCTGCATTTATTACATGAGGACAGGCAAATAAACATTCTACTCTTATCAAGAAGGGCAAGCGTTGAAAGGCCCAAATGAAGTGTAAACCTTCTTAAATGATTACATCGATAAGTTTGTTCCAAATTAAATAACCGATCAATGTCTTTTTTGGAGATGGTTGACTTGGGCAGACAAAAAACAGCATGGTTATCCGATTTTTAATGGCACTGTCTGTGCAAAGAAATATGATGATCAATATATATATTTTCCAGTATGCGTTCATTCATTTCATGATTGTGATAGAAATTTTGCCATAATCAGAAGGAAAATTAGACTTGAAGATAGTGTGTTCAACCATCAGCAATATGTTGATCCTCTAAAACAGTCCAGTAACAAACAGAAATTTAGAATTGAGAAGGTAAAAACAGAACACATACAGTACAACTCCAATTATCCGAATCAATTGGGACTGGACCCCATTCGCATAATCAAAAATTCGGATGATTGGATTTTTTCCAAAAAAGGATCTATACTAATTAATTGCTGTATGTATGTTGAAAATTGGAGAAAAACTATTTTTAAAGACAAAGAGCTTTTAATTAATTAAATGAAAAGGCAACAGTTTTACATGTTAAGCGTACTTACAAGTACTTTACATTAGTACAGTATGCACGTACTGTACTATAAATAAAAGTCATTGCTTGCTGGACATCTCAGTCAAACTAAGCTGTCTGACTGTGTTAATCAGTTTCGGGCAGCCAAGTCTCGCATCCGCTTGACAGTGAGAAGTTGCATGTTGTCACACACGGGCTGTCACTCCATCCACTTCTATACTGTTTCAAGGCCTTAAAACTCTTAACTAGCTGGTGGTCCTGTGTCTGCTTCAACTTCAACATTTAAGATCATCCTCTTCAACACTTTCTTCTCTCACATTATCAGTAAGTTCATCATCATTTAGAATTTTGTCCCCAGGGTCTAACGAATCACACACCACCCACTCTTCTATATCTTCAGCACTAATTTCTGAACATCCACGAATTTTCAAAAGAATGTTTCTGAATTCCTCAAGTAACATGTCATTCCCATCTTCTCCTCTCTCTTCCCTTTCTGTCGTAATTAAAAAAGCGACTCGGTTATTCAGCAATTTGAGTAGTCAGAGTTCAGATAGCTCGAGTTCTACTGTAATTGGTTTTTCAAGAAATGGGCTCAGCTAAACTTTAAAGAAAAACCACTGTCATTAAGAAGTTATGGAAAAGATGTCCCCAATAATCAAAAAGTTACTTTTCAAGTATCAGCTTACTTTGAATTTGATCCAAGAATACCTGGTGAAGTAATTGCATAATGACACATCTAAAGAAACTTTAAATCTTTTCAAAGTGAAAGGTCCTTGTATTAACCTACCAAACCAGGCTGATTTAGCTTATACTGGCAAACTACCAATTAATCATATAAAAATTTCAGACAGTGCTAAGGTCAAGCTGTAAGATTTTATAGACTTTTATGATGAAATATTGTGATGGCTCAAGTACAACAGAGCACCCTCAGATTTTTAAAGAAAGTCTGTCAGTTACATATTAGGTAAATTACTCATATAGCTTATGTAAAATTTATAATCTTTCATTTTAGATACCTTTAATAAAAGTTTTGGAAGTTTATATGGTGGTTTTTATAGAAATGTTTAGTATTCCAATATTGTGAATTTCGAAAAGGTCACATCTCACTCATATATATAATGTAGAATAAAATATAATAAAGTTTGACATAAATTACTCCTATAAATTTTTATTGGTTTTTTAGCATAAATGTGTGTGTATATATGTTTTATGAATTTTTATTTTACTTTTGAAAATAATTTTTCTTTTGATCCTGAACATTTTAAGTTATCAGATGGAAGAAGTAATAGTGAATGGAAGGGAAAAGATGACTGTGACCACAAGCTGACATTTGATTTAATGCATAAGGGCTGTGGAAAGGAAGGGTGAAGGAGTAACAGATTGGAATAAATTATCAAGGGAACTGGTGAATAATGAATCTAAAACACTGAAAAAATTTAAAATTAAAATTTGTTAAGAGCAAAAAATGGATTGAGATGGGGGCAGTGGAAGGAATTTACACTTAAAGGATTTAAAGTAATAATAATAATGATGATGATGGGATCATGATGATGATAATAATAAGGAAGGGGTTAATAGGTGACAGAAATAATGCAACAGGAGCATGTGCTCTGTCATAATTAAAGGTGATATAATATGAACAGCCATGAAAGGGTGTGAACAAGATGTCTGGTTGGTTAGGTTATGGTGGGCAATAAAGATAAATAACAAACAGACTGAGACTATTAGTTACAAAGGTACAAAAATAAAGGTTGCGTATTATAGGATTGATGGCAAATTGCTTGCTGCTGGCAAAAACTGTAAATATTTTGCCATATTAGTTGTACTTCCGGAAATACTGGGAAGTTTGGGAGGGATAGATTTTCAAAGTTCTGCATCTGTTGAAGAGAATGATAAGGATTTTTTTCTAGAGATCTGGAATGGAAAATCTTGTTAAGATTCATTTTTGCTAATATTGATCTTGTGGAATTAAACTGAGGATTCAGAGGACTTGTAAAGCATAGGAGCTGTATATTTTTTTTTTTTTTTTTTTTTTTTTTTTTTTTTTTTTTTTAAGGAATGAGGAACACAACAATGTGGTAAGAAAAGTGGTTTGGCAATAACTGTAGGAAAGGATGTGTCCAAAGAGGATATTTGGTTTGTGTGTGTGTGTGTTTCAAATGGTGTAAACAAGGCCTTGATTGATATTTGGAGAAGAATTTGTACGGGGCATATGAAGGGAGTAGATTTCAATGACCATAAAGTACAACCTGTTTCCAGGCATATGTTTTCACCAAAGGTAAGGGAGTTAGAGATTGGACTCAATTATTGAAGCAGATGCTGTTACCATCAGTTCCATCACAATTATGATGAAAATAACAATTGAAACAGTAGTAGTAATAAAATTGACTCTTGGTGTGTTTTTTAGTAGCGGTATGGTGGCTTAGTTGCTAAGGCATCTGACTGGAGATAGAAAGGTCCCTAGTTTGAATCCCTGTCTCGATGGGGATTTTCATTGGCTGTTAACCTGTCCTTCAACTCTGGTACAGCTGGCTGTATAATGTGAAGTACACCAGAATGCTTCCATGTTAAACTCTAGGTCCCCTATACCTTGTAAGATTACTGGGTTAGGCTTGGCAGCTACGATAGGGTCAGATTGCGCAGCTGATAATAAACCCTGTCACCAGGTTATTATGACCACACAAGTTTACCTTTTACTCTTTTGAGACTGATGAGGGCTCTTGTAAAGTGTATTCATTATTTTGCTTTTATCCTGGCCCTCCTGCCTTCACCTTTGACATGTTGTTTTCCATATCCTTCCTTATTTTTACTGTCCAATTTTTCATTTCATGAATTAAATCATTTGAGTTTTCAAATCTCCTATTGTGTAACAATATATTTTTAAAGAGAATAATTAATAATTAATGCAGCCAAATTATTACTGACTACCTTTTTTATTCACTTCCTTGAATGTTATGTCACAAAAAAGGTATATCTATGTTTGGAAGCTGACTTTTTTTGGAATCCAGACTGAACTGATGGAAATGGTGCAGTATGTAACACATTTTATTATTCTACTATCAGAGTTCTTGGCATTGCCTGTCTAGTTATTGTTGATTTACCCATACACCATTTTTATTCACATAAAGAGAAACATGTACCAAGTTTTAGAAATTCACGCCAACCATTTCTGGAATTAAAGCAAACCTAGATTCACCAGCACCCTGCCAAAAAAGAGTGGGTTGAAGTTGATTTACTGTTCACTATTTTTATTCATGCGTACCAAGCTTCATTGATTTCTGGGACTAAACTAAAAGATGATTTAGAAGCACTGTTCTAAGAATGGAGTTGTTTGGATACTTTGAGATGGAATGTGGAGATTACACAATAACCGTGGCGCCATAATTTGATGATGGATTCTTATGTGACTCGGTGACATAAATTGAAATTAAAGAATACATTTTTTTGATATCTCGCGTAGTTTTTGAGATATCGTATTTGAAATTTGATGTCGTTAGGTTGAAATGTGGACTGGGCCAGAAAATTATTTTCCTTAGCCAAATTTGATGATGAATTCATATGTAACTTGACGAGACAAATAAAAAATAAACAGTATATATCTTTCTT
>JARYHS010011408.1:159198972-159374972 GCA_031002005.1 Vandiemenella viatica | reverse complement strand
ATATTTTTTATAGTTTGTTGTTTCTTAGGAGGTACTCTCTTGTGAAAAGAACTTTTTCATAGATGTACAGACATGGAACATTTAGAATGGCGAGGTTTATGAAAAGTGTTCTACAAGGTTCTAATCTTTTTAAGTGACATATACTTCTCTCTGTTCTTTTCTGCATCCTAAATATATCATGTGGTTTGTGATGAGCTACCCCAGAAAATAATTCCATATCTGACCAGTGAGTGGAAATGAGCACAGTACACTTGCATTACTGTACTAATACTAGTGGTATCCATAAGGATTCTCAGTACATAGCACACTGTAGTCGTTTAGCTAATTTGTTTATATGTACATCCCATTTCATGTTCTGTTGTACCTATAACCCCAAGAAATTGGCTTTATTCACATTTTTTAGATCTTTGTCATTTATGGCTATTTGAATATAGTTTTTGTTAGCAGAATGAGGTAGACAAAAATTCAAACACACTTCCCCCCCCCCCCTCAGTCAAGATTAGATATTTGCATCAAACCAGTTTTTCAATTCACTCATGGTTTATTTGCTATTAATTGTAAATTTTTAATATTTGGGGAGGTGAATAAAACACTTGTGTCATCTGCATACTGATCTGCATCTTTTGGATGGACATTCCTAGTGAGATCATCTATATAAATTAGAAACAAAATAGGTCCTAACACTGAACCTTGGGGTACACCATAGTTAACAAACTGTTCCTCTGTTCTTGTACAATTTTTCTGGTACGTCAACAGACACTCTTTGTTTATGATTTTCATGATAAGATTTTATCCAGTTTTTTGTAATTCCTCTTATCCCCATTTATTTCAGTTTAGTTAATAGTATACCGTCAATACTGGGGTTGTAGTATTGATTCTATCGCCTCAACTAACTTCCAACTTGCTTTCAGTACAATAAAAAAAATAAACTGTTCAAACTGTTAAACCGTGTATAAGCCAGGATGAATCAACTGTAACGAAATACAGCCGCCACTTCCCTCATTGTCCTCAGGAAAGAAAAGGTTAATCTGCACTAATAAGAAATATGCACTGTTTAAATAAAAAATTTCACTAAATTCTTCAAAGTCACATTATAAATCACAATTACAGTTGAAATTGGCTATCGGACAAGTCAATTCCTAAAATTGCAAGTAATGAAGAGGGATAACCCGACCAAACCCCTGTTACGAATTTCAAAGTTTCATTCTAAAGCTCACAAATCACACGTTCAAGAATTTCATAATGGCTGACCGGAAACTATGGTGGCACGAACTACTTTCTGACAGTACCCGGCATGCTTCGGGCTGCAAAGTGCAGCTCCACACAGCACACTGCTCCCAAGACTTTTGACCAAATGTGGCGGCCTCATGACCCTTGGACCTAAGAAACCTGTAGCTACCCAGTTCTAAGCATAGTTTGGAAAAATTCTGTAACCTCAAGTGCTCAAAATTTTACAGTATATGGTGTTCTGCCTGTTGATTGATTTACTTTATGATGACCTCCCCCCTTTTTGTTTCTTACTCTGCGTATTTGTTGGCTTATTCCATTTGCTTCATTACCATTTTCACGTTATCCTTCTGCCTGAATACCTCTGTTCCGTTGATAATTTTCTCACTGCAGTGTTAGAAGTTGTAACAGCCCTCATACCTGAACTTTAAATAGAATTGTATTTTATAAAGTATTGGTAGTAAGCTTAAGTTTGGTTGAATATGATCTGGTATGTTTGTTTCACAATTTCCTGTAAATCAATGTATATAGACCTTGTTTTATGAAAAGAAATTATTTAGAGGCCATTTAATATGTTTAAGAACAGTACTGTGCAAGAGAATTGCTTAAATGTTTGTAATTCCAAGTATTAATGCAAGTTACGATATCTAAAGGATAATTTGCTACAGTTTAAAATCATATCTGTGAATAATTGTGTGTTTAAGTATCTTTAATTTCCATTTCTGACCATTTTGTAATGATGTTAAATGATTATGTATTAATTCCGATTGTTTTTAATATGTTTCAATTGTTAAGTATTGTTAATGTTTGAGAATTATCTGACGGAAGCTTTTGAAGTGTTCTAGAAATTTCGATAGAGCCTATATAAAGAAATCAGCAGGACAGTAGTTTTTAAACAGACTCAATAAATGTCGGCCAAGGACTGCGTTAGTAGTATTGTCTGTGGAAGAAGCGTTGTATACAATCGCTGGATTCATATAAACAGTATCGTTGTGTTGTGTTTCTATGCAAATAAAACAAATGTCAAATTGAACTGTATGGTGGATTACTTAGTTATCACATTAATTAAACCACGAACAATCTTATAAAGTGCTTCTTTTTCTTGCTCAGTTTCACTTCTCGTCACAATTTTTCACCTTTGCAATGCGATTCGAGATCTCGAATAGCGCCTCCTTTCACGCACAGTTGTTTGCGGTAACTGCACATTGACTTGCACCCCTGATGGAAGGTTACTTATTCTATCACCACCCTGTTTATTTATTTCATTCTGTGCACCTGTTTTCTGTTTCTCTGAATAATCGTTGGCTTATTCCATCTGCTTCAGTACCATTTTCACATTGTCCTTCTGCCCGAATACCTCTGTTCAGTCGATAATGTTCTTGCCACAGTGTTAGACGTGCTTATCTTTCTTTCCTCAGTTTCACTTCTTGGCACCATCTTTCAGCTTTCAGATGCTATTCGAGATTGCAAATATTCTTTTTTATGTTTTGGCATTTTAATTTTATATTTTAACTTTTTACACTTTACTTTTTCTGTTACGCATACACTTCGCCTTACATAATGTCAGAATCGTCCCCCAAACTCATGTATCTCATGTATCTTTCACCATCTTTTACCTCTGGCATTTTTTATCATTATATTTTACCTTTTCACACTTCACTAATAAATTTTTAATTTTCTGTTACACATACACTTTTATTTATTAAAGTCAACTGATGCATGCTCATCACATTTTGCCTGATACAACAATACATACACATGTATAGTTCAAAGATACCATCCGAATCGCGAAAATTTCCTATTCCACTTCGGCAATTTTTTTTCTTTATATTTTTAATTTTCACTATTGGCATTTAATTTTTTCTGTTGTATGTCAACTGATATATATTTATTTTCCACACACACTATTCACTTTCCAGCTTATCTGTTAAATGTACACTTTTATTTGTAAAAGTCAAAGGTATATCAGAGATAACAAATATTCTCCTTTACAATTTTCATTTTTTATCTTCGTATTTTTACTCTTCACACTATACCAGGCAGTATTTAATTTTTCTTTTACATGCACAGAATTATTTATAAAAGTCAAATGATACATTTTTTTCATTTTCAGATGTCATTATTCACTGTTTAAGTTTTCTGTTATACAAACACGTTTGTTTATAAAAGTCTAACATGCGATTCCAGAATCACATTGGAATTTTATCGATACATTTTTATTTTCATACATCACTTTTTATTTTTTCTATCATATGCACACTCTTATTTACAAAATTCAAATTATGCATTGCGTCATGCTTCACCTTACACAGTTATACATACACTTTTATTTATAAAAGTTGTAATGACTTGTGTTCCCCAACTGGCCAGTATGGTGCGGTCCTGGGAAAGCAGATTTTCAACGGGCTGTCGCAGTTGTTGGGGAGACAGCCATCCTATGAAATTTAGTGACACACCACTGGGATATTTCCTTTTACTTTGTTTCGTGGAATGCTGCACCAAGTCTGGCAGTGGAAAAGGGTCACTTCTTAACTGTGAGTCGATGCAAGAGGATGGACTGGCGGGACTGGTGGGTCTGAGGTAGGGATGATCGATATTCATTGATGGTGAATAAACAACAATGTTTAGATCGAAAACATCGATGTTTTGACTTCGATAACATCAACACATCGATGTTATGAGAATAAAATATCAAAACGTCAATATATTCTTTAGGGCCATCTAGCATGCATTGGATGTACTAGCTAGATGACTATAAAGTTTAACTATTTTACACTAGATGACACTGATCAACGTAACTGGAGTAGGCCATACAAATAGTTACATCTTTGCATTTTCTAAGGTATTAAAAAAAAACTGTCAACTTCAACACTCGCGTGATTCATGTAAGTGCGTGTGTGATGTGAGTGAACTTGTGTAGCAAAGCGAATTTATTTGCTATTGATAGTGTAAATAACGAAATAACAGGTATGGTAAATCTTTATTCTGTATTGTATTATTATTTCTTTGACCAGTAACTTTTGCGGTAATATAACCCAACAATGTAGGTACCATGAGTTTGTTTACTGTATTATTTCCTGCTTTTTATGTTATTTTGTATAAAAAGTGGATACATTGCCCGAGATTAAATATATCCTGCTTGCTGCTTTTGTTTTGCATTAAAGGAGTGTTAAGGATTCTTTTTTCAGTGTCGGTTGGCTTTGCATGCAGGTGAGTGAATTACTAAATGCTTAACGGTGGGCCAGTGATGGAGGGATTACGTAGGGTTAGGAATGAGTGATATTAATAGAT
Source organism: Vandiemenella viatica (assembly GCA_031002005.1). Lineage (NCBI taxonomy): Eukaryota > Metazoa > Arthropoda > Insecta > Orthoptera > Morabidae > Vandiemenella > Vandiemenella viatica. Next base: position 159,370,454 of record JARYHS010011408.1, on the reverse strand, counting down.
ATTGGTGAAATATTGTTATTGTATTTTCAATAAAAATAAACACATTTAATAAATAGAATAGATAGTTTTACTTCCTACCGAAAACATCGATGTTTTTAGACATATTGATGTTTTTCTATCGATGTTTATCGCACATCGATACTTTTGAATCGATGTTAACATTGAAGTCAACATCGATGATTTTCTAATATCGATCATCCCTAGTCTGAGGTGTGCTTCCCATCACCGGCAGTGTCGACAGCTGTGTGCTGACACGGTAATGTGACACTAACAGTGCGACAGGTTGCAACATATCAGGGCCCAGAAGATACCCTTGAGAAGCTACCCTGACAAGCTAGAGACTTGTTTGAAAGAGACTAAAAAAAATTAACAATCTGCAAGACTGTTTACATGTCAAATATTGTGTTGTAATGATCATTTAGTTTTTTAAATTAAATTCAGTACCTCTTTTTAACCCATTTTTAGTATAATTTGTAAACCCCTGAGACATGTCATGGGCGAGGCTTAATGTTAATATGTTGATATGTTGATAGAATAAGATCATGTAGTTTTTATTGCTGATGCGACGCAGTGTGCCTAACAAGTTTAAAGTAGAGCCATCACCTAAAAGACTATTACAAAGTCAAAGATACAAACTGAAATCGCGAATATTCACTTTTACACATTGGCATTTTCACTTAATCACTCCATTTTTTTAATTTTTCAGCCACACAAACACCAGTGCTCTGCACTAGAAAATTCAAAATAATATTTTAAGCACTTTATTTGAATTGCATGATAGGAGACACGATACTACTATACCACACACAAACACCAATGATCTATGCTATGTAGTTGTGGCAGCAAAGTGACATATACGGAGACACATGTCTTTGGTCGAAATACGAAAATATCCTTGATCGGCCACTTTCAACCACCATATCTCCCACACTACCACAGTTACCAAAACTCAGCCAATGTTGTGATCGATGGGTAAACTCCATGCTACTTCCAGACACAAACACCAGTGATCTGGGCTAGATAGTTTTGGCTGAAAAGTGATGCAACGGGACACATACTTTTTTAGTAGAAATATGAAAGTGGTACAGGTCGACCACTTTCCACCACCATTTCTCCCAAACCTTCATCGCTACCGAAATCTAACCACCATAGTGCACAATGGGAGATTCGATGCTTCTACCACACACAAACACCAATGATCTATCCTACGTAGTTGTGGCAGAAAAGAGAAGTATAAGGAGACACAAGTCTTTGGTCGAAATATGAAAATGCCCTGCAAAGACCACTTTTAACCATCATATCTCCCACACCCCTCATATATCGGCATTCGGTCAACATTACACATGATAAAAAACTCCATGCTACTTCCACACACAAACACCAGTGATCTGTGCTAGGTTGTGGTGGCTGAAAATTGAAATATAGGGAAACACACATCTATTTTTATGTATATATAAGATAAAAGATTCGATACATGTTCAAACCAGCATTAAAATATTGGATTTTAGGTCTTTTTTTAATGCATTTTGTCTTGGAAATTTTTTGTCATGTGCCGAGGTGATTCTGTTGAAATAATTCCATAAGACTGTATTACAAAATCTCTTTCTATGAAGGCAAGGAAATTTCATCATTGCAATATCATGTACTTGTGTATTAGATGTCTTCTGTGATTTTGCACCAGTTGAAATTCTGCTAGAGTATTTTATGTTGTAACGTGTTCCAAGTTTTTTGTGTGTGTGTTGACAGTTCAATTGGTTGCTCATTGTGTTTTGTTTGTTTTCTTAGGTTAATCCACAGTGTGCTTGCAGAGGTTAAACTGATCAGAGATCGAACTGACCATGTTGAAATTACAAATTTTGAAATAATTAAGAAGGAAGGAGATATAACAGATGAAATGGCGACATCTATATGGGCAATACAACAGCATTGGCACTGTGTGAACTCAGTGTGTAGTAGATGACTGATCAATCTACAGAACTTCCTGATTATCAAACTAGTCTGGGAAGATTTGCATCACACCAGGTTTATTGATACAGAGAAGGAAGTCTAACTAATACCATAATCCTTCTTTCAGTGGCTAGTAAAGAAAAACTAGGTTCCATATTTCTACAGAGGGGGGAGTATCTAAAGAGACTTCTCTCACAAACTGAGAGTATGGTCAGCAAGAGGGGTGGCTAGAATACCTGCTGGACTCTTACAACAATAAATCATAAAGTGCACAGGAGTTCTATTTCCCAATTATTCCATGCAATACCACTTGTAAGACCTAAAGTTTCACTGGGGTTAGTGCAAAATGTTCAGTCTCAGCTGTAACAGTGATCATGCCTTGGATAATTTTAGTTCTTGCTCTGTCACATTAACTTGGTCGCCACCTAGCTTGTATAAACATCAAACTAGGAAAGGTAACAGTTAATAAAAGTGACTGATACATACTAATAGATGTTCACTATATTCTTCAATTTAAAACAAAGTCACAAAACTAAATTGGCATCAGACAATGTCTTCAAAGATATAAATGTAGTTTCGTTTAACACAATCGAGCCAGACTAAACCCCATTGTTCAAAGTAAATCCAACTGATGCATGGAAGCAGATAAAATTTCATCACATGTCCCAAAAGTTCACTGTTTCTGCCAACGATCTTTAATTAAGTTACACCACTGTGCCACATGGCATAAAATTCCACCTCAGAGCAGCAACATGTTTGCTCAAACGACTTGTGAAAACTAGCCTGCGTCTACATGACGCCAAAACAACATGCCACACGGCATGGTTATGCTCAGATGACTTGAAGCGGACTGGCCCTGAGGAAAACCAAGGGCAGCTATATACAGAAACACCCATGGGAACACAAAGTCTTCCTGTTTCTCACGGAATTAAATTAAAAGTATTATCATGTTCTGATCAAATATCCGATCTCACACTTGTAAATTGCATCATCTTTTTGACCATGACAACTAAAAATATTTCTATAGATCTGAAATTTTAGCAGTTGTTAGATTGATAAAAAAAAAAAAAAGGTGTTAATTTTGATCCTTACAAAAAAAAAATCGTAGCATAAATTGTTTTCTGAGATTCCAAAAACTTGTTAATAACTTTTACAATTTTGCAGCTACTAAGATGAAATGACTTTTATTTTACTTTTAATTCAACACTCTTTCATATGATACCAATCAAGGCATCTTTACTATTTTCAAAAGGGTGAAATACAATTCGTCAACAAAACATAGAATTTAACTAATTAATATTTCCTAAGTTATTAAATCTATCACTATGAAAGTGACTTTAAACAATTCTAAGTATTCCAAACTGTCTGCCTATTGAGCGATTCTGAAGATGTTTTCTTTTTTTTTTTTTTGTATCAGTTTAACGTCCCTTTTTAACAACGTGGTCTTTAGAGACGGGAAAGGATGGGGGCAAGGAATGGGAAGGAATTCGGCCATGGCCTTTTGAAGGAAGCATCCCGGCATTCACCTGGAGTGATTTGGGGAAACCATTGAAAACCCAAATCTGGATGCCCGGACGGGGATTCGAACCGCCGTCCTCCCGAATGCGAGGCCAGAACGCTATCCGTTACACCACCACGCTCGGTCTGAAGATGTTACCTGCTGTCCCTGATTTATTGTTAATGTTTGAAATATCATTCCAGATGAATGCTTGAGGATGATGCAACAGAAAATACTTTCACAGAACTGTAAAAACCTGATTTTCTAGCTTATTTTAGTAACTGACTTTAAAAATGATATACAATGCTATTCAATTTAACTCTCCGTTCTGAGAGCAAATTTTGTTATGCTGTTACAAAATTTTTAGGCTACCTTACACACCGTGCAATCCAGGAAATATCACCAGCATCAACTGTGCCAAAAACATCAATTGACTTATTACATGTGTAGAGTTTTTGAACCATCCTGCCACCATCTATCAAGATCAGCAAGGAAATTATTAATTTTATAATCCAATGGGTGAGCTGTGAGATCATTTAATGGCTCCACCAGTTTAATATTATTAACGAGTTTTACCAATACTGTTTGGAAGAACATGCAAAAGAAACTTGCAATCAAAAATATTTAACACTTCTCATTTCCATCAAACAACTATATCCTGTAACAGTAATCATTTATTGCAGTATATTGACTGATAAAACTAATCTGTTGTATCCACTGCTTCAGTAATTGTTGAATTATTGATATCAAATAACTAACAATACATTCATAAGTGAGGTATTGAAATGAAAAGAAGAGAAACAACATCTGAATAATAGAATGTCTCTTGAAGCATAAAGGTAAATGGAAATATAGAGATAATAACTTGTTTCTGATTTGAATTGTGTTACCCCATTAGTCAATCATTAAATTTCAGAAGAGGAGATGATAAAAGAATCTTTATTTTATTTGCAATTCAATGCAACTGGAAGATTTAGGATGTACTCATACACAATGATGATAATATGTAGCCCATAAAATGTTATATACACTTTTTATCACTAAGCAAAATGTTTTTTGAATTTGGTAGTTCCATGCACAAACGTATTTTAGAATTATTACAGCTGACTATAGTAAACATGGTTATTAAAATAAAGCAGAGCTCTGCACCATGCATTCTATTTAATAAACTGTGGAAGAAGGGTAATAGTATTTACCTTATGAGATAAAATAGCAATAAACGAGATAATGTTTCTTTTATGGGAAAGGTTTTATTAATGAGACAATTATCTAGACAGATTCAATTGAATTGTTGTAATAGAATTACCTTAATCAGCTCCAAAGCATCTGTCAACCATTCAACACGTTCTGTAACTTCCAAACACATTGTACCAAGCATTTTTAAACTACGTAACTGCCTGCCATCCTCAGGATATAAGACTACCTGAAAAAAAATGTTAACAAAGACAAATGTGCAGAACAAAGTCTCAGTTACTACAACACAACTGGGCAGATTACTTAAAATGTGGTTATATATTACACATATAATCATAAATAAGAAAATAAAGGGAAATTAACCCTCCACATACCAAAGTGGACGGATGTGATGAGAGAACACTAATGCTGACAAACAAATATACAATATTTCGGCATCTGCCTTGCTCACAAATAGAAAAACGGGCCATTAGGCTCGGAACGTGTGTGCACAACGAACGTTACCTAATGACTAACCGTGTAGTGGTGGTGGGGGGGGGGGACGGATAAGGAGTAGACTATCGATATCTGTATACAATGTCTGAGATAATATATTTAATAATTGCAAGTATTTCACACGTGCACGAAAAGTTGTAAAATGGCTGCCAGAAATGCTATGTAATCTTATCGTTTGCTGCCTATAACTTTGTGCCCAAGCACGGACCGGAGCGACGTGTTGTCTGCTTAACCGATTTTTATGATGTGACCATGAGGGGCTCTACTGCAGCCCTATTTATAGAGGCAGTCTGTGAATCCAGTTCAGACCAGTTTCTCACCATCTTTCCAAACAATCTTGTGGATCTAATTTATTCCTACTTATCTGAAAATTTTACAGCAGGTAGCTGAGATTCTAAATATTAAAATCAATCCTAGTGACAATTTCTATATTTTCCTAACTTTTTGGAAAATGTTTAACTCCTAAGTTTTAAAGCTACAAAGTTGAAATAACCTTTGAAATGATTTATTTATGCTTCTCTTTCCTTTGATGTCAAAACACTTTGTTACTATATTCTAACAGGTATAATCAAAATTATGTAATTTAAATCAAAGATATTTCCTAAAGTATTGAAGTTATGGTTCTGAAAACTGTTTTAAATGATTCTTTCAATAAGATATCATCACTATCTAATTGTAATAACAGTTATTTAATAGCTTTTCCACCATTTTACAAATCCATCCCTCCCCCTCATAATCTGAATACTTCCAACACTTCTACCGGATACCACCATCTCCAGATGAATTTTAATTATTTCTTTTTCAAAAATTACAAAATATTACATACATTTAATATCAATTGATGTATCATGCTCAGAAAAAATTCTCCTTTCTGCCCTCTCTGGAAGTTTCATCTCCTCTGACCTCATGGATAATTAATTTCCCAAATCCTTTGAAACCAACTCTTAAACTTCAGTTATCCTTTGCATACTTTTCTATAATATAAAATAAAAAATAACATTTGTTTAAAACTATAAATCATTTTCCTATCTTTAAAACTATGGCTTCAGGATATTTTAATATGTTATTGCACTTTACAATTTATGCAACGTTCGATTTTTCAAAGTCTCATAACTCTTCAGCAAATTTCGTAGTTGATAGGGTATATTTCTCATTTTGCTAGTTAGTGTCTGAAGAAGCTCTGAAAATGAATGCAACGTTTTCTTTCTGAAATAGTCAAAATCCCATTATGTGAAAATGTTAATACTATGTTCTGATTTTATATGACTATAGCTGGTACCCACGACTTCGTTCGTGATTGTAAAGAAATCATATTGACAGCTATAGACATCTAACCACCCTAGTGCACGATGGGAGACTCGATACTATTACCACACACAAGTACCAGTCTTCTGCGCAATGTAGTTCAGGAAGCAAGGTAACATTTACGGATACACGCAAGTCTTTGGATGAAACACGAAATTTTTTATGATAGACCAATTTCAAACACCATATCTCACACAATCCCCCAGTTACCGAATTTCGGCCAACATTGTGATCGATGGGAGACTCTGTGTTACTACCACACACAAACGCCAGTGATCTGCGATCGATAGTTTTTACTTAAAAGTGATACACCGTGACACATGCATCATTGGCAGAAGTATGAAACTGCCACAGGTCGACCAATTTCAACCCCCATTTCTCCCACACCCCCATAGTTACCGACATCTAACAACCATAGTGCACTACATGAGATACGATTCTACTACCAAACACAAACACCAATGCTCTATGCTATGTAGATGTCGCAGAAAAGTAACATATGCGGAGACAGTCGAAATGCGAAAATATCCTTGGTTCGCCACTTACAACCACCATATCTACCACAGTACCACAGTTTCTGAAATTCGGCCGCTGTTGTGATCGAAAGGTGACTCTGTGTTACTACTACACACAAACGCCAGTTATCTGTGATCTATAGTTTTCGCTGAAAAGTGATACACCATGACACTTTTGTCTTTGGCAGAAGTATGAAGCTGCCACAGGTCGACCACTTTCAACCCTCATTTCTCCCACACCCCCCTAGTTTCCGACATCTAACAACCATAGTGCACTACATGAGATACGATTCTACTACCAAACACAAACACCAATGCTCTATGCTATGTAGTTGTCGCAGAAAAGTGACATATGCGGAGACAGTCGAAAAACGAAAATATATTTGGTCGGCCACTAACAACCACCATATCTACCACAGTTCCACAGTTTCTGAAATTCGGCCGCTGTTGTGATCGAAAGGTGACTCTGTGTTACTACTACACACAAACGCCAGTTATCTGTGATCTATAGTTTTCGCTGAAAAGTGATACACCATGACACTTTTGTCTTTGGCAGAAGTATGAAGCTGCCACAGGTCGACCACTTTCAACCCTCATTTCTCCCACACCCCCATAGTTTCCGACATCTAACAACCATAGTGCACTACATGAGATACGATTCTACTACCAAACACAAACACCAATGCTCTATGCTATGTAGTTGTCGCAGAAAAGTGACATATGCGGAGACAGTCGAAAAACGAAAATATATTTGGTCGGCCACTAACAACCACCATATCTACCACAGTTCCACAGTTTCTGAAATTCGGCCGCTGTTGTGATCGAAAGGTGACTCTGTGTTACTACTACACACAAATGCCAGTTATCTGTGATCTATAGTTTTCGCTGAAAAGTGATACACCATGACACTTTTGTCTTTGGCAGAAGTATGAAACTGCCACAGGTCGACCACATTCAACCCCCATTTCTCCCACACCCCCATAGCTACCGACATCTAACAACCTTAGTGCACTACATGAGATACGATTCTACTACCAAACACAAACACCAATGCTCTATGCTATGTAGTTGTGGCAGAAGAATGACATATGCGGAGAATGGCGAAATACGAAAATATCCTTGGTCGACCACTTTCAACCACCATATCTACCACAGTACCACAGTTTCTGAAATTCGGCCGCTGTTGTGATCGAAAGGTGACTCTGTGCTACTACTACACACAAACGCCAGTTATCTGTGATCTATAGTTTTCGCTGAAAAGGTATACACCATGACACTTTTGTCTTTGGCAGAAGAATGAAACTGCCACAGGTCGACCACTTTCAACCCCCATATCTCCCACATCCCCATAGCTACCGACATCTAACAACCATAGTGCACGTCAGGAAAGACGATTCTACTACCACACACATACACCATCAGTCTATGTTATGTAGTTGTGGCAGGAATGAGAAGTATACGGAGATACGAATTTTTGATCGAAATATGAAAACGCCCTGCACTGACCAACTTTAATCATTATATCTCACACATCCCCACAGTTATCGGCATTCGGCCAACGTTGTTCACGACAGGAAACTCCATGCTACTTCCACCCACAAACATCAGTGATCTGTGCTAGGTAGTGGTGGCTGAAAAGTGAAATATAGGAAAAAACACGTCTATTTTTATATATATATATAAGATTTACTTTATATCTCCCTTGGATTATTTTAAAAACTGTCTCTAAAGTTACTCTGCAATGTTATCTGAGTGAATTCGCTGCTCTATAAACAAATTTTGACACATTTGACCACATAGCAGCCTGTATAGGTCCTGGTATATTGTCCCATTTAGCACTTCACAAGAAGCTGAAGATTTTGATTGCCAAAATATAGTATGTAAATGCCAGGTTCACTTAACAGGTTATCTATTCAAAGGTTTAATTATAAATATCAAAAGACTTGCCCCATTGTCTCAGGTCATTGTGCAACTGTGATTGTGTCCATTTCCTGAAATAGGGTTAGGTAGTTCAACACAAAAGTGTCCACAAGTCAGTCTCTATTTAAAGGCAAGCTATTTCTCACAGATGAAATATTTACCTGATGTTGTTCTGGCTTTAGGGAGCGTCAACATCGAGGTTATTAGCACCCTAACTACTACTACTTGGTGAAACAACATGGCAAAATTGCCGTTTCTGCGGCCGACTGTAGAGAGGATGGCGACAGAGAAATCACAATAAAAATACTAAAATCTGACAGACATACCGTCTGCATGGCCGACTGTAGAGAGGTTGGCCACACAGACGGAAAAAATAAAATATAATAATACAACTATGGCTGTAGATGGGCTACAAAGAGTAAAATACATACATTGACTGGTTGGCTGTAAAAGGGCCAACCAGTTTAAATCAACGAACTAACTGGCTGGCTGTAAAGGGGCCAGCCATATAAACAAGATCACAACTAAAAACAGTACTTGGATTGGTGGTTGTATAATGCCACCAATCCAATCTAAAAACTAGGCCGATCTGCCCAAAATTTTTGGGACATGACCGGCCAAGTTGAAAAACTTTAAAACCACGTTGTCTCCGTCATTGTTTAAAATAAGGGACAGATCGTTGGCTAGGCCAACATCTGCCCATAAGTCTAAAAACAGTTCACATTCAGTTAAAATGTGGCGCACCGTCAAAGGTACGCCACAAGTATCACATTCCGGAGGGTCCTCTCGGCAGAGAAGAAAGCTATGAGTCAGAGGACAGTGCCCTATAAGGAGGCAAGAAAGGAGAACCTCATCCCGCCTCGCCCACTGGAAGGAGCTGCTCCACGGCTGAATGGTCGGTTTGACCAGCCGGAGCTTATTATGCTCAACTTCCAACCACTGCCCCTGCCAAATATCAAAAACAAATCTCTTCCCCGCCGAGGCTAGGTTTGACTTTGGGACCGGTTAAAAGTCGATTCTGAACTTGTCGCAGGCTACCTTGGCAGCTACAACAGCTGCCTCGTCCCCCCGATTCCCACATGACTGGGTACCCAGCAGAATAAAACCTCCTTTCCCTGATATTGGAGGGAAAGGAGGGTGTCCTGGATGTCTTGGATTAGACGGTCTGCTGTGTACATATTTCCTATGGCCTGAATACAGCTGAGGGAATCACAGCATATGATGAAACACTTATTGCGCATTACTTTCATACGCTGGAGCGACTTTAACACATCATAGCACTCGGTGGTGTAAACGCTGCACTTGCTGTCAAGTTTGAATGTGTAAGTCGCTCGAGGGAACACTACGGAGCAACCAACTCTGTTAGCCTGCTTAGACCCATCCGTATATACCGGGGTAAACATGCGATAATCGTTTAAAATATCTCTAAATATGTTAATAAAAACCCTGTCAGCGGTAAACAGTTTGTTATACCGAGACAGATCTAAAATTATTCTGGGCCTCTTTAAAAGCCAGGGGGAAGATCTACTCCAACCCTGGTGATAAAAAGTGGGCAGTTTGAAACCATATTCCTCTAAAATAGCCAAATACCAGCGTGGTGCACACTATCCAGCATCCGGAGATAACTGTTCCGTGCCGATCCGTAAACGATGCAGCTGTATTCCAGATGCGACCGTACAAAGGCTCTGTAGAATTGTAGCAGGCATGAGCGGTCAGCACCCCATGACCTGCCACATAGACATTTTAAAACATTTAAAGCTTTAGAGGCTCTGGCTTTTACATCTTTGAGATGTGGTAGCCAGCTGAGGCTTGTGTCAAAAATGAGGCCCAGAAAATGAACAGTATCAGTAAAATGAAAACAGTATTCCTCAAGGTAAGGTGGGGCTCCGGTAAAAAGAGTTCTACTTTAACTAAAAAGTTTTCTCGGCCGAGAAACGAAAACCGGTGTGCACTGACCATTCCTTCAGCCACTTCAGCGTGAGTTGAAGCTGCCGCTCAGCGCTTCTCAGCCTGGACGATGTATAAAAAATTAAAGTCATCCACATACAAGGAATACCGTATGGGACTCCTTATAAGAACTAATATACTATTAATCGCTATGGTGAAAAGGGTCACACTTAAAACTGATCCCTGAGGAACACCGTTTTCCTGAATAAAAACATCAGACACTTCACTACCGACTCGGTACCGGAAGCAACGGCCAGATAAAAATGACTTAAAAAAACGGGACAGGTTACCACTAAAACCCCAATCGTGTAATTGTTTTAAAATAACATGCCACCAGATAGTATCGTAGGCCTTCTCAAGGTGTTCGCTGTGGATTAACGCATCCTGTATTACTGCCTCCAGCAGAATCAGGGTGTCCAAGGTGGAACGGAACTTCCTGAATCCACACTGAAAGCGGCCCAGCAGATTACGGGATTCAAGACACCAGACGAGGCGGCGATTCACCATCCTCTCCAGTGTCTTCCCCACGCAGTTTGTCAGGGCGATATTACGATAACTACCTGGCAACACCTTATCCTTTCCAGGTTTTAAAATAGGAATAAGCGTTGCTTCTTCCCAAGAGTCGGGGAAGTGTCCTCTGGTCCAGATAATGTTAAAAATATCCAGAAGGTACTCTTTGGCATCTTTATTAAGATGCCTCAGCATATGGTACTGGATCAAATCAGGCTTTGTAGCAGTGTCATTTGCATTGTTTAACGCTGACTCCAGTTCCCAAAATGTAAACAGGCAGTTGTAGGCCTCTGTATTTGATGAATCGAAGCACAGCACTCGCCTCTTGGCAGCAACTCTTCGTTGCTGGAACCGAGGGACGAAGTTGGTGGACAAGGTGATAATGGAGAAGTTCTCCGCCATTTGCTGCGCTATGCTTCGTTCGTTGGTAATTATAAGTCCGTGATCCAATAATCCAGATACTGGTGGGCCAGAGTACACACTTTGACAATAAATTTGACCGCCACTGAAAAATTCTATCACTCTTATTTTGCACAATCTGACATCAATGTCATCCTAAGTAACAGTTACGCAATACTGGCTTTCCAGTATTACATTACTGTTTCCTGGGATGACATTGATGTCAGATTTTGCAAAATATGAGTGGTAGAATTTTTCAGCGGCGGCCAAATTTATTGTCAAAGTGTGTACCTTCCAGATATACGGCCGATAGACTCCAATCCTTTTGATGAGGGTGTGGAACGATTTATAGTGCTCACAAAGTTCTGCAATGACCTTTTCTTGCTCTCCTGAATAACACGGCGTGCCTCAGCTCTGGCTATACGGAACACTGCCAGGTTGTCAGGTGTAGGGTACAACCTAAAACGCCGCAACGCCCGTCTGCGACCCTGAATAGCGGAATGACATTCGTCGTTCCACCAGGGGACGGGCGTCCTTCGCAGCGTTCCCGAGCTTTTCGGCATGGAAATGTCAACTGCCTGGTGAATCGCCTGTGTAAGATGATTCACCTTCTCCTCAATACTGTTATACTCCTTGAGAGTAATGGAGTTCTGGTAAAGTTTCCAATCAGCTTTGTTAACGTTCCACTTGCATCGGTTATTACCTTCTCCACGTTCGAATGCTAAACGCATCATTATGGGAAAGTGGTCACTGCTGTGAAGGTCGTGATCCACATCCCAATGCATGAAGTCAGCAATTGAGGGAGAGCACAATGAAAGGTCAATGGCTGAAGATGACCAGGAAGCAGCGGTGAAATGAGTCATTTGCCCTGTATACAGGATACAAATTTCCTCCTGCTCTATCAATCTACCAACCACTCGGTCCCAGGGGCAATCGGTGATGGAACCCCACAACACACAGTGCACGTTGAAATCCCCCAAAAGGAGAAATGGCAGAGTGAGTTGTCGTATGATGCCAACCAGGTCGTCGTAGTCGACCGCCAAACTGGGTGGCAGATAGAGAAAGCTTACAGTCAGTTGAATTAGACCGTGTATTTTCACCGCTACTGCTTGTAATGTGGAGGTGAGAGTGCCGGGCTCAGAATGGAGGGTATTTAAGACAAACACCACCACTCCTCCCTTCGCTGAATCACCCTCGGTATTGTCGTTCCTGTACAGGTTGTAGCCTCTCAGCATCGGTTGGTGTGTCGGTCTAAAATGTGTCTCTTGCAGACACAAACACAAGGGTTTAGACCATACTAAGAGGTCTACTTCCTCTTTGTGAGCCTGAAAACCATTTACATTCCATTGAACTATGGGAGCCATCCTACTTATTTAACTACACCCACCCCGGTTAGGGTGGGTCCCCCGATGGTGACTGCTGAGGAACGGGACCAGGTTTGTCCACCAGCATTACGTCGTCTTCAGGGTCCGAAGACAGGTCTGCTACCAGACAATGGCGTTGCTTTTACTGCTTCAGTTGCAGCAGCTGCCTCTGTCGCAGGAGCTGCCCCTGCCGTGGCAGTGGAACCCGCAGCTGCAACTAATGTAGCATATGGCTGTTCTTTTGCTGGTGGACATGTTGTACCTGCTGTCTTGGTGGTCATGGTTCTCGAAGTGTTGCTGCCAAAGCCCGCGGTCCTTGGTGTTAGGACCTTAATGGGTTTTGCGCCACATTTGCATTGACACGAACACAATGTGCTCATGCCCGCGTCAACGACGGTGTATTTATTTTAAACTGTGCACACCCGGACCGCAGTCGTTTTTGGTATGCTTGTGTGATGGAATTTTGGTCCCATGAGTATTACCAGTTTATGAGAGAATGCTTATACAACAGGGGTGCGCAGGTGCCCCTGAGGTTGCATGTTAACGAGTGATCTGCCTCTCACCCATGCACCTCCTCGGCACGTGGCTGACCTTGAGGTTGAGGTTTTTTTATATAGAGGTTTGTACCGTCCTCGCAATCCGGGCGAATAAGCCAAGGTCCCCGTTCTCCTAGGCACACAACGTTTCACCGCCACGCCCTGCGGTGATCGTTGAAGCATGGTAGGAGTTTACAGTGTGGGAAAGTTGCGGTGCTCACAAGTTTCCAGCTCGGGCACCGCGGGTTCACCAAACCCGTACCTGACACTTGCGTACCAGGCCCCTGCAGGGGAAATATTTACCAGTGTACGTTCCAGTGGCACCCTATTAAGATCTAGAATGAAATTGTTCAGAACTAAAAATGATACTGACAGTTCAGGCTCCACAGTTCAGATTCCATGTTAATCTATAAATTACCTAGCAGGATTACCAGACGAGTTTAAATGACAACAACAGAGTATAATTGAGCAGTTAGTTACAAACTTTACCACAAAGTCATTAGTGCCACATAAAAATGATAATGGATTTCTACCTACATTTGTGACATTTCTGCTATTTGTTGCTATAGAGAGCAAATCATCCATGCAATTTTGTGGAAAACCTGATCTTCTCATAATCAGGGCCACACCACCCCAAGTGGAGCTTACACAGGTGTTAGCATAATGGCAGTGCCCTCTCGGGCTTAATGAAATGTCAATCATTAAAATCAAAAATTTATCCAACAATAACTTTAATTATAGTCATATTTATTTAAATTTTAATGACATGGTGCTTTTGTGTTGGGTTTTAGTACAGACAAGGTATTTGAGCACTACATTAAAATAAAAAGAACCACAGCATAACTGTCACTTTTGTTCTTTGTTTAGTAGTTTGGTGGAAGTTTGTCCAAGAATAACTTTTCTGTGTATATCTTGCAGCCAGTCAGAGGTACTTATCCAATTAGTGTGTTTATGAACACAATGTGATGTGTAGGGATTCTAGATTTTACTGAACAAGCGCTAAAACAAACCAACAGCAGCATTTTATAGAAAGTGGGTACAAGGGGCACACTGAATTTTCCAAGCAAGCAGTCTTATCATCTAACCTGTATAGTGTGTAAGTTCTAGCATTAAGAAAAATATTTAGTTTGTTTTTACTGATTTCATTTAATGTGATTCCATGATAATTGACAAAATTGAAGAAAAAAACATCATACAAAATTATCTAATATCAGACACTTATAATGAAATGAAAACAAGAAAAAGAATTTGATAGAAATACAATGAATATAAGCAATTAATTTACCATTTCATCATCATCTTCCAAGCAATCTAAGTGTTTTGTGATCGATACTGATAAGCATATTGATAATGTCATTGAAAGTGGTTTAAAAATCGCTTTGTACAGTGGTAATTCATAATGTCATTTATGTAATGATCCATTTATATGAGGAACAATAATATTAAAATACTTCCTAGTTACTGAAACAACAAATATTGTGTATCTACAGATTATTTTCATTAAATTATAAGTAGTTGTTTAAAACAATAACTATATTTATAATAAAATAATATGTGCATTATAAGCATAAGTGATTTGTGGTGGTGATTAGTGTATGTAGTGTAAACTTTAATTTTTTTCCCCCATATATCAGATTTTATGACTTCTGAAGAGCCACAAAATTACATATGTGCTACTCAGACAATCACCACTTCCAAACAAATTATTGTCGCTACTGAAACCAACTATTTCCAATAATTATCATGGACTTCATCCAACTTTTAATTGCTACATCAACACAATATTTAATAGAAAACCTGCCTACCTAAGTCAAATGTCATTATTTTCCATGTGACTTCTTGAGACAAAAAAATGTTCAGAGTATTATCATTACAGTCATCATGACAGTATCACAAAGCAACATTGCTCTATTTATGTCAAAAAATGTAGTTTTTACTGTTCAATCAATTTAAATTCAAATATAATAATCTCTTCTATGAGGGAGTTAGTGATTGGCATCATTTAGCTATGTATTTAATAGACATGAAAACATCTCATTTAAATAACTATAAAAAAAATTGACAAAGGTGTGTCAGCCTAAAAAATAAAACCACTATTAATGTACTCGGTTTTTTATATATGGGATCAAGTATTATTATCTGCAGACGAAACATTTAATTTGCTAAAAAATCACAATGAAATGATTAATTTATTTAAACTGAGCTATGGCCAATAATAAAACTATATAAGTACGAGTTGTAATCATTTTCTGGAAAAATGTTTTTGAGAATGATTTTTCACATATTGATACCCGTGATCTATATGAAGAAATTATATCTTGCCAATTTTTTTAATTAAAATCAAAACTCTTGAATTTATACATCTAAATACTTTGACAGCTGCATGCCCTAACACCATAGCTT
Organism: Vandiemenella viatica; assembly: GCA_031002005.1. Lineage (NCBI taxonomy): Eukaryota > Metazoa > Arthropoda > Insecta > Orthoptera > Morabidae > Vandiemenella > Vandiemenella viatica. The sequence continues at coordinate 159,354,421 of JARYHS010011408.1, read as the reverse complement.
TACAAATTTTGCTAGTCACAGTAGCAACCACAGAAAAGTCATTTTCTAAATTAAAACTTGAAAAAAATTACCTGCGCTAACGAATTTAGCAACAATATCTACAGAGGAAACCATATTAGATCATATAGATATACACAAAACTATCAAGGATTTCACAAACAGGAAACCAGGAAACAGTATAATTCTGCTGATATTTTTCAACATATTTAATTCTTGCTGGTCTTACATAAAATATAATATAATGTTATATGCAGGTGTATTATTAGCTACAGGTAGATTAAAAACAATTTAAATTATAGCAATTTTGTAATCAGGGTTAATAAACCATTTTATTAATTTAGCTCGCATTTTAGTCAATATCTAGCTGGTACCCACGACTTCGTTCGTGATTGTAAAGAATTCATATTAACAGCTATAGACACCTAACCACCATAGTGCACGATGGGAGACTCGATACTATTACCACACACAAATACCAGTCTTCTAGGCTATGTAGTTCCACCAGCAAAGTAAAATTTACGGATACACACAAGTCTCTGGATGAAATACGAAAATATTCATGATCGACCAATTTCAAACACCATATCTCACACCCTCCCACAGTTACCGAATTTCGGCCAACGTTGTGATCGATGGGAGACTCTGTGTTACTACCACACACAAACGCCAGTGATCTGCGATTGATAGTTTTCACTTAAAAATGATACACCGTGACACTGCGTCTTTGGCAGAAATGTGAAATTGCAGCAGGTCGACCATTTTCATCCCCCATATCTTCCACACCCCCATAGCTACAGACATCTAACAACCATAGTGCATGACAACGGACACAATTCTACTACCACACATAAACACCAATGCTCTATGCTATGTAGTCGTGGCAGAAAAGTGAAATCTGCGGAGACACATGCCTTTCGTCGAAATATGAAACTATCCATGGTCGGCCACTTACAACCACCATATCTCCCACACAACCACAATTTCTGAAATTCGGCCACTGTTGTGATCGAAAGGTAACTCTGTGTTACTACCACACACAAACGCCAGAGATCTGTGATCGATAGTTTTCGCTGAAAAGTGATACACCATGACACTTTTGTCTATGGCAGAAGTATAAAATTGCCACAGGTCGACCACATTCAACCCCCATTTCTCCCACACCCCCATAGCTACCGACATCTAACAACCATAGTGCACTACATGAGATACGATTCTACTAACAAACACAAACACCAATGTTGTATGCTATGTAGTTGTGGCAGAAAAGTGACATATGCGGAGACAGTCGAAATACGAAAATATCCTTGGTCGCCCACTTACAACCACCATATCTACCACAGTACCACAGTTTCTGAAATTCGGCCGCTGTTGTGATCGAAAGGTGACTCTGTGCTACTACTACACACGAACGACAGTTATCTGTGATCTATAGTTTTCGCTGAAAAGTGATACACCATGACACTTTTGTCTTTGGCAGAAGTATGAAATTGCCACAGGTCGATCACTATCAACCCCCATATCTCCCACACCCCCATAGCTACCGACATCTAACAACCATAGTGCACTACATGAGATACGATTCTACTAACAAACACAAACACCAATGTTGTATGCTATGTAGTTGTGGCAGAAAAGTGACATATGCGGAGACAGTCGAAATACGAAAATATCCTTGGTCGGCCACTTACAACCACCATATCTACCACAGTACCACAGTTTCTGAAATTTGGCCGCTGTTGTGATCGAAAGGTGACTCTGTGCTACTACTACACACGAACGACAGTTATCTGTGATCTATAGTTTTCGCTGAAAAGTGATACACCATGACACTTTTGTCTTTGGCAGAAGTATGAAATTGCCACAGGTCGATCACTATCAACCCCCATATCTCCCACACCCCCATAGCTACCGACATCTAACAACCATAGTGCACTACATGAGATACGATTCTACTACCAAACACAAACACCAATGCTCTATGCTATGTAGTTGTGGCAGAAATGTGACATATGCGGAGACAGTCGAAATACGAAAATATCCTTGGTCGGCCACTTACAACCGCCATATTTGCCACAGTACCACAGTTTCTGAAATTCGGCCGCTGTTGTGATCGAAAGGTGACTCTGTGCTACTACTACACACGAACGACAGTTATCTGTGATCTATAGTTTTCGCTGAAAAGTGATACACCATGACACTTTTGTCTTTGGCAGAAGTATGAAATTGCCACAGGTCGATCACTATCAACCCCCATATCTCCCACACCCCCATAGCTACCGACATCTAACAACCATAGTGCACGACAGGAAAGACGATTCTACTACCACACACAAACACCAAAGGTCTATGTTATGTAGTTGTGCCAGGAAAGAGAAGTATACGGAGATACGAATTTTTGGTCGAAATATGAAAACGCCCTGCACTGACCAACTTTAATCATTATATCTCCCACATCCCCACAGCTATCGGCATTCGGCCAACGTTGTGCACGTCAGGAATCTCCATGCTACTTCCACCCACAAACATCAGTGATCTGTGCTAGGTAGTGTTGGCTGAAAAGTGAAATATAGGAAAAAACACGTCTATTTTTATATATATATAAGATTGCCAAGCTGAAACAAAACGCTGAAAGTAACTGAAAACAGGTGGTTTATAAGTTTCATTTGCAAATGCTGCCAAGGTTCAGAGTAGCCTGGCCATAACTCTATCTCAAATAAAAGAAAACAAAGTGAGCAAAGTTACAGGCAACAGCTAGTAAATAAAATTTGCTGAAAATTTTTATAGTTTTCTCAGTTTACATATTTTTTTGATTGTGTAACTGATCATGAATGATAAGTGTAGATGTTGTCATAAGCTTTAAGATCAAGAGTTTTATTTTAGACTTGTATAAAGTGTGGATGAATTATTACTAATTGTTATTTAACTGGAATGGCGCTCATGCCCAGATAAAAATTTTCCTACATGCCTGCTTATGATTCACACATATTTCTACCTTAAAACCATTCACAGTAAGAGGTGTATTTTTCCTTACTTCTATATGTAATTTCTTCCACTCTTCACTCCCCTACAAATAATTAAAAATATTTTGCATCGGTGTGAGAATGGGACTTTCCCGGCGTACTGATGAAATATAACCTTCTCAGGTGTTCACCCAAATGGTGCTGTATAAACACAACATTTCGACAGCTAGCTCCGCTGTCTTCATCAGGTGTCAAAAGCTCGATGTCACCGCCTAGACTAGCTCAGCTGAAGACGTTATTTTGATCAATAGAATCTCACAAAGAGTAGATCCCATCTGTTGGTGGTTACTGGGCTCCCAATCAGTGAGTAGAATTCTGGGACTTTGTCATAAATGAGGCATTTGAAATCCAGCTGAATGATAACAAAATAAATAGAGATGGCTAGCTCTAAGTGAGCGAAGAGTAGAGACCCATCATTAGGGATCTCGACAAGAACTAGGCAAATCTTCACAACAGGACACAAAAGATGCAAATGATACTGCGGATTCAGCCACACTTACAACAAATCCGAATGGGCCTGCCAGCATCACAGATCACCAACATATCTGGCTATATCATCCACGTTTCTGCTGGACATGGATTGGTCAGCTTTGCAAGTATCAGTAGACGGGGCCTTTGGTACCTGGTACAGATCCACATGCAAACTGTAACACTGATACACTCATTTGGCAGATTGTGCCTTCCATTTCTGCCATGCACAGATTTGCAGCCCAGCAACATGGCAGATTGTGAATCGCCAGCATATTCAGCCATATCATCCATGTTTCTGCTATGTATGGGTTGTTCGGCTAACCAAGCATCAGTAGACAGCGTCTGGGCTACCTGGTACAGCTCCATATGCAGGCCATGACTGCAATACACCCAGCTGGCAGATCATGCCATTCATTTCTGCCAGAGTGGTAAACTGCTTGCCATCAGACCACAAGCCAGTGCTTATAGAAGCACAAGTCGTAGAAGCAGATGCACACTGAAAATGAATCCAGAAGAGCCGAGAACAGACAACACCTAAACACATATGTAAAAACAGCCACTGATAATGCTCTACACCACAAGGGCAGAATGCGCCTGGGGAATAAAATAAAATAAAATTCACAAAAACAGTTGTTTGCAGACAGAGTTACTTATAAATTTAATGTTCAACAACTGCAGAATTATGGCCTATTACAAGATTAATGACACCTAAATTGCCTGATCCAGGAGATCAGTCAGGATCATAGAATACCGAAACCAGCAGTGTTGAACACTGCAAGCTGACAAGTTGAGGACAGAACAGCTTGGAAGCTGACCAAGCAATTCACTGGACATCACAGCTGATGCATGTGATGCACCATCATCATCTTCATTGGTGTCATTCGCCAGTCAGCCGCGGCCATCCGGTTCCACCCCGTTTGTGGTCGAATAAAGCGGCGACCAATGGTGGAGCAGCGGGAAGTTCTGTCATTAATACACCGGGAAAAACTTAATTCCCACATTAGATACATATACAGGGAGGAGATGTTACATCAAATTAAGCAATTTGAGAAACTGCGCAAAAAGAAGGTCAGACTTATCAGCACTCTGGTCTTTCTACTGCTCTGTAGGGACAGCGATGTGTTGCCTCAATTTGTCAGAGTAACCCACCACATAAACAGCAAGGCTGTTAAGAGGATTTTACATCGTACTGGCATGGCACTCTTGTGAGAGCAGATTCACTTCATTCTTTATGAGATTGATTGAAATGCTCGGTTCTTCTATACATAACATCCAGATTGACTGAATATTTCTGGGACTGGGTTGACGCAGTTACTTCCCTCTGGGAGAGCATGGAACAGGAAAAATCCAAAGCTAAACACATCTCCAAGTATAATCGCCTTCTTGGAACGCGGAACAACATCCATTCAAAAGAAAACCGCACTGTAATCAATCTCACTGGAGCCAAACTTGATGATGTCACGGTCTCAGTCTTGGCAAGGGGCTTAAATTACGTGATGGCACCTAGGTCTGTGCCCACCAAGAACATTGTCTGTTCAGTGAAAACAGCTGTACGTAAACTACCAGCTGATGCAGTGGAAGAAATACACCGTGAAACCTGTCGTGTTCTTAAGAAGGCCGAACCACCTAAGTCCAACATCACGAGGCTAGAGCGTCAGGCATTGCACGAGCTACACAGCAATGAAGACATTGTCGTCATTCCTGCCGACAAGGGAAATACGACAGTTTTACTTCCTACAGAAGAATATGATTCAAAAATTGGGATCTTATTACACGACACTGCTTACAAGTCGGTTGAAGCTGATCCTACTTCAAAAGTGGTCACCAAAACAAAAGCCTTTCTGAAGAAATCTGGTTTACCTGAGGAGACCATCAAGAACAAATGACCTTGCACCGCCAGACCACCAAGGTTATATGGATTACCAAAAATCCACAAGGAGAATGTGCCCTTAAGACCTATTGTCAGTGCAATCGGTGCTCTCACGTATCAACTGGCAAAATATCTTACACGCCAACTGAGTCCACTGGTGGGCCATTGCAAACACCATGTCACAAATTCTGCTGAATTCGTAAAAATGATCCAAGGTTTGACCTTGTCAGATTCCGACCTCATGGTGAGCTTCGATGTAGTTTCGCTGTTTACAAATGTGCCTGTTAAGGAGTCATTAGAACTTATAAGACAACATTTCGACCAATGGATGGCAGACCTGTTCGAGCATGTGCCCACGTCTACATATCTCAAATACAGTGGGCAATACTATTAGCAAACAGATGGTGTGGCAATGGGTTCACCACTTTCTCCTGTGGTAGCCAACTTATATATGAAGGATTTTGAAGAAAGGGCTTTGGACACTGCTCCATTAAAACCTAAATGTTTCTTCCGCTACGTGGATGACATGTTTGTTATTTGGCCACACAACTCTGCGGCTCTCAATGATTTCTTGGAACACCTGAATTCTATCCATCCTAACATAAATTTCACCATGGAGGTTGAGAGAGATGGCACGCTTCCGTTCTTAGACGTACTTATTAAACGCAAGCCAGATGGTTCTTTGGCACATAGTGTCTATAGGAAACCTACCCTCACAGATCTCTATTTGGGGGCTACCAGTTTTCACAACCCAGCTCAGCAGAAAACTGTCTTGAGAACACTGGTACATCGTGCGCGAGCCATCTCGGACAGTGATAGCCTGCAACAAGAACTTAGACACCTATGGCAGGTATTCAGAGAGAATGGCTATTCAGAAGAACAAATCAAACAGGCCTTTCTCCTCCAAGAACCAAGACTGACATCTGAACAAGGAGAGTCTCCTAAATCCGTTGCCGTATTGCCTTATGCCGGCAATACCTCTGCGAAAATCGGAAGAATTTTAGCACAGTATGGCGTAAGGAGTATCTTCCGTCCACCGTCGAAGTTACGAGATATGCTACGCATGGTAAAGGATAACCTGGATCTTCGAGTCCCAGGAGTATATTCAATTCCTTGTGAATGCGGCAAAGTATACATTGGCCAAACCATAAGAATGATCGAGGAATGCCCCATCGAGCACCAACGATATCTATGGTTGCTACAATTGGAAAAATCAGCACTGGCCAAACATGCCGTGGAAAATTTTTATAACATAAATTTTGAAAATATTAAAGTTTTGGCTCAAATATCATACTTCTGGGATTCATCAATCAGAGAATCTTTGGAGATTCGAATAAGTAACAACAACATTAACAGAGATCCCAGCCTTTTCCTGAGCGAAGCATGGGAGCCAATTGTCCAAGATTTGAAATTACAACGTGTTGAACACAACCGTCCGTTTTCAAGTATCGACCAATGGGAATGCTGATCCGCCACTTCCGAACCAATCAGGAGATCGGGCACTGTGATTGGTCAGCTCGGTTAATGCCGCTCGTAGAAAATCTTTGAGCGTGATGCTACTGCTGGTTAAGCAACATTTAGTTTGGTCAGCACTTGGATGGGTGACCGCCCGAGATGCCGCTGTGGTGTCTTGAAATGCATTTTTTACTTATTGCCGCCTGTTAAGCAGTGGCAAAGAGAACGCCTATGACTTCCTTGGAGCCACATGATGCACCATCATCACCATAAGTAACAACAACACTAACAGAGATTCCGGCCTTTTCCTGAGCGAAGCATGGGAGCCAATTGTACAAGATTTGAAAATACATAGTGTTGGACACATCTTGACGTGTCGACCAATGGGAAGGCTGATCTTCTGCCTCCAAACCAATCAGGAGATCGGGCGCTGTGATTGGCCTGCTTGGTTAATGCCGCTCGTGGAGAAGCCTTGAGCACGATGTTACTGCTGCTTAAGCAACGTTTAGTCTGGTCAGCACTTGGACGGGTGACCGCCGCTGTGGAGTCATGAAATGCATTTTTACTAATTGCCTCCTGTTAAGCAATGGCGTAGAGAAGGCTGTGACTTCCGTGGAGCCATGAGATGCACCATCATCATCTTCATTGGTGTCATTTTCCAGTCAGCCGCGGCCATCCGGTTCCACCCCGTCTGTGGTCGATTGAAGCGGCGACCAATGGTGGAACAGTGGGAAGTTCTCTCCGGCAGCAGGCTACTTATGGAAGTTCCTGGTCATCCATGAGGCAGTTACTGTCTGAGCTTCAATATGACACAGTACCTGTTGAAGTCAGCGGAGGTTGCTGCCGAAATGTTGTACGATGAATTAAATAAAAATATTATCCGGCAGAAAACCTGAGAAAAGTTTATTTCAACTATTTTTTACTTTGTGCCATTCATCAGTTGAATTACTGATCTTTCAATAGTAAAGTAATATTCAGAATTGATTTTGTTAAGGTCAAACCCATATGTCAACTGAACAAACAACAATGGCAGTCATACTAATTATCTAACACAAGGGGAAGCCATCACAACTTTTCAGCTGTCCAGAAACTTAATACTTGAGTAGAATAAAACTGAAAATGCTGTTGGGTTAGGAAAGTAATGGACTTAGTAAGGCTTATTTGTATGCTTTATAACAGCCAATAATAAGATTCCATATCAAGACTTGATAGGTACTCCTTGAAAATTGTAAGTAATGACACAAATTCAGTTATTATGTGCATCTCTAATGAAATATATAGTTTAAAGTTAAACATTTGATACTTACTGAATACAAAGTTTCACAAATTCTTTGCTCATCAGAGCAGTGCTTAAAAAGACACTGCAAACTTAGTTTACTTTGTTCCCAATCTCCATTTATAAAACTGAGACAATATGGTTTTACACTGTTTTGGAAAAATGCTTCATTTACTTCCTCTACGAAAAAAAAAAAAAGAATTATTTGATTACACAAATGATAGATTATCATATCTACATAAGCAAATGTTCAGAATTTCCCTTGGTATTTCATTCGAGTCTACAATTCTCATACCTACAACAGAAAATTTTCCTACTTCCTTATACCTGAATTCTAGTGAGATTGTATATGGTAGAGCCAGAGAGTAGTTTATTGAGATCATTAGTGTTGATTATTCTAATGAATGATTCTGCTGATAGTATGTACAGTACTAAAGGGTTTCTTATGATTATAGAATGGGAAATTACTTTTATGTGAAGACCTTAAGTGTAAATATAATGGCATAACATTTGTCAACAAACTAAATTGGACATGACATATTGGGCATAATGTAAGAGAGGTTTGAAAAGCTTTCAAATATTGGAGTGGGTGAAGAGAGGATGTACAAGAGAAGTGAAGATATTGAGTTACAAAACCATAGACAAATTTTAGAATATGGTGGTATAACACGGGATACATATTTTGGGTACCAAATTCAGGAGTTTGAGAGGGTGCAAAGGGCAGAGGATACATTTGTTTTTTAATTAACACACGATACTGTCAATAACTGATTTGATCAATGAACTGGGTTGGGAGTCACTGGAAGACAGGAGGATGGTAAAAAGAGTACTGAACGTGTACAAGCTGCATACTGGGGATGCTTGTATGGATAATGGTCAAATGACTAGAAGCACTATATGGAAGGAAATAACATCAGACATCATGGAGTGAAAATATTTTATTTTGTATGCGAGGGATTCAGAACTGGAATATACTTCCAAGGGAAATCCTGAGCAATTTAGCAAAATCACTGAAAGAATTTAAGATCAAAATTCATAAAGGATAAAAATAGGTGGATTACGAGATTGCACTGAAAGAATTTGAGATCAAAAACAAAATTTAAAAAGTGATGGTAACTTGTGTGGAGAAAGTGCAATTGGGGAATTGCTCTATAGCAATTAAATTAAATTATGAGACTACACTTAAAGAAAAAGTCACTAATCATGTTACAGTTTCATATGAAGGAAAATATAAAGGGTCTTTAGAACAGCTTAACTACTATGATAATTAAAATTTTATGGTTATCTTTTTGAACAATGGAAAAAACTTCACAAATAACAGAGCCAGGAACACAGAATATTAGATAAATGCAACTGTAATTTCACATGTGACAGATATTTCACGCCACCATCGGACTATTTAGCCACCGAAGAAGATGTAATGCACTCAAACCCAGCGACAACAAATTTTCTTCAAAGTCACTACCACTATCATCTACGAAGTTGCTGTGGCCGATGATGATGAATTTGCAAAAAAGGATAGTCTTGTATAAAATCCCAACTGCTAATGATATCAACAACACATTTTCATTATCAAATTGATAAACTGTGTGGAAGTACGGTGATACTGCAACAAACTGTTATTTAATTTTAATTTCAATTGCAACAAAGTGTTTTTTAATTTTAATTGTGATATAGCACACCAACTCCAGTAGCAATGTCCATACACCCCCGCCTTCCTATGTCTTAATTTTTTATTATTATTTTTTCAGTGTATGGCATTAGTTCTAAGAGATCGTACCACAATGATTTGTCATCTAAACTGAAACAAAATAATATCATTTTGTGTGAAGTATACTTTAGCTGACAATTTTAGACGATTTTAAGATCGATAAAAGCAAATATAGAAATATAGTGACACTTTTAACGTAAAAATATCAAAGTATACAGTAAGAAAGGGGAAACTGAACCAGCGGAATTAAAGAGAAACCTCCTTAATCAAGTTTAATAGTAAAATGTTGCAGATAAATCATATTATCTGCTTGAACTTAGCTGAAGACATTCTGTGACTGTTGTGCAATTAAATTTCAGAATACATTTTGGAAATTCACCACTAAATAGATAGTAAGAAATAGTGGTGGATATGTTCATACTGCTTGCAAAAGAAGACATCAGAAACATACAACAAAGCTAAATTTGGAATTACAAATTGCAAAACAATATGGAAATTTTGTGGTCATGAGAAATTGTATCTTATTAGGTTAGAGTCCACACTACTAGACAGTATTTTCAGATTTTTAAAAAAATATTGTACTGCAAAATCCTCACTTTGATGAGTGAATAATTTTCAGCAGTGTGTCAATTTTCCATTTTAATGGAAAAGTAAGTGAAGTCAACATTTGAATAAGCAGGATTGATCTGCAATTGATTGATGAGCATGAGATCATAATTTTTTTAGTAGTTATTATTAGGGTTGTAATGTCCAGCCTCTGCTGTCATTGATTTTCCGTCACCTCTCCATTTGTGAGACATTTCATCCAGCCGTTTTGGAAGACAGGGAAGGTTGGCAAATTCCTGCTGGCGTCCTATTGTCGGCGAGGTTGCTTTGTTTGACGCAGGTAGAGATGCCACTCCCGGAGGCCGGGGGTGAGAGTGGTCAAACTGTCGCGGGCACTTGGGGGCTGGACCCCGTGTAGTGCGCATGTGTGTGTGTACGCGGACTTTTCAAAGAAACGTGGAGGACGCTTTTTTGTCATGACATCATTTGTCGTGCTGTTTGTCGTCATGTACTGCCAAGAATGAACCCACCTCAGTTGGTGGATGGCATTGAAAGGCGTTTCATCATTGTGAAGGAAATATCGAGGTCACCGACAGCTTACTCCATAACGATAAGTTATAAACATTCCTATAAACATTTACCCAGTATACGCCCAAACTGATGGAGTTTCGTGCTCTCCCTAGCCGGGAACAATTTGTTTATTGTCTGTCAGTTTCTGTTCTTTTTCTTTTGCTGGCTGAGTTTCAATTTTTTGTGTAATGTTAAACAAACATGTATTTCTTTCAGTGTTTTATTCATAAATGTATTCTTTTTTTAAATTCCGCACTTGTGTTTTCCTTTTGTAATTAGAGGGTGTAATTTAAATTTAATCCTGCTTTTGCAATTAAAAATAAATATTAAAAGAACATTTTTTAATAAATAACATCTTGCATCTCATGCACGTAAATGTTGTCTCAGCATAACGAGCCAAGACATTTTAATGGCGCGCCTCCGTTGGGGCCGAAATAATCAGGCCTGATACGATGTTTTTAAAGATGTTTATTAAATTGGAGTGAAGTTTATTTTTCAAATTTTTGTGACAAACAGAAGTATCAATGTAAATTTACGTTTCAAGTAAGCTTCCATGTCGGGTTTTGTATATCCCAATAGTGTATAAAACTATTAATTATATTTTTTATGTTAGCAATAATACACGCTAATATTTCTATTGCAGTTCTTCTAGATGCAATATACGTGGTGCAAATTTGTTTTGTTAGTGTAGCTGTCGAGGTGTTTTTTTTTTTTCTCTCCTCAGAACAGCATGTTGATGATTCTACAAATGTTGTTGCTGGTTTTGTCTATGTGTTTTTTTTTTTTTATATGTTTAGACAATTTTTGCTTTGCTCAATGGCATAAGTTTTGAGTTTTCTTTTTTGGAGATGTTGCTGGATATCCTGACATCTAATGTCGTGATATGTTGTTCGATTTTCTGCTGTTCGTCTGGAGTTATGTTGGCAAGTTCTATTTTTGATTAGGAGAAGTAGGAACTATGGATTTGAAATTGGTTCTGGTCCGATATAAGTGCTGAGTGGTTACATTGAGAGGACAGAAGTTACCATTTTATCGTAGGATTTGATTAAGTCAATTATGGACAATTTTCTGTCACCTGGTACAATCAGGGATCCACATGCAAATATGAGTCAGCCACTGGTATTATCAGCTGATTCTCAGGAGATACCTAACAGCCTGAACGGAACATTATTTCTGTTGTTGCAGCAAATTCAGGGCAGCATAATTAAATCTCAAAGTGAAACTGAAAATATGTTAGCTGATATTAAGCAGGAAATTCGCGATGGATTTGCCTCAGCATGTGAAAAAGTAGGTCAACCTGTAATGAGTGTTTATTTAGAAGAATCAGTCCAGGAACCTTTGATTACCGATACTGATATCAATCACATCGGAGACAAAACCGATGAGGAGCAGATAAGTAACACACTTGGGACACGGGGCAGAAACAACATGTCATTTATTGCGGGATATACAGTTCAATCAGTGAATTATCGATCAGAAGCTCATGTCAAGCCATTTGACACAAAAAGACGCATCCCTTCACACAGATTTGGCAGTGAACATAGGGATAGAAGTTACGTTCAATTTCTTGAGGTTGAGAAAAAAGTTGCTTTGCTTGGCATAATGAGCGAAAACCTTTCAGAGAAATGGAATGTCTATTATTGTGTTGGCGGAGAGTTCACAGGCCGAGGGGTGTCCAAGCCAGTTTTTCCGCACCGATACTTCAGCAGTTGCGGAGTGACAGAATCCAACAGCTGGGAATGGTTTCTGACATGCCAGAATAAGAGAATTTGTTCTAAAAAGTTACCCAGGGTACGCAACAGAATAATGGTTCCGAAGAAGAGATTAAAATACTTTCATTTTCTCTTTGGAAATCACAGAATCAGATGTCGCAATGTTGCCGTTTTTCATTTGGAGGGAAAGCGTTGTCTGCAGACAATTTCTGGTCTGTTAAAAATACTATTCTTTTGGGAGCTAATCTATTGGTTTTGTTTCAAAATATTATTTCAGATTTTTATTCTTCTTAATGTAGAAAATATTCGTAGGAATAGTTTTGATAATTTGGTCTGACAGCTGTTTTGTCCAGCATACATCAATTTGCTGTTTCAGTTTTTTGTTCTTCTTAATGTAGAAAATATTCGTAGGAATAGTTTTGATAATTTGGTCTGACAGCCGTTTTATCCAGCATACATCAATTTGCTGTTTGTGGTGGAGGTATTTTTGATAGATTTCTTTTTTATTGTTTCTGAAATATACAAATAGATGTTTTTGAGTTTGTTGATTGTGTATCGTTGATTTTTTTAAAGAGGTTGTTTGTCACACTTAATTTTTCTTTAATTCCATAAAACTCTTACCAGTCAACAGGGTCGTTTGAATATTTTGTACAAGATTTAATTGTGGTATAGTTGTTTCTACGTGCGATTGTAAGGGAATTTGTTTTTAATTTAATTTTTCATACAAACGGAAATAGTTTGTTTGTATCAACATTTCGTTTCATATTTTTCTCGCATGAGATCAAGATTTTATTTGTTTTGCCAACTTTTTAAGTAAAGATGAATTTTCGATCATCAAGTTATTCTAGTAAGGGTGTAAATTCAGAATGCACACTCTAAAGGTTGCGAGAATTTTTGTGTTAATTTTACGTTAAATAATAATAATAATTATATGTTTAAGAGATTAGATCATAGACTTAGCCAGAGATTATTAAAAATAATGTATGTTTGTTATAGATAAGACCGTTAGACTAAGAAAAAGATTCAAAAATTTGTATGGTGTTGCCATTCTATAAGGACTCAGCCAAGTGTCAGTTAAGAATGTAATTAAGTAGAAGTGAAACAATGCTTCGGGCCCATCACCGTACATTTCAAAATACGGGCATATTCACACTGGTTTTCGAGTGTCAGTTGGGCAGTAACAGTTGTGTGGTGGCGTCAAAGTTTTGAAGGAAAATGAGAACTGAAGTGCAAATTATGGGACATCAAACCACGGACTTTCAGTTTTCTTCGTCAAGAAAGACTTCAGCCAGTGGTTTGGGGCTATGTAATGTCCAGCCTCTGCTGTCATTGATTTTCCATCACCTCTCCATTTGTGAGACATTTCATCCAGCCGTTTTGGAAGACAGGAAAGGTTGGCAAATTCCTGCTGGCGTCCTGTTGTCGGCGAGGTTGCTTTGTTTGACGCAGGTAGAGATGCCACTCCCGGAGGCGGGGGGTGAGAATAGTAAAACTGTCGCGGGCACTTGGGGGCTGGACCCCGTGTAGTCCGCATGTGTGTGTGTGTGTACGTGGATTTTTCAAAGAAACGTGGAGGACGCGTTTTCGTCACGACAATATTTGTCGTGCTGTTTTCTTTATGTGTTTCCACAAGTGAACCCACCTCAGTTGGTGGAGGATGTTAAGTGGTTCGTCATCGCGAGGGAAACACCAAGGTCGCCGACAGCCGTCTGCGTAAACGATAAGTGACAAAAATTCATCTAACATATGCCCAGTATTCGCCCAAACTGATGGAGTTTCGTGCTCTCCCTAGCCGGGAACAATTTTGTTCATTGTCTGATAGCTTATTTTCTTTTTCTTTTGCTGGCTGAGTCCAATTTTTGGTGAAAATATTAAACAAACATGTATTTTTTTTCAGTGTTTTATTTTATGAATGTAATTTTTCCATTTTGTAATTAGAGGGTGTCATTTAAATTTAAGCCTGTTTTTTTTGCAATTAAAAATAAATATTAAAAGAAAATATTTTTTTTGAAATAAAATCTTGCATCTCATGCACGTAAATGTTTTCTCGGCAGAACGAGCCTAGACATTTTAGGGTTTTTTGTTTTTAAATAATATCATTCAAAAGTGATAAAAAGTAACTAAACTCAACAATACATACATTTTACTGCAACAATTACTTTACTATGGATATCTACCAAAGAAACAAACTAGTGAGTATAACTGAACTTATCTATGTTCACTTATCCTATACCAAAGATACATTACCTCTTCAATAACCTTGTATCACCAACGCCCCAAATAAAAATTGTTTTACAGGGTACAATAAATTATGTAGTAGAAAGTCTTTCGTTTTGTGCTTTGAGATACTTTTGAGGGGAAAGGGAGACATACAAGTAGAGAAAAAAATTTAACCTAATGTCTATATTCAGTATGAATTGTATTTAGTGTGCAGTTTATGTCGATTTCTGATGCTGATAAGTGCTGAGACTAAAATATAACTAAATATTTGCTATGAAATAATAATAAAGCTCTAAACAGATGTCAACAGTTTAATGTAACACATTTTTTAGATCTTCCTTCTGTTACTTCAACAACTTCTGTGCTTGCACAGAATTTTTCAATAAGCAAGTAGCATAAAGAAGTAATGAATTAATCAGTACTAATTGTAGTAGCATACTTCTTTCCCTTTCAGCTATCCTATGTTTTGTAGGAACTTGTTAGGTAGAGGAATTATTAAAAGGTAGAAAGCAAATGTTTATGGAAGGAAATTATGTACAAAAAGTGATGGAAATTTAAATGGAAGTGACCAAGGGTAGGTAATGGGAACATTGCTGTTCAGTAATTAAATGAAGAATTGTTAATGGTTAAAGTTAGATTGTTTGTAGATGAAATAATGGTATATAATACAATCAAGGAAGAGGATTTAACGCCTAAAGAGGGATCTGGACAGGGTTTCTAGCTGGGTAGGTTAACATGGAATGAAGAGAAAGGGCAAAAACATTCGGCTTATTAGATACACAAATATAATAACTAAGGTTTCTTACTGCGTAATAAGTTCTTAATTTCCCCCTCCCCCCCTCCAGTCTTTCCCCCAGAAGGGGACTGCGTGCATTTGATGTGAGATTCATCTTTATCTTTGCCAGACGATGAAGTCAGAAAGCTTTGAAATGTTGCGCACAATTAACATGCTTCCCTGTGGGAGGACCGAGAACTTTTTATAAGGTTTTATTTTTATGATTGCAGAGTAGGAAAGGAATTGCTTGTTAAAACATTGGCATAACATTTGATGGTGAATTCAACAGAGCAACACAGAGGGTGGTAGGAGAGATTTCAAGCAGAGGTGGAGAGGTGATAACAGTATTCCCATGGTGATAACAGTGTGTACCAGAGATGTAAAGGAATTGGTTATAGACCCTCAGCTACACCAATACCAAGGGAGGATTCAGTCACGATAGCAAGGTCGTTGGTGTAGGAAATCCTAAAATATAGTTCTCCATCAAATGTTCTCAGTGACTGTGGGGCCAGTTTCCTTAGTTATACTTTGTAAGCATCTTAGGATTTTGGTTAAATTCTGACCTCTCACCTTTAGACATTAGAGGGAAAGTTTACTCTGTAGTAAAAGATAGTTTTCATTTCATGTTTAGGTTATGGGAGTGAAGCTTTGTATAGAGATACCGTAACCAAACACACTAAGTAAAACCCTTTTAGGAATAATAAATGTCTCCATAGGTAAATAAATGCTCTAAATAAACCTTTGATAACAAAAAAAGAAAACATCAGTTTGGGAGGGAGTAGCTTAAATCCCCCAAATTCAATTTCACATAAAAGATTTTGAAATAAGTTAACTTTGCAGTTTATAAACCAATTTGAATGCAGTAAAGACCTTTAGTAGTTGCTAAACGCCGAATATAAACTTTGAATAATGACAAACAAACTTTTAATCAACTGAAAATTAAATAATCAGTAATAATACTACCTTGGGCTTAAGAATTTCTACTTTGGAAGCATTTTGCCATTTTTAGATCAATTAACGAGCAAGAAAGTAACTTAATAGCAAATAAACCAACTAAAGTAACTTTCTGTAATGATATTAACACCTTTTACTAACCTTTGATATGATAATCCATAATAATCCAGTTCAGTGCACAAGTAATTTCCAATATTTGGCATTTCACTGTTTTCACACACTTTTGAATAAAATAAAGTAATTGTAGGGAAGTAATCATGCGATTAAAAGATAAATTCACTAAAATTTCGTAGTTTCAGAACGTTTAAATAACTTAAATCAATTTGTTTATACTTCGTCAGATGCACTTCACTTTTAATAATTTTTATCTCAAAATCCTAGAGAACATTCGAAATAAAAAGTAGATTTCCGGGAAGACCTAAAAATCTAATATAACATATAATTATTTCAAGTAATTCCAGTCAATAGAACCGATTTTATAGAGATATTAAGATTTATTTTTCATCACGACCATGAGGTCGATTTAGAAATATTTTTCAACCGATCTAAAGTAGATACAGAGATGAGACAACTTTCAGAATACGTGATCTGATTCAGAGAATCTCGTGGTAATTTCGTATTTGCAATAAATGTAATAGAAATAAAGTTATAAAATTAAAACTGAAATCACACTTTGGTTACGTAGTAGTTAAACTTTCCCTGCACCGATCTTAATAAAAATCACACCAATAAACTCAGGAATTTTTGTAGAACACAGTGATAATAAAACAATTTGCATAAACCGTGGCATTAATAAAATGACGAAAAGTAGATATTTCCAATATAATAGTAGTTCCCCAGGTACGAAAGTAGTCCACTCATACGCTGGGAACTTTTAAACCAGTTGCTTAAAATTATTCACTAAATATCCATTATTTCACAATTAAATATGTCGAAACACTGCCACACTTAAAGTTTTGGATAACAGTTTAGTTACTGAGATATTTCAGGCCTAGATCGCCTAGGCGCCAGTAGAAACTTGTATTTTGGCTCTGACGTCAGCGAGGGTATAAATTGGGAAGCCATTTTGACTCAGTGTCTTTTCCGGGTTTGAAGTCGTGCTAACAAGATGATTTAAGCGTGTGTGCGTTGGTAGGTTGGCAACTCCGACTAATGTTGGTAGCTCAGGTTCAGTTGGCACTACCGGGTTCGGCCATCATGATTGGGGCGTGGCTCTGTTTACTCACCATGAACTTGTAACTTTACTAAAGGGGTTTCGGTCGGTAGTTTCTCTTCACAATCTGCAAACTTGTGGAACGAGTGTTCGATATGCCTGCTCAACTGTAAATGCAATTTTGAACTTTTGATTTTGAAGAATAAAACCTTGAAGTTTTCTAAAAGTGACTTTGTGTGCTTCAGTTGTTAGTATAGAACCCTTTTCTATATTCGTGGGTAACGAATATAGTGGCGACCTGAGCATTCAGTTGAGTTACCTTGGCTACATGGTCAAATCCAAATTATTTACCGAGTTTTTAAGAGAACTGTTAGTCGACAAGAGTGTAAGTTAAGGCACTTAGGCGATACTACAACCCCGGTATCGGTCTAGTTCCTTACAACTTTACAGAGAGTCTGTAAGTTGCTCAGGATCGATAAAATTCAAACAACTTTCTGGCACTCAATGAGTAACGGGGTACAGCATCTATGCATATTTCTAAAAACAGTGACATAAGAATTTATTCTACAGTGATACTATTTGTAAATGTTTCCCATCTTGAATTTCACTTTTATTCACATACCAAAGGAACACACTTTCTACATATTTTCTGTAAGCCAAACACGTTAACTATCAAAGGCTACACACTGTTATTCCCAGCACTGTACAGCCCAGTGTAAGGATTTAGCCAGAGAACTGATTAGTGAACAGTTCACTTTTTCAATTACTGTTATAGTTACAAAATCATATACCAACAATTCTACGGAAGAAAAAAAAAGCTAAAACCAAAATAATCATATTATGTAGAGCATTATTATGAAGACATACATTCTGAATACTGTTTTAATGTTTCTGCACTTTTCAGTTAAATAGCTATTTGCTTTCTACATGGATAAAGTATTCCCCAAATTTGGTATTTTGTCCTACTTTAAAATAAATAAGTAAAAGCTATGTACAATGTGGGAGCTAAGAATTAAAAAAAAAAAATCTTGTTCTATTTAAAACTGAAAACAATAATTTATCAGGTCCATAATGATATAAATGTACCCTGGTATAGTTGTTTTTCATTAGTAATCTTACAACAATATGCCATCCTTGTAAATCCTTACCTTACCCTATCACTATTTTACTAAGGGGGTGTCCATTAATTACGTGTGGTGTTTTTCTGGAATTTCGGATTCCCCTAAAGATGGTATACATTTCGATTTTAGACCTCTTACGCCTAATAAAGTCAAAATCCGTGTTGTTTGTAGACCTATTTTTTTTTAGGCTTTACAGTCCTTCAAGAATTTCAAAACCTCACATGAGATTTCCATAGACCCCCCTCTCCTTGGTGAGATTTCTGTTGACCCCCCTTCCTTTTGTGAGATTTTGCCAGACCCAACCCCCCTATTTCACCTCACATAATTAATGGATGCCCCCCTAAGCAGATGACCAATATCCTACAGGAAACAAACCATGAACTTTTTAAGGAAGCCTAAAAGCTCATTTGTTAAGTCTCTCGCTGCTACAGTGACACTGGATCAGCATGTAGCTTTATCTCATGCAAGGGCGCTATATCGCTACAGGTGACTAGCGTTCCCAGGCAAGGCCTTCTCTTATCACTTCTCAGACGCAGCCATTTTGAATTTTTCTAGTTATCTGCTACGTCACTGGAGGCTTGCCCATCACGTGCATTTTTCTTGACAAACAATACGCGGTACCTATCCAACATCATTCTAGCACTGCTTCTGCATTATTTGGCAGAATTAAATCGGGTTTTTTAACTAATCCTATATACTGTACAGTGCTCTAAGAGTAGGTCTTGGAATTACATGTGTATCTGTGCTCAGATATAAGGTTTTAAACTGTTTGCATGCACTTTTACCGACTTGCATCCTCCCATCTGAATTGTAACATTTGGTAATTGTAATTCTATAATTTCGTAAGGGTCTTTGTATTGAGTGTCAAATTTCAAACTTCGTCCGGGTCCCTTACTCTCGTCCTTAAGCAATACTTTGTTGTTGTTGTTGTTGTTGTTATTGGAGTTTTAGGGCGCGTCGACGACGGGGTCATTAGCGCCCTAACATTAACCAGGCGTGACAACGTGGCAAATTTGCCGTCTGTGTGGCCGACTGTAAAGGGGTCGGCCACAGAGACAGCACAATAAAAAACTAACATACTAACTAAAATACCGTCTGCGTGGCCGACTGTAAAGAGGTCGGCCACACAGACGGCGACATAAAATATAAAACTGTGACTAAAATATAAAAATAACATACATTAACTGGTTGGCTGTAGATGGGCCAACCAGGTTAAAAAACAAGTTAGAAGGCAGGATGTAAAAGGGCCAGCCATATGATCAGTGTCACAAATAAAAACAGTACTTGGATTGGTGGTTGTAAACGGCCACCAATCCAATCTAAATCCTAGGCCGATCTGCCCAAAATTTTTGGGCCAAGACCGGCCAAGCAACAAAACTTTAAAACCTTAGCCACGTTGTCACGGTCATCGCTTAAAATAAGGGACAGATCGTTGGCCAAGCCAACGTCTGCCCTTAGATCTAAAAACAATTCACATTCGGTTAAAAAGTGGCGTACCGTCAAAGGTACGCCACAAGCATCACACTCCGGAGGGTCCTCTCGGCGGAGAAGGAAACCATGTGTCAGAGGACAGTGCCCTATACGGAGGCGAGTAAGGAGAACCTCATCCCTCCTCGCCCGCTGGAAGGAGCTGCTCCACGGCCGAACGGTCGGTTTGACCTGCCGGAGCTTGTTATGCTCAACTTCCAGCCACTGCCTCTGCCAAACATCAAAAACAAATCTCTTCGCCGCCGAGGCAAGGTCTGACTTTGGGACCGGATCAAAGTCGATTCGGACCTTGTCACAGGCTAACTTGGCAGCTTCATCAGCTGCCTCGTTCCCCCTGATTCCCACATGGCCTGGTACCCAGCAGAATACCACCTCCTTCCCACAAGATTGGAGGGAAAGGAGGGCGTCCTGGATGTCCTGGACTAGACGGTCTGCTGGGTACATAGTTGCTAATGCCTGAATGCAACTAAGGGAATCACAGCATATGAGGTACTTCTTGTCGCGGCGTGCCTTCATATGCTGGAGCGACTTTAGCAGGGCATAGCACTCCGCAGTGTAAACACTGCACCTGCTATCCATCTTGTATTTGTAAGTCGCTCGAGGGAACACTGCTGAACAGCCTACACTGTTAGCCTGCTTAGACCCATCCGTATACACCGGGGTGAAAGTGTGATATTGATTTAAAATGTCAGTAAAAATATTAATAAAAACACTGTCGGCGGTTAGCAGTTTGTTATGCCGTGACAGTTCTAAAATTAATCTGGGCCTCTTTAAAAGCCAGGGAGGGGATTTACTCCAACCCTGGCGATAAAAGGAGGGAAGCTCGAATCCGTAATGTTCTAAAATAGCCTTCGTACGGTAGCTGAACGGTTTAGTGGCTCTATGCCGGTTGGTATAGAGCCGCTCGTAGCTGGGATGTAGAACTATGTCGTACACGGGACTGCCAGGTGTTATGGCAATATGCGTATAGTGTCGCACCATGAGGAGTTGTCGGGCGGATGGTAAGTGGTGGCTCGCCCGAGTCAGCACAAATGCTGACAATAGGGCTGGTGCGATATGCACCCGTGGCGAGCCGAATTCCTGCATGGTGGACACTATCCAGTATCCGAAGATAACTGTCCCGTGCCGAACCATATACGACACAACCATACTCGAGACGCGACCGTACAAAGGCTCGATAAAACTGCAGCAGGCAGGAGCGATCAGCGCCCCACGACCTGCCGCACAGACATTTTAAAATATTAAGAGCTTTTAAGGCCCTGGCTTTCACATCTTTGAGATGCGGAAGCCAGTTAAGCCTGGTGTCAAAAATGAGGCCCAGAAATCTAATTGTTTCAGTAAAACTTAAAACGGTGTTCCTCAAGGTAAGGTGAGGCTTAGCTAAAAGACTTCTGCTACGAGTAAAAAGTACACACCGGGTTTTCTCGGCAGAGAATCGAAAACCGGTGTGCACTGACCATTCATCCAGCCTGTTCAGCGCGAGTTGCAGCTGCCGCTCTGCGCTTCTCAGGCTGGACGATACAATAAAAATTAAAAAGTCGTCCACATATAAGGAGAACCGTAAGGGACTCCTTATGACGAGAGATATACTGTTAATCGCTATGGCGAAAAGGGTCACGCTTAAAACTGACCCCTGAGGAACACCGTTTTCCTGAATAAAAAGATCAGACACTTCGCTGCCGACTCGGTACCGGAAGCAACGACCAGATAAAAAAGATTTTAAAAACTGAGGAAGGTTACCCCTAAAACCCCATTCATGTAACTGTTTTAAAATAACATGTCGCCAGGTAGTATCGTATGCCTTTTCAAGATCGAAAAAAACACCCACAAGGTGTTGGCTGCGGATGAACGCATCCTGTATTGCCGCCTCCAGGAGG
Organism: Vandiemenella viatica; assembly: GCA_031002005.1. NCBI lineage: Eukaryota > Metazoa > Arthropoda > Insecta > Orthoptera > Morabidae > Vandiemenella > Vandiemenella viatica. The sequence goes on along the minus strand of JARYHS010011408.1, from coordinate 159,332,202 downwards.
ATCAGGTTGTCCAAGGTGGAACGGAACTTCCTGAATCCACACTGAAAGCGGCTCAGAAGATTACGGGATTCAAGACACCAGACGAGGCGGCGATTCACCATCCTCTCCAGTGTCTTACCCACGCAGCTTGTAAGGGCGATACTACGATAGCTACCTGGCAACAATTTGTCCTTGCCAGGCTTTAAAATAGGGATAAGTGTTGCTTCTTTCCACGAGTCAGGGAAGTGTCCTCCGGTCCAAATGTCGTTAAAAATATCTAGAAGGTACCTTTTAGCATCCTTATTGAGATGCCTCAGCATCTGGTACTGGATCAGATCAGGCCCTGGAGCAGTGTCATTTGCGCTGTTCAACGCTGACTCCAGCTCCCAAGATGTAAATGGGCAGTTGTAGGCCTCTGTATTCGACGAATCGAAGCACAGCGAGCGCCTCTCGGCAGCGACTCTACGTCGCTGAAACCGAGGGTCAAAGTTAGCGGTCGAGGTGATGGCGGCGAAGTTCTCCGCCATCAGCTGCGCTATGCTTCGTTCGTCAGTAATTATCCGTCCGTGATCCAGTAACCCAGATACTGGTGGGCGGGAGTACCTTCCAGATATACGGCGAATGGACTCCCATACTTTCGACGCGGGCGTGGAACGATTTATATTGCTCACAAAGTTCTGCCATGACCTCTTCTTGCTCTCCTTAATAACTCGACGCGCCTTAGCTCTGGCAATACGGAACGCTGCTAGGTTGTCAGATGTTGGGCACAACCTAAAACGACGCAACGCCCGTCGGCGACCCTGGATGGCGGAACGACATTCATCGTTCCACCAGGGGACGGGCGTCCTTCGCAGCGTTCCGGAGCTCTTCGGCATGGAAACGTCAGCTGCACGGTGAATCACTTCTGTCAAGTGATTCACCTTCTCCTGTATGCTGCCACAGGGTTGCAGTTGTACAGCACGGCAGTAGAGCTGCCAATCTGCACAACTGACGTTCCATTTACGTCGGTTATTTCCTCCTCCACGTTCACACTCAACGTGCATCCAAATTGGGAAGTGGTCGCTACCATGTAGGTCGCGATCCACCTCCCACTGCACGGAGTCCGCGATTGAGGGGGAACACAAGGATAGGTCAATGGCAGAAGACGTACCGGTAGCAGCGGTGAAATGAGTCATTTGCCCTGCATTCAGGATACAAATTTCCTCCTGCTCTATCAATCTACCAACCACTCGGCCCCTGGGGCAATCGGTTGTGGAACCCCACAACGCACTGTGGGCGTTGAAATCTCCCAAAAGGAGAAAGGGCCGAGTGAGTTGTCGTATAATGCCAACCAGGTCGTCGTAGCCGACTGACACACTGGGTGGCAGATAGACAGAGCATACGGTCAGTTGGATTGGACCGTGTATTTTCACCGCTACTGCTTGTAGATGAGAGGTGAGAGCAACGGGTTCGGAGTGGATAGTGTTCCGAACAAACACGGCCACTCCGCCCTTCGCTCGATCACCCTCGGTATCGTCCTTTCGGAATATGTCATATCCTCTTAGCACTGGCTGGTGTAGCGGTCTGAAATGTGTCTCTTGCAGACAGAGACACAATGGATCAGACCGTGCTAAGAGTTGGACTTCCTCTTTGTGAGCCTGAAAGCCGTTAACGTTCCACTGAAGTATGGGAGCCATTCTACCTATTTAAAACCACCCGCCCCGGGTCGGGTGGGTCCTGCGCATGCGATTGCTGAGGAACGGAACTATGTTCGTCCACCAGCATTATGTCGTCTTCTGGGTCCGAAGACGACACTTGTTCTAAGGCCTCGGAGTTGTGCGGACTTTTCTTCCGCCGAGGCCTGTTCCCCTTCTTCTCCTTGCCAGTTGGGGAACTGGGAGGAGAAGTAGAAGGGGACTTCAAGAACACAGTGGGGTCCGTATGTTTAAATTTCGGACCCCGAACTTTCTGCACAATTTGCCATCCGCCACTGGCAGATGGTGTTGCCATTGCTACATCTGCTGCAGGTAATGCTTCTGCAATGGGTGCTCTTTCTGCTATTGCAGAGGCACCCACGACTGTAGCTACTGTAACGGATGGCTGTGCTTTTGCTGGTGGACTTGCTGTCGATGTGGTCGAGTTTGTCAGAGTGTTGCTACCCACGTCCGAGGTCCTAGGTGTAATGACCTTGATGGGTGTGGCACCACATCTGCACTGACATGAGCACATTGGACTTGTGCCCATGTCCGCAACGGACGTCTGGGTAGCGACACTTTCTTTCCTGACGGGAGTTGATAACGTCTTCGCGAAGCTGGTAGCGAAGACTGGTGGAGCCAGAGCCTTATACTGCTTCTTGGCTTCGCCATACGAAATCCGCTCTTTCGTTTTCAACTCCTGTATCTTTTTTTCCTCCAGATACAATCGACACTCCCTGCTCCAGGCTGGATGTGCCCCGGAGCAGTTGACACACACCTGTGGGAGCGTGCAGCTCGTGCCTTGCTCATGAGCCGCCTTACCGCACTTCCCACAGGTGGGGTTACCCTTGCAGGTCGCCGTTGTATGGCCGAACCGCTGGCACTTAAAGCAGCGCATTGGGTCCGGCACATACGGGCGGATATTCAAATTCAAATATCCTGCTTTGATGTTTTTGGGCAATGTCGGAGTGTCGAACGTCAGGACGAAGGTGGCTGTCTTCTCAAGACTGCCGTTAACCCTTCGTTTAATCTGACGAACCTGGACCACATGTTCTGTAGACCACTCCTTAAGGAGTTCCTCGGGCTCTAAATCTATGAGGTCTCTACAGGTGATGACACCTTTACTAGAATTTAGAGTTTTATGGAGTTCGCACTTCACTGCGAACTCCCCGAGCTTCTCACACTTAAGGAGTTGGACAGCCTGCTTATGGGTGGATGTCTCCAAAAGCAGTGTTCCATTCCTCAGCTTTTTGACCGATTTGAGGGTACCCGCAATACCCTCTAAACCTTTGTTCACATAAAATGGAGAGATCTTCTCAAAAGATCCCTCCACCCTTGTCATAATTACGAAGGCATTTTCTATCAGAAAACCCTTGCCGTTACTGTTTGTTTGTTCCGGAGGAGGGCTCTCAACCCTCGCCCGCTTTTTTGAACTGGGTGTATTTTTATTTACCTGCGACACACCCGGGCCGCAGGGGTTTTGTTTTTGTTTGTGAGAAGGAATTTTGGTCCCACGAGCAAAAACATGTTATATAGGAATGCTTATACAACAGGGGTGCGCAGGTGCCCCTGAGGTTGCACGTTAGCGGGTGGTTTGCCTCACCACTCATCCACCTCCTCAGCACGTGTCCGACCTTGAGGTTGAGGGGTTTTTTATAGAGGTTTGTACCGTCCTCGCGATCCGGGCGATGAAGCCAAGATCCCCGTTCTCCTAAGCACACAACGTTCCACCGTCACGCCCTACGGTGGTCGTTGAAGCATGGTAGGAGTTTACGGTGTGGGAAACTTGCGGCGCTCACAAGTTTCCAGCTCGGGCACCGCGGGTTCGCCAAGCCCGTACCTGGCACTTGCGTACCAGGCCCCTGCGGGGCAATACTTTGTCTCCTATCTTGAATTCCTTAGGGTTTTGATTCTTGTCATAATACTTTGTTTTTAATTTTGCTCTGTTTATCTCCCTAGCTCTTTGGTGTAAACTAAGCAATCTGGCATTTAACTTTTTTTTTTTTTTTTTTTTGTAACTGCTTTACGTCTCTTTTTAACATCGAGATCTTTAGAGACGGGAAATGATGGGGGGCAAGGATGGGGGCAAGGAATTCGGCCATGGCCTTTTGAAGGAAGCATCCTGGCATTTGCCTGGAGTGATTTGGGGAAACCATGGAAAACCCAAATCTGGATGCCCGGACAGGGATTCGAACCGCCGTCCTCCCGAATGCGAGGCGAAAACGCTAACCGTTACACCGCCCCGCTCGGTGGCATTTAACTTGTCCGCGCAGTCATCATAGGAATAGATGCTTTCTGTGAGATACTTTTGCAAGTAACCCAGAATATTTGGTACATGGCCAAAGAGAAGGTCGAATGGTGCGTAACCAGTGGCAGTATGTGTAATTGTACAAGGTCGATACCAAAAGTAGTAGGACTAATTTTTTTTTTTAATTTATTGAAGATATGTTTACAATTCCTTAATCCTCTTCGAAATAGCACTCTTGGGCAGCTACACACTTAGAATTACGCTGCTGTCATTGGCCGTATGCCTTCTGGAAGTCAGATTCAGTGATGCTGTTGACAGCCCTCATCAATGCAGCTTGAAGGTCCTGAATTGAGTCATACCGCTGTCCCTTCAGCTGCCTTTTCATCCGTGTGAGTAAAAAAGTGTCAGATGGAGCTAGATCAGGACTGTAGGAGGGTTGCAGCAACATGGCAATGTCAAATTGGTTCAACAGTTGCCTCATGAGGAGCGCGCCATGGCACGGTGCATTGCCGTGATGCAGTGTCCAGTTGTCGGAGATAATATGTCGGACGCGATTCACTCTGTCTGGCAGGCGGTTTAGCACTTTCACTTGAAAGTTCGAATTGACAGTTTCCCCAGGGAAAACGAACTCCTTATGAATTACCCCACAACGGTCAAAAAACATGATCAGCATTGACTTGATCTTTGATTTGCTCATGCGAGCCTTCGTTGGACGGCAGAATGTGGAAGGCATCTGTTGGCCCGATTCGACGTTGCCACATTGCTGCAGCCCGCCTTCAGTCCCAATCTGGCTCCAACTAGCTTTTTTTTTATTATTATTCCCACCGATGAAAAGGCAGCTGAAGGGACAGCGGTTTGACTCAATTCAGAACGATAAAATCGGTATTTCCACACTTTTTCAACACAGTAAAGAACGTTTAAAATAATAATATATTCATAGAAACAGAATTCAGTAAGATTTTAAGCGAAACATTCTGTTTAAAGCCGTTTATAATGGTAAAACACAGAATTTGAAGTAACTTCTAAAAATAATAATCAACACTTTTAAACACATTTCGAACATAAACATCATTTTTCCCTTAACTTCCATCTTTTCTGAACAACATGGGAAACTCACAGCAGTTCTCAGCAGGGAGTTAAGTGGAACAGCAATTTTAAAATAACACTGTATAGCAAACACACAAACAAATTTTTTACAGCTCTCCAGACACGGTACAAGATCAGGGACACTTTTAAATATGTATCCAAGAACAAGGAACACTAAGCAACTTTTTATTTCGAGATACGAGATTTGCTTTGGACACAATTTAAAGAAACAGGAAATTTGGTAAATGGCGGCTATTTCGAAACCCGGGTATCTACCAAAATTCAGAGACATTGGGGGGAGGGGGGGGGGGGTAAGTCGAGGTGACACATGATTTTAGAAGAAAATTAATTACGGCTAATCTGTTAACTTTTCAAGAAAACACGAAGAGGAAAAAAATGTTTAAAATTCTTAGTACTAAATCATATTAAAAGTTGAAACCTAGAGGAGAGGTAAATTTAGAGCACTATTTTCTGGTAAGTCATGTGATGTGTGAGGATACTACATCCTTTATAACGAGCTAGAGCGTACTCTTGTGCCAGTAGTCACCGGAACATTGAGAGGGTCAGACTGCGCTACTAGCAGCCTGGGATTTTTCCTTGAGCATGTGATGCTAAGCATGTTCAAAGCGATGCCATGTTTGAGTTGAAGTGGAGAAGGCAACCTAATTATGACTAAATAACTTTAAATTGTTTGAGGGGTATTCTGTCTGCTTCCTACAGTGCATAACTTGCTTTCTTCAGGAAAAGAGTTTCCAATAGTCAAAAATCAACTTTACTGAATTTTCTTGTATAATTTTCAGACTATAACAATAGTGAAACTTAACAGTGAATTTTATTTCTTAGTTGAACTTATTTCCTTTTCTCACAAAAGGTAATTATGGGAGTGGCAGCCGACTTAATTAACAGTTGATTCAATACCTAAGGCATTTTACGGTCTACAATTTGTGAACTTTCAGAAGACTATTTTTGAGGTGAAGAATTTTGTAAGAAGTGAGTTTGTTAGGTGAGGAGTGTGAGACTGATATCCCACCCCGATATGCAGTTTTTCCCCTTACTATGAACAAGCATGATTCCATAGCAGTTAGATATGTATTGTGCCTCACCACCTACAAGGAAGTAGAGAACCACAAGAAAATGGAAAAATGTATGTCTTCCTAGATCTTGACACAGTTTGGAAAGAGGGGCTTCTGCTCTAACTAATAAATGTGGCTCCTTGCAAAAAAAAAAAAAAAAAAAAAAAAAAAAAAAAAAAAAAGGAAAATATGTTAAGCAATTACCTGCTCTACATGTACCAGGTGAGCTCAGCTTCACAAGCTACACAATGGTCTACCACAAAGCTCAGTTCTCTCTCCTACACTCTTTAACTTACACACACAACCTGCCAGACATTGACTCTAACAAATTTGTATATGATGAAGATATCACACTTACAATTCAAAGAACTAACTTTTCAGACACAGAAGAAATCCTTCAGAAAATACGACCTATTATAGAAGAACTTAACCAGCAGAATGTCCGGGAAGAATTTTTATCACCACTAATTAGGATTATTGATCAGCCCTCCGTAAAGTCTGGACCTCGATCCAAGTGACTTTCACCTTTTCCTCACTAGAAGGAGAACCTAGAAGGCTTCTGAAGGAGGTGAAACAGTTTGTGACAACATGGCTGATCACACTAGGCAGGATTTTTACCAGGAGGGAATATTCAAAGGCATAACATGAAGTGACGAGTGCCTAAACTGATATGGAGATTATTTCAAAAAATAACCTAATGTATGTACTATCAGCAGACTGTATTGACTGTAGGAAATAAAATGTACACATTCACTGCAGGCTTTGTAACCTTAATTTCTGATCACCCCTCCTATAATACAGACCTCATGCTTAAATATACCTCAAAATGTCTTGGAGTAACTTTAGACAGGTCTCACTTATAAAAGGCTCCTTCAAAACACAGTTGCCAAGCTTAAAGGTCAGAACAATCTACTTCAATGACTGGCTGGAATTTCATGGGAAGCTGATGCAAATACATTAAGAACAACAAATTATGCCTTTTTTTCCACCTTAGCTGAATACTGCTCCAACATGTGACTCAATTGTACTCACATCCAGATGGTAGATATCTAACTTCGCCTAACAATGCACATCATAACTAGCATGTTCCTATCTTCACCTATGCAGTGGCTGCCAGTCCTCAGATACATATCACTTCACATCAAAGGCAAAAAATAATACTGCACTTTCCATTAATGGGGATATTAAAAACTTTAAAATACAGCTGAAGTCACGCTGCCCTGCCTGGCAAACTGACGTGAGCCTAACACCCATTTCATTAGTAATTCCTGCTCAAAACTTCAGGGATTTAACTAGTCTTGACCTATTTGGAGTAAATTATACTGTATTAGATGAGGCATGAGAAGAACTGCTTCTAGTCTCCACATCTGGGACTACACAGATTCACCATACTGTGACTGCAGTGAGGTTGCACAAACTGTGTTGCATACAGTGCAGGACTGACCACTCCATGCATTCCCTGGAATTATGGAAAATTTAAATTTAGTAATCCTAATTAAATTCCTTTTCGCTACTTAGTGCCTTTTATTTCATTGTTTACTATATATATATCCTTTGCTGTATTTCAACTGTTCTTAGTCTCTTCTCACCAATTTCTGGTTTATTTCCATTCACTCTGAGCCAATGCCATCAATCCCAATTATCTCCCTTTTTCCCGAACATTCACAAGTTGTGTTTTTTTTTCCACTGGTATATTTTCTTTAGATATACAACAGCGCATGCAGTCAACATTTCCTTACAACTTCATTATGTTTTCTAGTCTCTTATGTTACAATTTCTAACAATCCTAACCCTTTAACTTTCATTTTCATCACTGAAAGCGAGTTCCATCAAAGAGGCTTAACTTCAATCAGCAGTAACTAACTAAATTTTCACTGTCATGCCAGTCATTAAAAAATGCCTAAAAAGTTGTCTGCCCCTCTTGGTCTCGCAGTTTCCCACAATCAAATCAATAATATGTCTCCAGTAACCAAATACCTTTCTACATTCCGATGTCATGTCTTCCAACTAGCCAGATTAGTCACGCATCCTTTTCCTAACACCATGACTTAACTTTAATATTCCCCCCAATGTCCTCCCAATAAAACTGCCCATATTTGGTTGCTCCCCAACTTCACCCTCTCTTACACACATTCTGGTACAGGCAGTCCATATCCTTCACTGCCCCGGTGCTGCAACAATACACTGACGGTGGCCAGCCAACACTCTAGAAATCTTATATCTCTTAACAAAATACTGTCGCTGTCAATCCCACATGTGCTTCCTCACCTTCAAAAAATTGTGCAAGAGGCCATAGAATCTATGAACAGGCATGCTCATAAACATCTACGCAAATTGTCCACTCTGTACCACTCCCATCTCAAAGCAAGACAGCCTCTCCCCTGCAAATTACCAGGTCACCAACTCAGGTGTCGCCCCCCCCCCTCCATCTATTTCTCAGCTCTTCAACATACCTCTACCACCTCCCTTAAAACCCACACCTAGCCCAGCCAGTCTGAATCAAGCTGGCAGACCCAAACTGTCTATTATTAATCTGTATTCTTCTCCACTCTCAGAACCATAACTCTCAGTACTCTCCAAGGGTCTCACTTTCTCATTCACTCCCAAATTTGATCAGACTACCCCAGCACGTGACTCCTTAGCATTCTGCTACACACTGTGCTGGAGGTACCACTTCTCCTCGAAGAGCAACAATCTGAACACTCGGAATGACCAAAGATTCCAACCACCCTCCTTTCTTGATCCACCACCTCTCCCACAAAACCACCCTCTCCAATTGTTTCAAAATCTGGTTTCCACCAGTTTGGCTTCTCCTAGTATTGTGAAATCAGTACCCAGTGGCACCAACCTGACTCTTTCAGAAACCCGGGCTATTAGGGAGCTCTCCTCTGATCCAGACTTGATCTTTCTACCAGCAGACAGGGGCTCAACTACAGTGGTCAAGAACCATTGTGACTACATTAATGAAGCACTGCATCAGAAGTCTGACACTAACACTTACCACCCCCTCAACCATGATCCCACACCTGCTGTCAATGATGGAATAAAAGATTATATACAGCTTAGTGGACCCTTCCAAGACCTAACCCCCCACTCTGTCTTACTTTTCACTCCAAAAAAGCTGTAAATAACTTCCCTATACCTATTTCCTAAAGTTCATAAGCCTGGCAACCCAGGACACCCCATACTTGCTGAATATGGTTCACCGACTGAGCGTATCTCTGCCCTGATGGACTAGCATCTACAGCCCATTGTCAACCAGCTTCTCTCCCACATCAAAGACCCCCAACACTTCCTCTCTTGGCTAGCTATGGAACTCGCACCTCCTCTCCCTGGCTCCCTCCTAGTAATGGTTGATGTGACCCCCCCTATATAAAAATATTCCCCACCGTCATGGGCTCAGCACCATGGAACACTCTCTAGACAAGTATCCCCCAATAGCCTCTCTGCCAGATCCTTCCTGATCACCCTGGCCGAGCTAATACTGAACAACTACCATTTTTTTTTATTCAATGGTAAAATTTACCACCAAGTTAGCTGCACCGCCATGGGCACCTGTATAGCTCCCTCATACACTAATATCTACTTAGACCACCTGAACAGTCATTCTCAGCTGGAGCCCATCTGAAACCCCTTTTATGGGTCAGATTCATTGATGACATTTTCATAATCTGGACCCATGGGGAAGTTAACTTAATCAGTTTCCTCAATAAACTCAACATGCCAGCACTCTGAAATTCACATGGACTTACTCCCACACACATGCCATTTTCCTGGATGTCGACCTATTCCTCACGAACGGCTACATCAACTCATCTGTCCATATCAAAACCACCAACTTACAACAGTACCTTCATTATGACAGCTGCCACCTCATCACATCAAACGCTCCCTCCCCTATAGCCTTGGCATTCGGGGGAGTCAATATGTTCCAATTAACAGGCCCTCCAACAGTATTCTAACAACATCTCCGAAGCCCTGATTTCCTGCAATTACCAACCAGATTTAGTTCACAAACAAGTTTCACGGACCACATTACAACCCACTCAACCTATCAACAGTCCACAATCCTCTAAAACCAACCACATCCCCATTTTGATCACCCGATACTTCCTCAGTTTGGAAGCCATCAACCAAGTCCTGTGACAAGGTTACGACTTCTTTTGAGCCTGTCCTGAGATGATAAACCTCCTTCCAAAAATCCTTCCTCACCCACCCAGAACGTCCTTCAGCAGACCTCCAAACTTCAACCAAAAACACGGGACCCACCAGCCTGCAAGACAGTCCCAAGGTTCGTTTCCTTCCAACAGATCCCACTACAAATTATGCAGTAAGCACCTGTCTTCCACCACCTTAACCAACCCTGTAACTGGGGAAAGCTTCCCTATAACAGGACTTGCCACGTGTTTATCCTCCCACCACATATTTCAACATATCCAATGCCCAGCCTCCTACATTGGTCTGACAACAAATCCACTGGCTATCACAATAAATGGGCACAGACTATCAGTATTCACCCAGAACCCTGACCATGATGTATCGTATCATGACACCACTCACGTCATCAACAATTTCAACACACGTTTTGCAGTCTGCGCCATCAGTGTCCTCTCACACAAAAGCAGCATTTCGGAACTCAGTTGGTGAGAACTATCAGTACCAACTGGGTACCAGACAACCAACAGGACTAAATAAAAGATAGCACCAATTGCCCCCCCCCCCCCCCATTTTCCAGCCATCCCCTTACATCCTACCTATTCCCACAGAACCATCACTCACCAGAGTCCATCTTTTTGTAGTTTGTAACTTTTAATTTTGCTTATTTTAAATTTCCAAATATTTTGTGACTCACTTGACAATGGCGGCAGAGATTGCAACTGCCAAAATGTCGTGTCTGATCGATGGACTAACTCCATAAGTTACCCGAGAAAATTTATATTCATTTTCAATGCCGAGAAAACCTTCAGTCTTATTTACTCCGCACCATGAGCTACCATCCTTCTTGGCTAACTCAGTTAGCTGCCAGCCACCAGCATGCAGCCATCTCACTCTAATACTGAAGAAGGGCTATAGGCTCGAAAATTTTACTCTGTGTGTGTGTGTTTTTTCGTGTCTCGGCACTGCAAGAATTCTCTTCTATGGTAAGCAGTATATTTAGTAAACAATGAAATCAGAGGTGCTAAGTAGCGAAAAGGAATTAAATTAGGTTAGGGAAATGAGCCACCACTTACCTTTAAATGAAGGATGTGGGGTGCGGGCACACAGAAAAACAAAAACACAACTGATAACAAAAATTTCCTGAGACTGCCTTGGTTTGCTTTAGGTATTAAAGTTTAGGATGTAAAATGAAACAGCACACTTACAAAACTACCTATCATGTTTTAATGTAGGCAAATTTAGAGATAACAGTAGACAAATCAATACTCTAAGTAAATCATTTTCTATACTCATTAAAGCCAGATCATTAAGAAGCATAGGTGCAAGGTCTCCCGAAGGTATGGGGCCTGTAGCATTTGCTAACTCTTAATACGTGTCATATCCAGTACTGCTTAAAAGTGTTAGTATAAATGTGGGAGGAGAGAGCCATTATTAGCTCATGACACAATTACAATCAGGAAAACTTTCATTCTTTGTCCACTCAAGTCCTAGCCTTGCTTCTGAAAAAAACTAATGCAACTCCGTAACTCATTTACAGCATAATCGAAGTGTAGGATCACCACCAGGTAAATTAGTGTTAGCTTCGATCCATTTCCTGTGATTTTGATAACAATTAAAGATCATCATTTACAAATTAGAAATATTTACCAGATACCTCACTGCAGTAGCAAGATGTGTACAAGGACAAGAAAATACATCATAAAGGAGAAATTAAGGGATCATATAAGGTATTTAGAACACATATCAGTCTGTCTGTATAAAAAAAAAAATCCAGAAAACATGGGGTAATCAATTTTATTTACCAAGATAAATGGTATGATGTAAGAGAACTTATGTCAGACTGCAAAAATTAGGGAAGTCATAAATTAAAAAGATCTGAATACTTGCATGCATGTAGTACACTTCAGCATGAAACACAGAATTAACTACTGTTCTGATCACCCAGACCAGGCAAAAAAGTCCCCATGACATCACCACAAATGGTTAGCACGCATACTTGTACAAGGGTAAATCGGGAAGTAACCTCTGTTCTAGCATGGCGCTAGTAGTCATGGGCGGAGTGCCACCATTTACACATCTGCATGTTCCCCGATTCAGTAAGCATCCAGTTGTGAAAGTATGAACCTCGTTTTTTTGCACATTGTTATAATCTTAAAACATGAGCGCTGCAATAAAAAATCCCGCGAAATGCGATGTGTATACTGTAATAAAATTTCTTTTGGCAAAAAACGTTTCAGCAGCAGACATTCATCGTCAATTGGGTACTGTATACAGTCCGAATGTTATGAGTGAAGGTAATGTGTGGCAATGGGTCTGATTTTTTTAAAGTGGTAGAACAAACATTCACGATGAAGAGAGGAGTGGTAGACCTTCTGTTGTGAGTAATGATCTTGTCAGGAAAGTTGACGAAAAAGTTCATGAAAACAAAGATTCACAATCTCTGAACTTTCTGAACAATTACCGCAAATTTCTAGTGGGTTTTGTATGAGGTTGTCACTGATAAATTAGGCTACCTGAAGTTCTGTGCTAAGTGGGGACCGAAATTGCTTACAGAGATCCACAAAACCAAACGAATAGGCTCTGCCTTAAACTTCCTTTCACATTATAATGCAGGAGGAGAAGATTTTTTAAAGAGGATTGCGACTGGTGACAAAACGTGGGTGGCGTACGTAAACGCTTAAATGAAACAAAAGTCAATGGCCTGGGGCCATAACAATTCTCCATGCAAGCCGAAGAAAGCCCGCCAAACATTTTCAATGAAGAAGGTTATGACTACATTTTTTTTTGGGACGCCAAGGCAGATTTTCTAATTGAATTTATGGAACGTGGCAACACAATCACTTCAGATGTCTACCGTGAAACTTTGAAGAAACTTAAGCGAGCCATACAAAACAAACGTCGCGGTAAGCTGTGATTCGGTGTGGTGTTTTTGCATGACAACGCTCGTCCTCACAGTGCCCATAAGACTCAAGAGATTCTTGAGCAATTCAAATAAGACTTTTTTGATCATCCCTCTTACAGCCCCGATTTGGCGCCTAGTTATTTTAATCTCTTCACTCACATGAAGAAGTGACTTGCGTCGCAGCACTTCGATGACAATGAACTTCAAAAGGCTGTGAAAGATTGGCTACACGCCCAGGCGGCTAAATTTTATGTAGAAGGAATTGGTAAATTAGTGAAATGCTATGACAGATGCTTAAATTTAAATGGTGACTATGTTTAAAAATAGTAAAAAGCTATAGATTTAAAATGTATATAATAAAATATTTTTTACTAACCAAGTTTTTTATTTATAGCCAAACGGAGGCTACTTTCCGAATTACCCTCGTACATAGTTGATAGAAGCTCAACAAGCCTCAGTATTCTCAAGCAAGTCTCAGGACAATAGCTACATACAGAAAAATAAGAAAATACTGTACTAATTTTGTTGGTATATATCTTGTTTCTGTCCTTAGTCATTTTTCTATTCTTCTTTGAAAATTCAACTTGAGTAGCAGACTTCTAGCCACCAATTACCACTTTTGGTAACTTGGGTATTAGATGGTCTCCTTCACATTAAATTCTCTAAGCTAGCCACCTTACATGAAACTCCGCATATAAACCACAGATTCCTTTTGCCTATTTTCTTCTGTAAGCAACCTTTAATGAGCAGATCTTATGCTGAGATGCAATTGGAGCACAACTTTACCTCTGAAGTATCTGCAGGTATATTCCCAGTTCATACCAAGAGCATACCACTAGAAGCTCATCTGTACCCTGCTGTTGGAAAATAGTATTTGACTCCAAACACTAGTTGGCAGGATCTCATTCATGGAAAAGGATGTGTAACATGTGGGAGAGGTAGGCATCCGGCTTGAAAAAAAAAGCTATTTGTAAGATAGTAACAGGTGAGCAGAGAAAGAAAGTATCTAAAAATCCATTTACGATCAGTATGGAACAAGAAAGGGAGATATGAACGTAGATGACTTACAGTTTCACATAAACATCATCATTTATCCAAGCAATTGGAACATGACAGTAAATGCAATGCCTTCTAACTTTTTTAAAAACTCAATTTGTACAAACCTAGTTGTTTGAATGAAGCCAGTCTGCATAAAACTTTTAGAGCATCTGAAGAATGTAATGACATCAAGTTTAAAATGAAATTCTCACTGAATGCCAATTCTGGCTGCACAAGCACAACCTCCTGAAATTAAATGAGACACAATAGATATTCTATGAAAATACTGAACAAGTGGTTATAAATCCTATACATTTGCTTATGGAAACTACCACAGAACACAAACATCAACTGAGATAATAAGTGAGATGGATTAAGAATCATTGTAGGTTGGGGAAATGGGAGGGGGGGAGGGAAGGAGGGGAGTTGAAGATGTGTGTATTGGTGATGAGACCTGAATGGATATTGACAAAATAATTAGTAGTGGTATGTGGAAGGGAAGGAAACAGATAGTAATCACCAAAAACTGACATATAAGAGTGGGGAAAATATTCTTTTGTAGGTAAGGGGGTTAGGGAATGGAATAAATTACCAGAAAACTTACAAGAAACAATAAAGATTCAAGACAAAAATTAATGAAATGTGACAGTAGGTGAATAGGAAAAAAATGAAAATGTGTGTTCCACAGCAGATATTTAAAACTCACATCACAAAATAAAGTAGTAATAATAAGTTCAAATGGAAGTGAGAATGAATATAGATGTCAATTGACCCAACATTTAACAACAATTGTGATGATCACATCCAATGTTGCATTAATTGTACCACAAAGTTCAGCACTTTATTTAATTAAAATCAGGTGGTGAGAATCAGGTCATAAATGGTGGAGCCTACAAAACAAATGCAAGAAATGCCTGTAAATGTAATTGTTATACACCAGTTTCATACCAATACTGCATAATGTGTATATAATCTACATAACAGAGGATTGGAAAAATAAACCGATCAGTCACCAAAGTTGGAAGTAGAAGGGTTGTGAAGAACACACAAAACACAAGACAAACACAATTGCACAATATTTTGGTTTAAGACCTTATTCATGCATAAAGGGATGGGCATTAGGCAAGGGAGGTGGGCATACACCAATGCTATTGGATTGGCATTGGAAAACAAGGACGCAGTTGTTAAGGAGAAAGCGTAAAATAATATATTAGAACAGGGAAATGAACCATCATTCACCTTAGATCATGGTTGTGTGGCATACACCACACAACCATGTTTTAAGTTAAGTGGTGGTTCATTTTCCTATCCTAATTTTTAATTCTTTTTCACTACTTATCGCGGTTACTATATATCTATATATATAAATGAATGCCGCTACTGCCTGTGATATATACTTTCAGAGAGTTATCAATACTTAACTTCGCATTAATGTACTCTCTCTTTCTCTTCCACAAGCAGGAAGCTTCCTCATACTACTGTTAAAGAAGGGATATAGGCCCAAAAATTTCTTAATCATTTGCATTTGCACTTTTTTCATGTGCTGGTGGTTTATTTTCATATCCTAATCTGTAATACCTGTTCATATACATATAATGAATAAATAATGAAGCAATAATAGAATTAAAACAATATAATAGTAATGAAACAAAATTTAAAAATAAATAAATATATACAGTAAAATTAATAAATTACAATAAGTGAGGGTTGATTGATAACAGCTTATCAAAAATTGATCTGGATGTCTGGTCACCAATATATTATGGTAAGCTAGTACCCATCTGCAAAGTTCAGATGCTGTGGTATTTTCCAAGAAAACTGTGACAATTCTCACTGTCAAATAGATGTTCAGATTGTTAGAGTTGTGGGAACTGGCTTAGGCTTTTACTGGGTAAAGTAGATTACAGGTGTAGACTGTTTGCCTGGAGTTATTCATTCTGTTTGGGAGATTGCCCGTAGTGCATCCTGTGTATGAACTAGTGCAGTAGACACAGGTTAGTTAGAATATGAAATGTGTTGTGTTTCAAGAACATCTCAGTTCACAAAAACTCATCTTTGGATTCTCCACAATTATCATTTGGATTTTTTTCCAAACTACAGACATCGCTACAAAAGTTGCAGCAAGCATCCTACTGATACAACCCATTCCCCTGAACACAGGGGGAACCATTCCCATCACTGTGCATGTTCCTTGCACCACAATACATTTAATATATCAGATAACCTGCTTCTACTGCTTTATTTCGTATGCAGGACTCATTACCAATGAGCTCTCAGAACAAGCAGCTGTAACAACAACATGTTTCTTGGGGTATGGCATCACATTTGATGTCAACCATGGGTGTAATCTTTAGAATCTGATACCAATGAAAGTTTATGCTAGGTTTATAAGACAATTGCAAATCTGTTTGAATACTTTCACCACAACAGATAACGGTCAGAGTTACTATATATAAGGTCATAGCTGAAAGTCACTCAGTATATTAGTCAAGTTTCAGACTCGAAAAGCATATAAGATTAAATATTACACATGTAGAGCATTTAAGTGAACTCTGAAATCCTTATGTGAAGACTGCAAGTCATCTCAACAAACATTCCACATTCACATGTTCTCACTTCTTAAGAAAATTTATGAGGCCCTCAAATATTGGCAAAGTTTGCCTCAAAATGTACCAAGTCCATGAGTAAACTGGGAAATTTTCTAAATCTTTCTTAGTTGGAATAATTCTATCTCCAAATTGTTACATTATACAATTCTGCTACTGCCTGAATCCTAGCTACAACCGGCAAGATTGGTGTGTTTCCTGATACATTGCTGTAACGAGGCAAAGATGGCTGCTATTTATATCCTCCGATCATCAGAATGCAAAATTCTTAGAAACCTTGATCCCTACTTTAATTCAAAACTTCTTTAGATCTTACCAGTTTGTAGAGAAGGTTATCCTAAAAACTTTGTTATGACAATTTTATTCTTAAATCATTTTATTAAGCCGCTGTTAATTTCTGAAGCGCAATGGATGAGTATTTTATTTTTTTTCTCTATAACTTTAGTCATTTTTAGTTCCCCATGGGGTTAGTTTTATTTAGCTGTTATAATAAATTATACTTAGGGTGTCTCCTTTTCTGTTGTTGGTTTTTGGTCTTTAGTGTGCATGAACTACAGTATCTCGCACCTGTTTTCCTAAATTCTTTCTATTACTTTGCCATTTATATATATAGGGTTTTCTTATCTCAGTTCTATGGGATCACTGCCCTGGGAAAACAGAAATAATTCCAACTAGACTTCTATCTGAATACTGCAGATTAATAACAACAAAATCATCTACAATCCATCCAATCACTATAAATACTGTCTTCACTTGAAACCTACTTCCCCAAACAAAGTTCTCTTAACAGTAAAATAAACTTCCACAAATGAAATTCGTTAAATTGCATTCCATTCCAAAACTAAAACGACTTCAGTACAAATCTACAAAGTTCAGCTACACATGGTTAGCCAACAGTCCACGACTGTCCTAAACAATCATCCCAGCTCTTCACATGTCATCACACTATCAACCGTAGGAAACTAAAAGCGGACGTGTTCCCTTCTCGAGTATCTTATATGGTGTAGCCCTGTAGGGACACTAAGGTGGTGACAACTCGACTAACATTCTCAAGGATCTGCCATCAGCCATGTGCATATGTTGCCATCTTTTTTGCCCTCTGTATGACTTGGATTGTGAATGATTTTCCCAAAGTTTTTCCAATTTTCCTGAAAATTTGTGCTATGTAGAACCCTTTATTTTGAGTATGTGCTAATAAATTTCATCGTACTTTTTTTCATTTTCTCTCTATATTTTTTAAGTCCGCATACCTATCTTTTAGATTTACTATCAAAACTATTTATTGTGGCATATCTGTTCTAATGTCATAAAATTCTACCTATTTTTAAGATTAATTTCATGTATCTTACTCCCATCTAAATGCCTTTAATTTTACAGAGATATAACCTTTCAAAGTTTCTGCTGCTTTTTGGCTGCCTAATAAATTCAGATTAAATACTTTGAAATTAGATACCTTAAATGAGCAGTGTGTTGTTCTGATTGAAACTTATGTTAAACTTGCTTTAAAAAATGGTGTTTTCATAAAAATAAGGTACATCCAAAGAAATTCGGCCTAGTGTAAATTTGACTTTTCTAGTCTTTATTCTGATAATTGCTTCGTTTAAATTTTATTTTAATTACAATGGAGCGCATACTCCGGTGGCAATTTCCCTACACACCCTTCTTTCCACATTTCAGCACCCACCTACAATTGCCCTCTACAAATATCAACTTTAAATTCTTTCAACGTTTTTGGTAAATTACTCATCATTTCTCTTGGTAACGTATTCCAGTCCCTAACACATTTACCAAATAGAGAATCTTCCTACATCCTAGTGCCTGAAATTGAATGCCAGCTTGTGGTCATGGTCAGATTTTCCCTTCCATAGATTACTTTTAATTCTTACATCAATATCTTTCCATGCCTCATCACCTATATATGCCTTGCACCCTTCCGCTCCACTATCATATCTGTTACCGATTGCGTTCTGCGGTAATTTCCAGAAACTAATCTAACACCCCTTCTTTGCACCCTCTCCAACTCCTGTACGTGATACTAAAAATGTGGGTCTCATACTACAGTACCATATTCAAGCAATGGTCTGACCAAAGATTTGTAACCCAATTCCTTTACTTCTTCCGTACATCCTTTCATCACTCTTTCCAACAAGTGCAGAATTTTGAAACCTTTTCATACTACCTGACCAATGTGCCCTGCCCTGCCCAGTTAAGCTTGTTATTCAATGTAATGCCAAGATATTTGCATTTCATGTCTTCAACAAGCAATTCTTTCCCTACCTTATAATCATGATCAACCTTTAGCTTTTTATCTGAATATCTAATAAGCTTACTCTTCTTTTCATTTATCTTCATTCCATGTTTACCAACCCAACTAGATATCCTGTCCAGATCACCTGAAACTGTTTACAGTCCTCTACCAGTTTGATCCTTTTATATAGCGTTATGTCATCTGTAAACAATCTAATTTCTTAAAAGAAACCATTATTCAATCATTATAATAATTAATAGCAATGGTCCCAATCCGCTACCTGTGGCACTCTCATTTTTACTTCCACTTCTTTTGATACTGCTTTTCCTACCCTAACATTTTGTTTTCTACCTTTTAAAAATTCTTCTACCCAGAAATTCACTATCTTGTCCACTCCAATAGTTTTTACCTTATTTGCAACCATTTTATGCCTCACTCTGTCAAAAGCCTTTGAAAGATCTAGTGCTACACTATCAATACCATTAGATCTGAAATATCTTGCATATATCCCACCAGCTGAGATTCACATGAATATTCTTGCCTAAAGCCGTGTTGCCTACTTGAAAACCAGATACACTCCTCCCATATATTGCTGATGTGGTTGTATATCAATCTCTCCATCAATTTAACTACCACTGATGTCAAACTGATTGGTCCATAATTTTTGAATCAATTTCTCACCCCTCCTTTATGTACTGGCACTATTGTTGCACTTTTCCAGTCCTCTGGTAAGCAGCAAGTATCCAGACTCAATTTAAATAATAATTCAAGATAAGGTACAATGTCACATCCTGCTATCTTTAAGAAATCTGTAGTAACATTATCTAAAATAGCTCCTTTATGTTTTTTCAGTTTTCTTAGTTCCTCTACCATATCCTCAGGATGAATTTAAAATTTTTTGGTCCGCTCATTTCTAATTGTAATGTAAAGCTCATTCTCAAATTTACTCCCTCCTGTTTCTGATTCACTGTCCCTAATGGTCTCACTACACCAATTACTTAACATCTCTGCCTTTTTAAAATCCTCAGTAACTTCCTTATATATAAGCATCTCAACACCCTTTCCTTCCTCTCAGTTTTCTAAGATAGCCATACATATATCTGGATACATCAGCCAATCGTCCCAATGCACTAACAATACTCTTCATAAACCATCTTTAGCAACCTTCTGAACTATTATAAAGTCCTTGTTTAGTTATTTAAATATTCCCTACTACCCTGCTGTCTCTTAACTCTGTTATGTTCTCTTCTTACCAAGCTTTTTAACCTCCTCACTCCCTTTTATAGTACACGGGTTCTCTAATTCTCTTTATTTTCTGGTTTGAAAAAAAAAAATTCTTCCACCTTTCTTATTACGTCCTTGAACTCTTTCCACCTTGACTCTACAGTACTTGTGCCTTCCTTACATTTGGTGAATCGTTCTCTGAAATATCTCTTCAAGATCAAAATATCTCTTCAAGATCGAAATCTGTGCCTTTTTATAATTGTACCTTTTTTATATTTGTACAATTTTGGCTGATCATTCACTGAATCCTCTAATATCCATCAGAACTGCTTCATGATCATTTATTCCTTCAGTTACTTGACACCCCACAAGGATATCATCGGGCTTTATTAGGAATTTATCAAAAATATTTGTCCTTAATTGTTCTGCTCTACAACCTGTGTAAATCATCCTTCCCTTATTAAGGTATTTGCAAATCTCTGATCCCTTGTGCTATTAATCTTATTTCCTAATCAGTTTACACGTGGTAAATTTAAATCCCCGCCAATAATGACCTTTCGGTTCTCACCTCTGAAATCTGAGTATGAATTTAATTTCTCCCCAAGGGCCTCATCTCCATCTACCATTATTCCTCTGTAGTAAGCAGCTAACATTTCTTCAGAAATCTACCCCAACCAACTCATGGTCATGATCTATGAACACTAGTGATCTGTGGTAGTTTTTGCTAACTAGTATGAAAACTCCTCCACCAGTTGCTCCTCTCTCCCTCTCTGTGATCTACTTTGTAACCATCAGGAAAAACTTCATTGTCTTGTACTTCTTTTAACCAAGACTCTGCCCCTATTACTACTTGCGGTTCGTGTATCTCTTATTAAGTTAGCAAATTTTATTAATTTCTTCATTATACTTCTCCTGTTAACTAATAACACCTTTATTATTGGCTTTATATTTTCAGCATTAACCTCCTCCTTCCCAGTTCTACCCCAGTCAGTTATTGTTTCAGCAACTTCATCTATTTCTTTAACATCTGTGATTTTTTCCACTGTGGATCTACAATTCATGCCACTTTGATTATCTATTTCCATCCGTTCACCAGCAGCCCCTAGCCTAAAAAAAAGGCACAGTTCTGACCACATCATCACTGGAAATGGTCTCCCTTACAGCTTTAGCTAACAATTCAGAAAGTAACCCCTTGCCCCTTCTATTCAGGTATAGGCCACATCTAGTGAAACCCCTACCAATGGTATTCACAGGCACAACCCCCAAGACTGAACTAATGACTTTCCCAAGTAACACTTCCCAATTTACTCGCCTCATAGCATAGTTCAATTGTGGCCGGTCATGGTTAGTTAGGACCTGCATGAGCTCAATCCCGGTATGCTGGAAGTCCTTCACCACCTTCCTCGGATCACTCTCATTTCCATCAATACTATTCACCGCAACTCCCACTATCACTACTCTATCCTCCTTACAGAAACTCCTACAAAATGAACCTATATCATCTATTACCTGACCTAATGTTGCACCAAGTTTGAAAAAACTTGTGACCTGTGCCTAACTGATCCTGCAGAAGAAGGCCTACACCTCGACCATTGTTACTACCTAGCACCCTTTTATTGATATTCTACCCTTGCATGCCCTTATTCCTAAAGGCCTGATGCATCTTGCCTACTCCTACTTCTACATGAGGCTCTTCTCGTCCTGACTCTGGCAACAGGTCAAACCTATTTTTCCTCACAATTCCTGAAGTGTCTGGCTTCTTCATCCTATTAACCTTATTTTTCCTACGACCTGTTACCAGCATCCAACCATCCTTCTCAACTTCCTCCAACCCTATATCTATACTTTCTGCCTCTATGGCATGAGCCCCTATAGGCTGAACCCCCGCAAGCAGAGCCCCGCAGGTGAAGCCACTGCAAGCGAAGTTACCACAGGCCTTGCCACTACAGGCCCTGCCATTACAGACTGAGCCTCCACAGACAATCCTCAAGAATCCTGACCCTTTCACCCAACTCCCTGATCATTTCGCCCATCTCCACCATCCTTTTATCCCTGACATAAAGTGGACAAAACCATGAGAAATCCCTTTTATTTCCCACTTTTCCTCTTCCCTAGATGCCCAATGAAGCCACTTCTTACACCAACTACAACCCATCCCTTTCGCCATGTACCTGCAACAGGTGCCACTCTTCCAGTCATGATATTTCCCAAATACTTCTAAATGAACCTTAAATTTATTTGATAAAGTAGTCTAATAACATTAATATTATATTTTTAACATTTTTATTAAACTGGATAAGAGTTTTACTCCTCAGTCAAGTTACAGTAACTAATAAGTAGATAAGAATACTTTAATTATTTTTACTAGAAAGTTGCTATTTTAATATTTTTGGCAATAAGAAACTATTATATTTAAGAATTTATAAATAAGAAACTATTATATTTTATACTGAAATAATCAAAAAAAAATTCTTCTGATTTATAAAGTTACATCTACAATCTGTTTTTTTTTTTTTTTTTTTTTTTTTTTTTTTTTTTTTTTTTTTTTTTTTTTTTTTTTTTTAGGATCAATAATATTGAAGCAGAAGACCGACATTTACTATTATTTATTTATTTATTTTATTTCTTTGTTGTATTACTAGCAGATTATTGTAATTTTTATGCTTTAATACTAATGAAAATAACGAACTGTTAAATTTCAGACCGAATATGTTTTAGCAACAATCTGAATCTACAACACTTATTTTTTTAGCTATAACAGTAGGTCCTCTTTAGTTGTTAGGATTACCATATTACATTAGGGTAGCCATGACAGAGGTGCATGTGCGACAAATCAAAACACTGTCACTCAGTGGCTGAACTAACATCCAAGGTATCCTGGCCAGTAATTTACTACAAGTAGTACATGGAAATGAAAAGATGAATGACCATTACCACACACTAGCATTCAATTTCATGCATTTTCTGTTGTCACAGGAATTAGGCACAGTAATAAAATATTGAGAAAAATGTTGAACATTATACCTTTCATAGTGAAAGAATTCAAATGCAGTATCAGCTGAGTAGGAAAATTTTCACCATGGCATGTGCTACATTGCAATTAAATTATTTAAAAAAACCTTTGCTCATAGTATATTACACTAGCTTTGCCCGGTATGCATTGCAGTGCCAGTTTTTCTAAGTGGGTATGCATACACAAAGTAGATACATAAAATAAATAAAAGGAAATGATTTTTTTGTGTATTAAATAAAATTTGAAATTTTTTTATTCTAGTGGTTTGAGATATACACTATTTTTGGTCTTTTTGTCTTCTGCGAAAGCAGAGTACTTAGCGTAGTTGAGGGGCTGGATATGAAAATTTCGTTGTTTCATCCATTCTGATCAGAAACTTTCTCCATCACCATCCACTTTGGAAGATTTCCCTATAGTTTTGGAGATATTTACAAATAAGGGAAAGCTGCAAGTGTAAATTTGTCTTAAAAGTAGTGAAGGGGAAAAGTGGGTGCAGTATTGTTACCTTTAAAGCATATGTGCGCAAAGTTACTTTTAGATCAGATAAACACTGTAGATTTTTAAATTTCAAGTTCAAATTTCTTGGTCAGCAATTGTCCGATTGAAACTGGTCCAACACCATTTGACAGAAAATTTGATGGGCTCTAGAATATATCTAACCACTTTGGCTGATTTCCCCATTGGTTTTGAGATATTTACAAAGAACTGGATGGTTTAAAGTGCATATTTTGTTTAGGTAGTGTAATGGGGGAGAGTGGGTGGATTTTTGTATACCTAATGTATACAGTATTTTTCTCTTTGTTTTGAAGTACATGTGTGTAAAGTTCCACCAAAATGTGATAAAACTGTAGATTTGAATAAGGAACAGTTGCAAAATTAAATGGGGTTAAGGGGTGAGAGGTTGAGTTTTTGTAAACAGAATGTAGACAATATTTTTTCTTTGTTTTAAAGTATATATGTGCAGTGTTTCATCGATATTGGCTAAAAACTGTGGGTATGTATAAAGAAGATCAGAAAAATTTAAGGGGGGGGGGTATAAAGGGGGACAGTAGAAGGTTTGGAAAGCTAATATGGACAATATTTTTCTCTGTTTTAAAGTGTCTGTTCCATTGAAATCAGATAAAAACTATGGGTTTGTATAAAAATTAAGAAGTGTAATGGAGGAAAGAAGTGGTTTATGAATTTTTATTTTTTTTTTTTTGACAGAAAACCTTCTCCATGAAAAAATACATGAATGTTTCAACTTGCACGGTGATCAGTCAAAAGGTGTCAGAGTGTTATTCTCAGATATACCAACATCTAGTTTTATAAATTACTAGCCGAGTACCAGGCATTTCCCAGTCTATTTTTTTATTTATGTCTTTATGCCATGTTGTCATTATAGATGGGAAAGGACTGGGGGCAAGGAAATGGAAGGAATTCAGCTGTGGCCTTTTCAAGGAACCGTCCTGGCATTCGCCTGGAGTGATTTGGAGAAACCATGGAAAACCCAAATCTGGATGGATGGATGGATGGGTATTTGAACCCACGTCCTGTCGAATGCTAGGCCAGAACGTTAACCGTTTACCCACCACACTTGGTAGCCTGGTCTAATGAGGACTGATTTACTCTTACACTATTTCGATATATCCAAAGTGAATCATGTATTCCAAGTTTCGTTCATTTATCCTTCAGCAGAAAAAGTGGACAACCAATCATCAAGTCAATGTATTTTGAGGATTAAGGATTAATCAAAGGTTCTGACAGAATAAGATGAGTCGGAGGAATAAACGAGACAAATTATTTGTAAAGCCCAGTTGCTCCACAAAGCATTGTTGAGTGCAGAAGCGCACAGAGTAGAAGCAGTAAAGTGATTGTTGAAAGTAATCTGAAGTGGCAGTCATGAGATCCTGATGCGAAGTTGTAGCGCAGCCGATTGTAGTAGTAACGCGGGCCAGGTTTCCTATTGTTCATCATAAAGTGGACAAAAGCACTGTAATGCTGTCCTTTCAGTATTAACTGCATGTGTTTCATGAAGAACTGTGAGCCAGTAGGATTTTGTGGTTGACTCAGAGTGTAAAAATTATCGAACCGTGGCATGGCCAGAATCGGCAAACCGAAAGTGAAGAAGTTTTTAATAGCCTTACCCATGGTGAAAGTAACAAATTAATTTAGTTATGCGGAACATGTATGCTACGTGTTAATAAAACCAGTGTGACACCATAGCGATTCGTGTTATTATTTCTGGACAAGGTCGAACTTGAAAGCCTTAACAATCAGAAACATTAACAGCATACAATCGGTGCCCTACCCCATTATATCTTGTGTATATGCTGCCACAATAATTTTATCACCACAACTTGTACAAAAAACTTGAGGAAAATTTATAAATTTTAATAAATCATTATTAATGAGTTTAACGAATAATAAATTAAAATTTACTTTCATAGTGTTAATAATGTTAATAATATTAATAATAAGGAAGGATAGGGAAGATAACACATCACTTTCATTGTCATCACTATCCATAGAAAAAAGTGAAAACTAATTTTGGTTTTAACTGGCTTACAATTAATCATTTTAATACTTACATGAAGAAGTCGGCAGGTTTTTGATTTCATCATTTTGTCTGTATATTCTTTCATGCTTTCAACCAACACCTAAGATCAAACAAATTTATTTGTTACCAAAACATGTTTAAGAGTTTAATTGTTTGAATAAATTTAAAACTTTTACCATCCTAAAAAAAAATCAATAGTTTCAACACTGTTTCTTAATATTATACTCACACTATTGTGATCAGAGTATATTTAACAAATTGAGTAGTCAAATGACTCAGTAGGTATAGTGTCTACTAGGAATCAAATGGCTCTCAGTTCAAATCTTAGTCACCTGGAATTTTCAAATACCTTCAGACTGTCCATCTCTGGCATTAATAAAAATTTGTACAAGCTGCAAAATTAAGAAAGACAAACTGTGTGTAGAACAGATTAATGTCTCCACAACACTACCATCTTCATACCGAGTTATGACACTGAGACACTTTTCAAGATCAGCCTGTGTTAAGATGTACATAATGGAAATTAAACTGCTACTCAGAATCCATTCCCTGAGATTAGGAGCCATCCATAAACTATGTCACAAAAATTTCATGGAATTTTTACTCTCACCCCTCTTCCTGCTCCTCCTCACATTATGAAATGCCATGTCACTCTGTGAATTCTCCCCCCCCCCCCTTGCCCCATTGTGTCATCATACATTGTCTTTTTAAATTTTAGAACTTGATTAAAATAGCACTTCCCATGAGTCAATACAAAGCATATGAACCCTATCTCTCCATCCCTTGCCACACCATGTTACACATTGTGGTAAGCAGCATTCATCGTTTTATGTTGTTTGAATTATAGTCATACACCACCAATGACATGTAGCAGTATGAACCTCAATTCATCAGCCTATGCAACATATTTACACATTTCTAGAGTCCACTGGCAACATTCTCACATCCATTCTAATCTTTGTTCCCTGACAAGTACCAGCCAAGGTAACTTCAGAGCCCATGGTTCTGGTTGGTGTGACTGCTTATATGTTGTTTTGCACCAGTATTAAATTGCCCAAAGATGTTTTGAACTGTGGTTCATCTATTCAAAACAATGCAAGACAGCATATCCACAGACTGTCTATGGCAGTTGGTCCTGGTGAGGATAGTTTCACTGGTGTCTCTCAAGGTGACGGGTGAGCTGGACAGGTTAGGGCCTGGAATATCTGTTTCCAGACTAATTCCACAGGATAATTGAAGTGTATGAGAGCTTATGTCAGTGAAGGATTCTTGACCAGAGAAGATGCATCTGTAGGAAACAGTTAAGCTGTAGGGGAGCATGCATTTTGGATGATACAGGTGGCAGATATCAAAGAACAGAGCATTTCAAAATGAATATTGGAGTTTTAAGGCTTTGCAGAATTTTTATTTGAATTACAATTCTAAATGATACATCAAATGAAAGATCAAATCAAACAGCTTTTTTCACCTACAATTGTTCAAGCACCATTCATCACAGCACATGTCCAGTCAGCAGGCGAGTTGTTCTAATATGTTGATCATTGTGTCTGGAGTAACTGATGCAACAACTGCTTCAATCCTGTTTCTTAAGTCAGGTAAGTAAGATGGTAGCCGAGATATATACAAATGATCCTTTATGAACCCCCAAAGATAAAAATTGTGTGGCATCAGATTGGGTGAATGTGGAGATCATGTGAAATAAATCCCAGTAATCTGGCCCAAGGGAACAAATCCAAAAGTTGGGTACAACGTCATTTAATCAATCGTGTCATTAGTTATGCCAATGTAGTGGCGTACTATCTCGCTGTCAAATCATGTTCTCTGGTTCATCATCTTGAACTTGAGAAAAGAGCCATCAATATACAAGTTACAGTTGCTTCGCCAAAAAAGAAAAGTCCATAAACCATCTTCAGAGATAGGGCAAGGAAAAAATATTCAATTTTGGGGAGTCTTGTTGCAACTTTACCACCTTGTCAGGCACCAAGGATACACGGGGGTTATGCATCACTTTTGACTGAACTGTGAACAATTAAGTTCATGACAATGTGTAGCCTTGTGGTACCTATAATAATAAATAGATTGGCCGCCACGCATTCGTATTAAACCTCAAATGTGAAGGGTAATTGAAATAAAGTCACTTGGCACAGTTTCAGAGTAACACAATACTTATATTCTTGATAATAGTTCACTCGTACATTGTCGGTACCAGATATGTGAATAACAGTTTCTTTGACGATTACAGATTAAGTACATTCACACGAGAAGACAAAAACTCGCAAAGTCCCCCTAAAATTAGTGAGTACTACGGCATGTTAGAATTTTCCGAAACCGCTACCGCTTGAAGTTACGCAATCACTTTCCAGCGTAAGAATGAGATCAAGTTACTTCTTTGAAAATCTAGCGCGGAATGAGACAATCAAAGCTCGCTGCAAGATCTTTTATAGACTTCTCAGAGCCTATGACATCATCAACTTTTTCTTTAATTAATATCTCCAAAAGTACTAAGTAGTTTAACTTGAAATTTTTACAGGGACTTTCTATTATCATGTTCCATCTGTTTTAATTTAATTTAACATTCAAAAAGGTTTCTATAATCTTAAAATTGAAGTCATGATGTGACCAACTTGGCGGAATTTTTACGCGCTTCAGCAACAATCTGCGAAATCTATATTTGAGAACTTAATTATTCTGACGAATGCTTATACTTTTTACCAAAATCATTATATATTCATAATTTTCTCAATTTGGGCTATCTACTAATATAAATTTCAAATTTGTATTCCTTTTTAATTAAAAAGTTCATTTTTTTTCTCCAAATTAAAACAACTAATAAAACTTTGCCAAATTATTTAATTTTACTACCATAATATCAGGAACAATGCTGAATATTGCTGGTGATAAAAGTTCAACAGTAGCTTTACTCGATTCAAAGATATTTCAAATCTTAGATTTTTACTTTTCTGATCACGCGTTTCAAAACGTGAACAAACCGGAATATCTCTTAAAATAAACGTTTCCCGATATAATAAATACACTTTAAAATGATTCTAATGATGCGTTTTAACTGTGGATGTGAATACAGGGAAATTCCTTCAAGATGACGATTACTCTTCTCGAAATTTCTAAGTCCAGCCTGCGACTTCAAAATCGGTTTATAGAATATTTTGCTGCTGGGGATAGCTAGTGGGAGTGCTTTTGGTGAACTAAAGAGTACCTAACAACCTCATGTGGATTTTCTGATTCTCAGATGCGCACATTATTAGTGTTCACATTACCAGTTAGGAGAAGGGATGATTCATCACTGAAAATGATCAAGAAAATCTTCATCTTCAAGCAGCAACATTATGTTTGCAAAGTTGCCATGTAAACGATAGTCTCTAGGCTTTAGAGCTTCTAACAACTGTAAATGACAGGGGTGTAGATATAAGCATTTCCTTAGAACTCTACACAGAGATACGAGGTGTGTACAAAAAGAAACTGAACTTCTGCTGTAATTGCTTTATTGCTCATCATACTAACTTTTACACACTGTCCCCTTCAAAGCACTGTCCTTCACTATCAATACACCATTGCCATTATTTTTTCAAGTTTTGGAACGCCTTCTGGAATGCAATTTCTCCAATAGCGCGCAGTCCTCTCGTCGCATTGTCTTGAATTTCTTCTATGGTCTGGAAATGACGTCATTTCAAAGTGTTTTTCAGTTTTGGGAAGAGAAAAAAGTCTGCCGTAGCCAAGTCTGAAGAATAGGGTGGCTGAGGCACAACAGGAGTGCAATGTTTTGCCAGATAATTCGTGACAAACAATGATGCGTGAGCGGGTGCATTGTCATGGTGCAACATCCACGACTGATTCTCCCACAGTTCAGGCCTTTTCCTACGCACAGCATCTCTCAATCGTGTCAGAATTTTGTGGTAGACTTCCTTGTTTACCGCTTGACCACGTGGTACAAATTCATGGTACTCAACTTCTTTGCAATCAAAAAACACGACCATCATCACCTTGATGTTCGACCGACTCATCCGCGCTTTCATTAGTCGAGGAGTTCCTTTCCCCACCCATTCTGAAGACTGCCTCTCCGTTTCCGCATCGTACCCATAAACCCATGTTTCATCGCCTGTAATGATGTTCTTGAGGAAGTTTTCATCCTCATTTGCTTTTTAAAGCAACTCATTAGAGATCCTAGCTCGATTCTCCTTCTGCTCGTCCGTCAACAAGCGCGGCACCAGTTTTACACTGACACAATGCATTCCAAGTTTTTCTCTCAGGATGTGATTGGAACAGCCTACACTTATGTCAACTTCTTCAGCAACCTCACGGACAGTCAAACGGCGATTTTCACGAATCACAGTGCGAACCCTCTCAACATGGTGGTCATCTGTTGATGTGGAGGGTCGACCAGATTTTGGATCGTCGGTAACCAAACTCCTACCCTCCTTAAAGCGCTTAAACCATTCATAGCACTGTGTTCGGCTCATGCAGTCATCCCCGTATGCTTGTTTAAGCATTTGAAGTGTCTCTGTAAATGTTTCCCCAAGTTTAACACAAAATTTCACACAGACGCGTTGCTCCTCCAATTCCTTCATTATTGCTTTCTCACAAATCCGACGAGCACTCTGCGCAAGACCTCACTCAACCGGCTGTCATTCGTAAACTAATGCAGCGACCGTAGTGTGAAAAGAGGCAATCTCTTGCCGAGAGATGTCACTAGTGTGCACGGAAGTCAGAGAATTTTATCTGCAGCTATTTAATTAGTTTGGTTTCTTTTTGTACACACCTCGTGTAACTGAAATAGCTAATTCATGACTAGCCTTCCTAACAGATTTCTTGGACTTGCACGTGAAAGAATTTCTTACTTGCTCAAGACACTCTTCAGTCAGGCTTGCTTGCCCTGTACTCTTCCCTTTACAGAGACAGCTGGTTTCTGAAAACTACAGATCACTTGTAGGATTGCAATGGAATTTAATACAGAACTCTGACTGAAATGTTCTACAGATTCACACCTTGCAAAATATAGAACACAAAATACTTTCTATTTAGCAGACACCAGCTTTACAGCCATTGCTTTCTAGCGGAACACTGCACATGCATCCATACAATGAAGCTGTTTGATTTGCTCTTTCATTTGATGTATTTTTTTATAACTGTAATTCAAATAATAAAAAAATTTCAAAGCCTCAAAATGCTGATATTCATTTTGAAACACCATGTGTGGCAGGTTTGGTGTGGACAGAAATGTGCCAAAGGCTAGAAGTCTAGATCAAATAAGGTGATGTAGATGTGAGAGTAGAACCATGTGAAGTTTAGGGATTGGATGTTACTGACGGAATTTAAGGTAAAGAGGTAGTTTCCACAATGGCTTCAGTTCATGTCATCTACATACTTGGACCACACAGTTAATTCTATAGTAATAGATTGAAGACAGGTACCTTCAAATCTGCCCAGAAAGCGGGTAACATAGGCAGATGCCATGACAGTGACTCATGGTAGATACGGGATTGAAAGATTAATAAATTTTTTAATAGAATAAAGTAGGCCATTGATATGAGAAACAGCACTGTGGAGAAGATGCATGTTCAGCAAGGCACTAAGGCCCTAGCAATAGGGAGTTGTAGAGAGGAATGACATTGTGAACTGGAAGAAACCTGCAGGCAGGGGTTGCGGATGGTCAACAGAGACTGTTGGAAGTGAGGAGTATCTCTGACATAGGAAGGATGAAAGGTCATTGACAAATTTGTTGTAGGAGTTGGTCAGCAGGCAGATACATGCTCCATGAGTAACCCATAAGTTGGGTCTATTGGGAGTCCAGAAGTGTTACTCTGTGATCTTACGCAGCAATAGCTACAGTTAATGTATTACACATAAAGTGACGAGAGATAAAATTCGGATGGTGTTAATAAAATATTTAATACTTTTTTTAAAATTTATTAAATCATATTTTAAAAAACATTTAAAAAGAAAGTACTCTTCCCAGCATCTCAAACAATGAATTACAGAAGTTCTATACTTATTTGACTGCAGGTTAATAGTTCATTATAAGCTTTATTCCAAAATACTAAAAAAATATAAATAAAAATAAGGAAGGATATGGAACATAAACCTGTCACACACCACGGATGAATATACATAGGAAAACAAAGTGTATTTAATTAAAAATTTCAATTACAAAATTAAATATGTAAGAAGAAAATTTGTGAATTACACAAACAATATAAAAGTT
Source organism: Vandiemenella viatica (assembly GCA_031002005.1). Lineage (NCBI taxonomy): Eukaryota > Metazoa > Arthropoda > Insecta > Orthoptera > Morabidae > Vandiemenella > Vandiemenella viatica. The sequence continues at coordinate 159,300,198 of JARYHS010011408.1, read as the reverse complement.
AAGAGAGCTTAATTTGTGCATGACGGAAAAGAGAAACTTTATAAAATATTCAACATAAGTTACTGCATTTGTAAAGAAATAAGAAATAGATGAAGCATCATCAATAAGAGCCCTGAGACTTATTCAGACTGCTTTCCAAATAGATCTAGAAAAATACAATTGATACAGGAAATTGATCTCAGAAATAAAAGTTGCAGATCAAAATCTAAACCTTTATATAGTAGCTGTGATTAAAATTCAAGCAAAGTACCGAAAAGATGATCTGATAGTATAATTCAAATTCCTGACCACAATTGTAATACATCTTTATTGCACATGTAAAAAACCAATACTTAAAAACAAGTAACTGCCAAACCAATTCTTAATTCCAAGTATTTTGCAGGATTTTTGAAAATGTTGTTTATCATCATCTCTACCTATAAAACGAAAACTGGATAAATTTGAACTAGAAAAACTCAAACTACTGAGCAGATTTAGATAGGGTTTTATCCATTTTAAAGCTTAGAATCTCAATAGAATTGTTTGGTGTATCTTATGTTTCAATGTTACATAACGCCGGAACATTAAATGAAGTTCAGAACGTATGGTGAGAAATACCAAACATGTAATGATTAGATGTTGCAAACTTCGCAATAAACACACAACTAGAATGTCTCTGAGAATAGCCTTTAATGAAAACAATAAAATCAGTTCAAAATAATAACTATTTTGCACACCAAACAAAACTTATTTCCTTTAATTCAGTATATTCAGCTTTTAAATGCCATAGATGGTCGTAATAAATGCGAGATACTAATAACCAAAAAAAAAAAAACAGATTTTCTTTGATCACAAACTCTGACAACACAATACTCTGCCTATTGCCTTTGGCGTTCTGTTCACAATAAAATGGCACCACAGTTTGTAGCTCCCTGGAAGAAATCGAAATTAAAGAATATATTTTTTTCCATATCTCAATTAGTTCTGAATACTTGATATACAATTCTGAATACCTGATATTCAACTGTAGAGGTACCAAAAATATTTTGACTATATGCTCCAGTGCCAGATGAAGTAACATAATAATAAAATCTTTAGCTTCCCATGGCAGAGGAGTCAGCATAATGAAACATGGCAATGTTTGAAACTCTAAAAACTCGGGCTAAATCGATCTGGTAATGCTAGATTATTTGTAAAATAAATGTGTCCTAATGTCTTAAAACATACGTTAAATTTTAACGTTGACCCCAAGCTTTCAAATTCTGAAAATCCATTCAAAATCTGTATTTTCTGCATGATGCTGGAATAGACACATTCCAGATGCATTTTTATGTATGTGGTATGTATTAATGCAGTCATGGGCGCCGGCAGGATTGTTTCTAGGGGGGTGCACCAGGGCTGCGTTGGTGCCCCCCCACCTATCGGCCCAAAAATTTCCGGGCGACCTTTTTTTTAAGGTGTACTACTGACCACACGGCGACCCGGGATGCGGGATGTAGGGGGGTGCACCCGGGATCCAGGGGGGTGCACCAGGGCCGTAATTGGTGCTCCCCACCCCCTATCGGCCCAAATTTACGGGCGACGATGCCGGGATGCCAGGGGGGTGCAAGTGCACCCCCTTGCACCCCCCTCCCGGCGCCCATGAATGCAGTCAATGTTTCAATTTTCGAGCAGCAACATCAGCAGATGTAATTATGTTGTAATATAACCTGGACTAAAATGAAAACCGACATTCCAGGCAGTTCTATCCTGTGGTGCCACAATCTGCTGATGAATTATTATAGAACTTGATGAAACAAATCGAAAATAAAGAATAAACATTTTTAATATCTCCCTTACTTTTCGAGATATAGTATGTCAAAAATCAGTTACATGAATAGTTCCTTGTGCTTTTGGTGAACTTTCTTCTGGTCCAGACCATATTTCAACCTAACAACAACCACTAGGAAGAAAATAAGACACCTATAGTGCATTTCCACTGTGGTTATTTTTTTGGGTCCATGCCAGATGTCATCCTAACCACCTCACTTTCAAGATAAAATATCTCAAGTACTAAGAAAGATATATACTGTTTATTTTTTATTTGTCTCATCAAGTTACATATGAATTCATAATAAAATTTGGCTAAGGAAAACAATTTTTCTGGTCCAGTCCACATTTCAACCTAACGACATCAAATTTGAAATACGATATCTCAAAAACTACGTGAGATATCAAAAAAAATGTATTCTTTAATTTCAATTTATGTCACCGAGTCACATAAGAATCCATCATCAAATTATGGCGCCACGGTTATTGTATAATCTCCACATTCCATCTCAAAGTATCCAAACAACTCCATTCTTAGAACGGTGCTTCTAAATCAACTTTTAGTTTAGTCCCAGATATCAATGAAGCCTGGTACGCATGAATAAAAATAGTGAACAGATAAATCAACTTCAACCCACTCGTTTTTTGGCAGGGTGCTGGTGAATCTAGGTTTGCTTTAATTCCAGAAATGGTTGGCGTGAATGTTCTAAAACTTGGTACATGTTTCTCTTTATGTGAATAAAAATGGTGTATGGGTAAATCAACAATAACTAGACAAGGCAATGCCAAGAACTCTGATAGTAGAATAATAAAATGTGTTACATACTGCACCATTCCCATCAGTTCAGTCTGGATTCCAAAATAAGTCATCTCCAAACATAGCTATACCTTTTTTGTGACATAACATTCAAGGAAGTGAATAAAAAAGGTAGTCAGTAATAATTATTGCTGACCTTTGGCTGCATTAATTATTAATTATTCTCTTTAAAAAGTATATTGTTACACAATAGGAGATTTGAAAACTCAAATGATTTAATTCATGAAATGAAAAATTGGACAGTAAAAATAAGGAAGGATAGGGAAAACAACATGTCAAAGGTGAAGGCAGGAGGGCCAGGATAAAAGCAAAATAATGAACACACTTTACAAGAGCCCTCATCAGTCTCAAAAGAGTAAAAGGTAAACTTGTGTGGTCATAATAACCTGGTGACAGGGTTTATTATCAGCTGCACAATCTGACCCTATCGTAGCTGCCAAGCCTAACCCAGTAATCTTACAAGGTATAGGGGACCTAGAGTTTAACATGGAAGCATTCTGGTGTACTTCAGATTATACAGCCAGCTGTACCAGAGTTGAAGGACAGGTTAACAGCCAATGAAAATCCCCATCGAGACAGGGATTCAAACTAGGGACCTTTCTATCTCCAGTCAGATGCCTTAGCAACTAAGCCACCATACCGCTACTAAAAAACACACCAAGAGTCAATTTTATTACTACTACTGTTTCAATTGTTATTTTCATCATAATTGTGATGGAACTGATGGTAACAGCATCTGCTTCAATAATTGAGTCCAATCTCCAACTCCCTTACCTTTGGTGAAAACATATGCCTGGAATCAGGTTGTACTTTATGGTCATTGAAATCTACTCCCTTCCATATACCCGTACAAATTCTTCTCCAAATATCAATCAAGGCCTTGTTTACACCATTTGACACACACGCACACACACACCAAATATCCTCTTTGGACACATCCTTTCCTACAGTTATTGCCAAATCACTTTTCTTACCACATTGTTGTGTTCCTCATTCCTTAAAAAAAAAAAAAAAAAAATACAGCTACTTTGCTTTGCAAGTCCTCTGAATCCTCAGTTTAATTCCACAAGATCAATATTAGCAAGATTTAACAAGATTTTCCATTCCAGATCTCTAGAAAAAAATCCTTATCATTCTCTTCAACAGATGCAGAACTTTGAAAATCTGTCCCTCCCAAACTTCCCAGTATTTACGGAAATACAACTAATATGGCAAAATATTTACAGTTTTTGCCAGCAGCAAGCAATTTGCCATCAATCCTATAATACGCAACCTTTATTTTTGTAACTTTGTAACTAATAGTCTCAGTCTGTTTGTTATTCACCTTTATTGCCCATAACCTAACCAACCAGACATCTTATTCACACCCTTTCATGGCTGTTCATATTATATCACCTTTAATTATGACAGAGCACATGCTCCTGTTGCATTATTTCTGTCACCTATTAACCCCTTCCTTATTATTGTCATCATCATCATCCCATCATCATCATTATTATTACTTTAAATCCTTTAAGTGTAAATTCCTTCCATTGCCCCCATCTCAATCCATTTTTGCTCTTAACAAATTTTAATTTTAAATTTTTTCAGTGTTTTAGATTCATTATTCACCAGTTCCCTTGATAATTTATTCCAATCTGTTACTCCTTCACCCTTCCTTTCCACAGCCTTATGCATGAAATCAAATGTCAGTTTGTGGTCACAGTCATCTTTTCCCTTCCATTCACTACTGTTACTTCTTCCATCTGATAACTTAAAATGTTCAGGATCAAAAGAAAAATTATTTTCAAAAGTAAAATATAAATTCATAAAACATATATACACACATTTAAGGTAAAAACCAATAAAAAATTATAGGAGTAATTTATGTCAAACTTTATTATATTTTATTCTACATTGTATATATGAGTGAGATGTGACCTTTTCGAAATTCACAATATTGGAATACTAAACATTTCTATAAAAACCACCATATAAACTTCCAAAACTTTTATTAAAGGTATCTAAAATGAAAGATTATAAATTTTACATAAGCTATATGAGTAATTTACCTAATATGTAACTGACAGACTTTCTTTAAAAATCTTCTTCTGAGGGTGCTCTGTTGTACTTGAGCCATCACAATATTTCATCATAAAAGTCTATAAAATCTTACAGCTTAACCTTAGCACTGTCTGAAATTTTTATATGATTAATTGGTAGTTTGCCAGTATAAGCTAAATCAGCCTGGTTTGGTAGGTTAATACAAGGACCTTTCACTTTGAAAAGATTTAAAGTTTCTTGAGATGTAATTATGCAATTACTTCACCAGGTATTCTTGGATCAAATTCAAAGTAAGCTGATACTTGAAAAGTAACTTTTGTTGGGGACATCTTTTCCATAACTTCTTAATGACAGTGGTTTTGCTTTAAAGTTTAGCTGAGCCCATTTCTTGAAAAACCAATTACAGTAGAACTCAAGCTATCTGAACTATGACTACCCAAATTGCTGAATAACCGAGTCGCTTTTTTAATTACGACAGAAAGGGAAGAGATAGGAGAAGATGGGAATGACATGTTACTTGAGGAATTCAGAAACATTCTTTTGAAAATTCGTGGATGTTCAGAAATTAGTGCTGAAGATATAGAAGAGTGGGTGGTGTGTGATTCGTTAGACCCTGGGTACAAAATTCTAAATGATGATGAACTTATTGATAATGTGAGAGAAGAAAGTGTTGAAGAGGATGATCTTAAATGTTGAAGTTGAAGTTGAAGCAGACACAGGACCACCAGCTAGTTAAGAGTTTGAAGGCCTTGAAACAGTATAGAAGTGGATGGAGTGACAGCCCGTGTGTGACAACATGCAACTTCTCACTGTCAAGCGGATGCGCGACTTGGCTGCCCAAAAACTGATTAATACAGTCAGACAGCTTAGTTTGACTGAGATGTCCAGCAAGCAATGACTTTTATTTATAGTACAGTACGTGCACACTGTACTAATGTAAAGTACTTGTAAGTACACTTAACATGTAAAAGTGTTGCCTTTTCATTTAATTAATTAAAAGCTCTTTGTCTTTAAAAATAGTTTTTCTCCCATTTTCAACATATATACAGCAATTAATTAGTATAGATCCTTTTTTGGAAAAAATCCAATCATCCGAATTTTTGATTATGCGAATGGGGTCCAGTCCCAATTGATTGGGATAATTGGAGTTGTACTGTATGTCTTCTGTTTTTACCTTCTCAATTCTAAATTTCTGTTTGTTACTGGACTGTTTTAGAGGATCAACATATTGCTGATGGTTCAACACACTATCTTCAAGTCTAATTTTCCTTCTGATTATGGCAAAATTTCTATCACAATCATGAAATGAATGAACACATACTGGAAAATATATATATTGATCATCATATTTCTTTGCACAGACAGTGCCATTAAAAATCGGATAACATGCTGTTTTTTGTCTGCCCAAGTCAACCATCTCCAAAAAAGACGTTGATCGGTTATTGAATTTGGAACAAACTTATCGATGTAATCATTTAAGAAGGTTTACACTTCATTTGGGCCTTTCAACGCTTGCCCTTCTTGTTAAGAGTAGAATGTTTATTTGCCTGTCCTCATGTAGTAAATGCAGAATTCGTACACCAAGTTGTTTGTAGTAAAAACTTTGTTTTACAGGTAATGATGGTAAGGGCAACCTTTTAGTTTAGCAATTTTTACTACAAAATTTTTATATTTTTAGTATTTCTTATTGCCCTTTTCTTTTTTTCAGAACATTACAATCGAAATCATAAGAATTATTTGAATTAGTCTGCAAACGGGCCGCCGAAGTGATCGGTCGCGAGTTGGCCACTGCGATAGTTTCTAATAAGTAGGCTGCGGTCCTGTATTATGATAGAGCAGAAATAAAAAAAAAATTTAAAAAAATGTTATATGCAAATTACTAATAGAAAGTGCTTTGTGACAGTTGACAAACTGAGGAGTTGTGACACAGTGCATAGACTGAGTGAACGAAAACGTGGTCAGAACCCGCAATTTGAAAAGATGAAGTGTCGTATAGCCTTTTTCCGCGGTAAAAATGAATAAGTAGACTATTGGTGGTGGTTGGCATGTACATACGAGTTTGTTAAATAAATCTGAAATTAATTTAAAGGTGACCTTATGATTTAGTAAAAATCAAACCTGCAATCTAGAAACAATCAAACCTAGCATTATCGCCAACCACACATATTCATCATCACCTGCTTGCTCGCTTACACAGTGGGCAAAACCAACTAAATCGCCACGTGGCATAAGACACATTTTCTATCTCGCCTTCGTGAAAACCACACTTCCGACTTGGTTTGTAGCTGCGTTCAATCGCTGACAGCATGTACAGCAGAAGACGCCGGCTCTGCCATCATATACGACATAGATTTGAACGCTGCTTTCTGAGACGCTGTTTCCTGATACACAATACTTCACGTTGCTGGGAGGAGTTTTGCCACCAAGCAGTTTCACCACATAGAATACGCGTGGCCTATGAAACATCTGAGCTAACCAGACGCCTGCCGACATCAGTTTTCCAGCTTGCATCTCAGAACGGATTTCTCTGCTATGTTTCATTTCAGATAAATTCGCATCAAAGCCACAATAAGTGTTGTTCATATTCTTTTCAAAAATAGCATTCGTTACACAAGTTGCAGTGCTGTACAGAAGCCACAAAACGTGTGTAGTTTTCTCAGTGTTGAGAGCATTTTTATACGAATTGTGAGTTCGTTGGTTAATGCAATGTTTTGTACAATTTTGAAACAAGGTGATAGTATTTTTGTTTGTTGGCTACAAAGTAAGATATTATCGTTGTGGCCCACCACGTGCTTGCTGAAAGATTGTTAACGGCAGTTACAACTGCAGTATTTGATTTTTCTGCTGCAGAATCGTTATGTAAAGGATTTCAAATTACATAAGTATTAAAATTGTAATTTTACAAGTAGAAATTAGTCACTTTAAAGAAATATCACATTGTTATGTGATATTATCGACTACATGTATACATGACCAGCAACTTTATTATGTCTATGTGGCTTGTCAATAAACATTCGTGAATTTCGGGTTTCAGCAAACAAAATGTCAACCGGAAATTAAAATTTGGTGGTTGCTACATTCCGACAAACGAAGCTGGAGCCATGTTTTTCTTGTACGGGCAAGACAGTCAAACATAATAAGTGTAAAGAAAGAGTACTTTGGCGCAAAGATTTAGTTCACTGGGTTTCAGTGCAGATATAGTTTATTTTCGTTTCTCAACAGTTTTTTTCTTCCTTTCATCCTTTTTTCGTAAGGATGTAAGCACAGAAATTTGGAAACAATGTTTTAGATGATTTGAATGTTTGTTCTGCTGTGGTTTTGCAGTCTCAACAAGTCTGATTATGGGATAATTTGTCTATAATTTCAATTTCTGTGGTTTTAGTTTGGGTGTGGCGTCCTATTTATATCTCAACCCATTGCACAGAAAACACATTTAAGTATGGAAGGTGCTAATGCTTCCCTTGATGAAGTTGTGTGCACAAGCATGGCTGCTATTGAAGAGGTAGAAAAATTTTTCACAGGGGGAGGACACATCACTAGAGTTGAATACTGGTCTGATACCTCTCAATGGAAAAGATACTCTTCAAATGTTAACGGATAGTACCCCAAGACAGTTGGTATCTGGCGACCAACTAGAGCTCTCGACTAGGTCATCATCTGATGATGATGTCGTGGATTTTGACATAAATTATATACACAGAGTGCAACCAGCACCTGCAGAGTTCATTCAGTTTTCCCAATTCATACAATATTTCGATAAAAAAATTGAATCATCTAGGAAAGAAAAACTTGAACAAGGCACAACAAACACAGCAAATACTGGACCAGAAATTCAAAACACTTGACCGGAAATTTGAATCTGTCCATGCAAAAATTGAAGAACAGGCCCAACGAACACAGCAAACACTTGATCAGAAATTCGAATCTGTCGATACAAAACTTGAGGCACAGACAAAACAGTTTGAGGTTTTTGACAGAAAATTACAATCACTTGAGTTACAAGCTAAACAAACATGTGAGTTACTTGAAGTTGCTTTAGATAGAAAACTCAAAGAGACACTTCAGCAGTACTCCCTTGCAGTAAACACACAGGTTGACCAACTTTCACAAGCATTAGATACTCATAACGAAGTCAACAACACTGTTTCAACACTCAAGGAACAAGTATCACAGAATAAGAATAATGTCAACCAACTGCAGAAGGATATGAGTGAATCCCAAAGGGGAATTTCCTTATTGGAAGAGTTACCACAACAGTTTCAGACACAGAATTGTACTACATGTTCTTCTGACCTTGTTGCATTATTAGGTGCACAACCAGATGATAATACTCCAGTTTTAGTGCTGATTACAAGCTCTACAGTTCCTCAGCAAACAGCTGATAACAGCGTAACAGTTAACCAGTTGTTTTGGTACAGGTTGCAACCTTCCCAAAAAGTAATGTTTTCACAATTTCTATTGTAAGAGCAATTTGGGCATTTCTGAAGCCATTATCAAACGTCGCAGACCAACTCCTGTTATGAAGTTAACAGACAATATTTACAAGCTGATGTTCCCTTTTGGAACAGATACTATTTTCTTTTCTCATCGGGTTCCTAGAATATTTGCAAATAACATTCACATTGGGGAACGAACAAGCTTTTCACTGTGAAGAGTTTCAGCAATTTTTTCACTATAAAGAGTTTTTAAGCAATAAAACACATGATGATACTGTATTTGCAGACAACCAAATGAAAGACTCTATCCTCCAGCATTCACCTGTTTCTTTCAGAAGTGGTAATGCCTTTCAGCAAAATAGGAAACGCACAAAGAAGAAAAGCGCTAAGAGAGAAGAACCAGGTGTACATGTCAAGATGAAACAAATCAAATCACCACTGTACAGAAGTAAGCTCGATTTATTCCATGAGGGCAGCAATATAGTTAAATTTAAGGACAATCGTTTTTCTTGTAACATAGGACAGGCAACCTAGTCCTATCTTACAGCGTCCATTAAGTTGGTCTATTACCAATACACATTTTGGGTTGAGGAGTATTTCTATTATATGATACCAGAAAGGCGCCAAATTTTTCTTACCTATTTCAGTGGAACTTTATTCCAATATTTCTCATTCAAACATATTGAAACTTGATTTTCAGTTTTGCTGGTGGTTATAGTAATGAACAGTAAGTCCAAATTTAAAAGAGCCTCAGCAGTTGTCGGGACTCAGTCTCCTGTGGGAGGAGGCCCGGTCCAGATTGTACCTACAAAGGAAACTACAGATTTCCCACAGTTGAGACTGAGATTCAAGTGGAAACACTTTCAATCGATGCTCTTGCAGTTCATCATTCCTTTTTAGGGTATCACAACTTTAGTCTAAAAATCAAAGCCGTTATCAGAAACCGGCTACTGTGGGATGAAGGTCTTGTCTAGGTTTTACCTTCAAAGGAACCGGAATAGTTCCAGATTTGGTTCTCCCATAGGACAAAACCAAGATCCAGGTGTTTATGCCTTCAATCGATGCTGTTGTTGATGCACACTTCAGTAGAAAGGGGGGTAAAACAGTATATGCAGAAAGTTAACAGATGTTTCAAGCTGAACTGCCTACCACTGAAGAAAAAAAAAATAATGGAAAAAGACTCTTTGTTTATAACTGACTGTATCCTTGCACAGTTTCTCATGTATAATGTAACAGATTATCAATGCATGACCATTTAGTCGTAAGCCAAGCCACATAGAGTTTTGAATTATTGTATGATATTTCATGTTTGCAAAGAGTGGATTAGTTAAGTAACTGTACTAATATATAACAGCTTTCGATGACAAGGTATTTCAACATAACATGTTTCCTATGAGAAGCTGTACACTTTACCTCCCATGACTAGGTTTTTTTTTTTTTTTTTTTTTTTTTTTTTGAAGGGGGGTTGTACCTCACAGTATTAAACCATTCATTTTTTTTAAGTGTGTTGCATTGTAAATATGTTTGTTTTTCTGAGAATGGAAAGACTGTATATGGACCACTTGTGTTAACACAAATTTTGTGAATGACGGTACCAAATTCTGTATCATTAGATTAATATTTTGTATTGTGGCACCATGACAGGGTCAATAATTTTTGGTGACGTTTTGGACATTGCAGATACAGGTGAGTGTGTATTTTGAACATTTTTTGAAAGGTCACTTGTGTTGTAAGTTAATGTTATTTTTGATATTGTGATGTAATGAAAGTTATAATAATCAGCAAATCATCACCACTTCAAAGTAATGATTTTGTACAAATAAAGAGTCACACGTAGAGTAATACTGTCTCTCTAAGTTGTTGGGTTTATTTTTTGACATTGTAAACCATTATTTCCAAATAGGAAAAAATAAACCCAGGGGGGTTTGTAGGAAAAAAAATTGTTTGCCAGGTTCTTATTTTCAGACGATATTTTAAAGTTGATAGTCCCAATGTTCAAAATTCCAATTCTTTCCTATACTTTGTTCTCTGCAATATTTAATTTAATTAGATCGGTCGCCAACCCCAATAATTTTATAATAGGATTTTACAATGAGGGGTAATTTCAAAAGATTGTTCTAAACACAGATTTTAAGGTCCAGTAATTTATTGTTCAAAGTTCAAAGACATCTTTACTCTGACAACAGGAATTGTTACCAGAACGACATCGTTCCAAAAATTGCAGATTAATGCCACGATAATTATCTACACTCCATTCAGACACAATAAAAGTTCACTCCACTTGAAACCTCAAACGAAATCATACTAATTGACAAATTTATATTAGGGAAAAGAAGTTTGTTAAGTCAATGATCCATTTTATAATTATAGTTGCTGCCTACGAATATTCCAAGTCCGGTTATTCATGATTGGTCTACACTACGCTATGTGACACCACACCACGCCGCTTTACCATAACACCCGCCCGCACTTCACACATTCACCCTCTAACGTGTTTGAGACTAATGCGCCCGAGGTATTCCCTCTGGTTTCTTATATAGACTCTACCAAGCCACGCCATCCCTGATGGAATTTTCCACTCCATCTGGCATCCTCTTTACTCCCTCTCTCTTACTGCTCTGGGTGACAAAGGCTTCTACCGTAAGTTTCTCCGATTTTCATGAAACTTTGTAATAATGTAGAGTTCATCATTCTAAGTATTTTCAATCCTTATAAAAATTTTCATATCTGCTCTCCTATTGTTGTTACTAATCTTCGAAGTTCAATAAACCTATTTTCTAGGTCTACTGTCCCAACTATTTGTTCTAGCGCGTTTGTTCTAATCTCGACGATTAATTTGGTATATCTTGCTCCCTTCTGAAAACCTTTAATTAAAAAGTTATTGTCTCTCAAAGTTTTCATCTCTTCTTGGCAGCCATCATTGAATCCAGATTAAATACATTGAAATTAAATATCTTATATTGAGAGTGCATTGTTTTAATAAAACTTTCCGCCAAACTTAGTTAAAAAAAATTGCGCTTTCATAAAAATAGGGTGCCTCCCAGATGTTTGATCTAGTTTACTTTCACCTTTGTCGACCTTCGTTCCTATCCATTCTAGACGATCTGGTTAGCTACGATGCTTTAACAGATTTCGCTTTGAAATTACTTTTAAAATACTTCCACTCAACTCAACGATCTCAAACCGCTGTCATCATCTTTTCACAAGAAAACCTTTAATCTGATGTAATCTTCTTTTGACTCCTTATTTTATTCTCAACTTACTATTTTTTCCATTATTGAAAACCTACCTTAAAACTCGTCATATTTACTCTAAATTCCGTTTGAAACCATATTTTGTACTTCCAAACCGAGATTCGGTACTTTCATCCCTGTATCTTAATTCATTTACTTTTTTTTTTATCTGCTTAACGTCTCTCTAACAGTGAGGTCTTTAGAGATGGGAAAGGATGGGGGGGCTAGGAATGGGAAGGAATTCGGCCATGCCCTTTTGAAGGAAGCATCCCGGCATTTGCCTGGAGTGATTTGGGAAACCATGTAAAACCCAAATCTGGATGCCCAGACAGGGATTCGAACCGCCATCCTCCCGAATGCGAGGCCAGAATGCTAGCCATTACACCACCACGCTCGGTATTCATTTACTACCATTCTTTCATACCACTATGAACCTGCTGGCTGTTGCACCATCACTGGTACAAAGCGTCTCTGTTCCAATTTTAAGATTGAGCATAACTTCCTTTAGAAAATTCGTCCAACATTGAGACTGCTACTAATGTGATTGTTACATTCTCTTCTACACCTGATAGTGTTACCTTTTGGGGGAAATATCACTTTGGGTAACCTACTAAAACCAATACCAAACATTCTCCCTTCTCATTTTCTCAGTTGCCCATCAGGCCAACTACGTTACAGGTTGTGGCGAGAAAGTATTAAGGCATGTATATTATGTGTAAAACTTAAAATCGACACGAAGCGTTGTTAGGCACAGAGACATGATGGCAAAAAAGTAATTGTTGGAGTTAGTCTGCAACGGGCCGCCGAAGAGATCAGTCACGAGATGGCCACTGCTATAGTTTGTACTAAGTCGGCTGCGCGCCATGTATTATGATAGAGCAGACGTATAAAAAACAAAATATTATATGCAAATTACTAAAAGAACGTGCTTCATGATGGTTGACAAGCTAAGAGGAATTATGACACAGTGCATAAAATAAGTGAACGAAAGCGTGGTCAGAACCTGCAATTTGAAGAGATGAAGTGCCGTATAGCCTTTGTCCACAGTCAGAATTAATAAGTAGACTTATTGGTGGTGGTTAGCATGTACATCCGAGTTTGTTAAATAAATGAAATGAATTTCAAGGGACCTTATGATTTAGTAGAAATCAAATCTGCAATATAGAAACAATCAAACCTAGCATTATCGCCAACCAAATATACTCATTATCACCCACTTGCTCGCCTACACAGTGGGCGAAGCCAACTAAATCGCCACAAATTGACAATGCAGAGACTGATAGATGACACAATATTCTCATGACATAAACAAAAGAAAGAGACAAAATTGGCTGTTAATTAAATGCATTAAATTCAAAAATATCACATCTCCAAGCGTGTCTGTACACATCACGTCGCAGATGGCAATATTAATGCAAGAACTGTGTCTTTTCCGAACATAACAGGTGAGGGGATACATTTAGATTACGTTTTATGAGAGAAAAAAAAGTTTTTGTCAAAATTTTTGAGGTGTACCCTTTTCAAAATTTCCCATTCAATTTTGTTCTGCAATAATTTTCATAAACAAATCAGGCTGACCTCCTTCACGAACCTCCATCTCCTTTGACACACAAAATACTGTATGAGTCCCATACTACATCATATTCAAGCAATAGTCTGACCAAAGTTTTGTTACCAAATTCCACCTCTTCTCTGGTAAATACCCTCATCACTTTCGCATTCGAGAGGATGCGGGTTCGAATCCCCGTTCAGGCATCCAGATTTGGGTTTTCCATGGTTTCCCCTAAATCACTCCAGGTGAATGCCGGGATACTTCCTTTAAAAAGGCCATGGCCAAATTCCTTCCCGTTCCTTGCCCTAATCCCATCCCGCCTCTAATGACCACGCTGTCGACGAGGCATATAGCCCACGAAAAAAAAAAAAAAACTCATCACTTTCCAGTAAATGAAGGATTTTGTAACATTTTCCTACCACCTTTCCAATTTGTACAGCCCTGTCAAGTTTACAACCAAATGTTATACCAAAATAATCTTCAACAAGCAATACCTTCCCTACCACGCAATCAATAACATTTACAATGTGTGTATTTAATAAACTGACTCTTTGCTTCCCCCCCCCCCATATACATTTTGACCCAGCATCTAGAGGCTAAACCGGGCCACTAAACATTCTTCACTAAAGACAATATTATATCGAAAATATTTACCATACACATAGAACCCCATGAATGAAACTAACAGCTAAATTAGGAATACGTTACAGTATATCTCACTACAAGGATATGCATGTATTTGAAAAAAAATATATATCCTAGTCTGAACAGCTATATATTAAATGAGTAATTTGACTGTCCCGTTTATACTATTAGACCTCGTCAGATGTCTTAGATGTCTAGAACGATATGTATGTTTTATAGAGCCCTGACTGCAGCCACTGCCATCACTCTTTCTCCTGGTATCGACTGCGGCGGAGACCCCAGCACTTCAGGAAGTTACCCTTCCGGAATACATGATGGGCTCCAGCAGTCACTCAGAAGGGAGACTCCTCTGGGAACTCGGAGGTGATTTTGGCAGGTCAAGGTGGATGCCTTCGTCGGTTTCCACCCCCAACTCCAAATATTTTTGCTTTTCGATTTGAGAGGATATTTCTTCACTTTCATTCAGCAAGTGACAGTCTCTCAGATCGCAATATATCGAATATCCTCAGCCCTTGAAGCTACTGTTGCTGTGTGAACCTCATCTCAGCTGTTATTTGACATTCCCACACCACAGTGCTTTGGTATGCTTTCCTGTCCACACTCGCACTTGCTGGTTGGTGAAAGTTTACATTTCTTTAGGAAGCTTCTGTGTGGTCCAAGGCCGGTTATGTACTGGATTAGCCCTGGAGAAGGTTGAAAGAATCCCATGCTGATTCTTTCAGCTACAGATGGGAACATGTCGTACGTTCAGCGACCAGTTTCGCTAGTGTCCCACTCGTTTTTGTCATTCCTCAATCAATGCATTCCATAATTCCTTCTTTGTGCTTACTTCTTTCCCAACTGTTTCCACAACCTTGTCCATCCTGTTCTTTCTCAGCCAATATGTTGCTCCGAGTCTCCTCACTTCTAAATCCAGGGGCAGTACACCTGCTGCTACTGTTAGGACTGATGTTAATGTCATAAGATATGCACCTGTGAGCCTGATTATTGTGGTTCGTTGCAATCTTCGGACTCTTTCCTCTAGCTTAACCATTCTGAGGTGTTTTGCCCAGACATTAGCTGTCTAGCTGACGATTGATGCAAGTGAACCATTGTATTACGCCTTCATTGCCAGAGCAGGGTTATGGAACTGTCCGTTTCGTATACTTATGATTCTATTCATTGCCTGTACAGTTCTTCCACAGACCTCCTCCAGATGGGCCTGAAAAGTAACGCATTCATCCAGCCACAAGCCCAAGTATCTATTGATTGGACTTCTTCGTATTTTCGTCTTATCTATCTTAATATTGGGGATTTGTTTCAGTTGCTTTTTCTTCGCGAACACCATGTAATTTGTTTTATTGGTTGCGCGTTAGTTTAACTTCCTCATACCAATTCACAAGAACTTTTAGCACTTTTTCACACTTCATTTCAATCTCAGCTCTTGACATTCCTTCAAGTAACAGAAGAAGATTGTCTGCGGATGCAACCAGTCCTACCAATTCTGATTTTTGTTGAAGAATTTCCATTCCTGCTTCTAATGTTAAATCTCAGAAAATAGGGTCACAGACAGATCCCTGAGGGCAGCCTTTATTTATGTCTCTTTTGATATTGTTGTTAGGACACCTCATAGTAACAGTCCTACACTGGCACTAGTCTCTCAGACTGTAATACAGCCGTCTTGGACAGTGCATTTGCCGGAGTCTTGCAAACAGTGATGGCCACCACAAGTTGTTGAAGGCCCCCGATATGTCAACCAATATTCCTACAACATATTTTTTCTCCGACTCTTCGATTATTTCAATGGTTTGGTTTATTGCACCCTCAGTCGACGTTCTTGCCCTAAAACCATACTGATCTGGATTCATAACTCTGGCTGTTCTATGTCTTGAAGCTTTTCACACAGGACTTTTTCCTGCACCTTCCCCAAGACGTTTAACAGGCAAATCGAGCGGTATGAGTCATATCCTTTCTTGAGTTTACAACTTCCCTATGCTTCCAGATGCTTGGTATTCTTCCCTGCCTAAGACACTGGTTAAATAGTTTGCACAGAATTGGGGCTACATCCAAGATCAACTTCTGGAGCACCTCAGCCGGGATTCCATCTGGTCCTGGTGTTTTTCCCAAGCTCAAAGAATTGATTGCTGTTATCACCTCGTCTAGAGAGATGTCGCTGATCTTTTCTCCACAGACACAGGGTTGCCACACTTCACGGAGAGGTCATCTTGATGTCCAGTGTTTTCCTCTTGTATGTTGTGCGGCAGTAAGCAGTTCAACAATTCATACACACATTCCTTCCAGTTAGTTGTAACTGGTCCATCTTCTCTTCTGATTGAGGACAACATGGTGGGAGGTCATATTTTACCAGCGGCTAATTTGTACGGAGTTCCCCATGGATTAACCTTCAGATTTCCTTTTATAAATGACTCCCATCTACTTTGCTTGGTTATTAGATATATTTTGCTTGTATTCTACTCTCAGCTGTGTGTATCTAACAAGAAGAAAATCTTTTTCTGCAGCTACTCAGCTCCTTTGATAGACTTTTCTAGCTTTCCTTACTTTTGCTCTCAGTGCTAGCAATTCTGCGGTCCAGGATCTATCTGTTGTCTTCAGAGGAACAGCAGCTCTCATTGCATGCTGAATTGCCCATGTTATTTCCCTCGCCAAGTTGTATACATCGAAGTCTTCTTTTCATACTACTGGAGCTACAAAAGCTTCTCTCAACCTCTGCCAAGATGCCTCTCCAAAGTTGTATTGCTTTCAGAAGTAGATTTTACACAGATCAGCTATTCTCCTTTCTCTGCCTTCATCAAACTGTATGATGATGTGGTCACTGGTTGCCAAGTTGTCCATCACTCTCCAGTCATGCAGCAAATTCCCTGCAGCGTTAAGGTCAGGCCACACTAGACCGCACCGACACCGCGCCGTGCCCAAGCCAACACTCGGCCGTGTGTCGGCTCGCCCCCTCACATCCACACTGGTCCTGTAGCATGGCCGTAGTGACAGGACGGGTTCCTTCGTAGCCTTCAGTCTCATTTAATGTAAATACTTGGTTGTTTCACTGAATTAATGTTAAAAAATTACTTAGAGTGATTTGGGTATCGTAGCTGCGGCTCCCACCCATATTTTATTATAGAGTACTGTACTTTATAATCTACGAAAGTAATAAAGTACGTTAAAATACTTTTTTTTGTCTGACTCCTGTTATCTCCTAATTGTTTGAACTCTTATGCACAAAAATAGTATTCCAAAGTTGTTCAAACGAATGATCATCACATTGTATTGAAAGATTTTTGTGTATCTCCATATAGTCACAATTAAATGTCAAGCGTCACTCACTGCACATTTAGCATGTTTGTTTTGGTTGAGGTTCCTTTTCAAGTCACTCAATATTTTTTTGAACAAAAAAGAATAAGATTATTATCCATTTTTATTTTAATGCAGACCGCAAAGATTCCGTAAAATAATAATAATTTCATGTGACCTAAAAATTCCAGTCACAGAGTTACTTATCGGCTGCGCAGTACACCTCTATCATTGTCACCCAATTTGAAAAGGATAACTACAGATTAACGTGAAATTCGAAACACAGAGCGTCATAGCATTTTAGCATTAACAAATCAAAGCTTTTCCAGAGGTGAATATCAATTTTAAGACCCATAAAAATTACAGCTGAGACAGGGATTTGAACCAGGGACTTTCATCTCCCCCAATCGTACGCCATAACCTTCTCAATCAAGAGACAAATCTGGTTATAATCAAAAATTATTATTCAAACATAATAAAATAAACGTACTTATAATTTATTTTTGCCATGCCAAAACACAAATGTACTTTTATTTGATTGAATACACATTCTCCAGTACTTTTAGATTCAGATGCTTGTGGCAAGTGATTTGGGTATGGAAGGTCCCTGGTTCAAAATCCGGATCTCGGATGCAATTTTTACAGGCCTTAAAATCGACTTTCACCATTAACAAAGTTTTGATTTTTTTTTGTTTATTTGTTTTTCTTAATCAGTTTAACTTCTCTTTAACAGAGAGGTCTTTAGAGATGGGAAAGGATGGGGGGCAATGAATAGGAAGGAATTCGGCCATGGCCTTTTGAAGTAAGCATCCCGGCATTTGCCTCAAGTGATTTGGGAAACCATGGAAAACCCAAATCTGTATGCCCGGACCGGGGATTAGAACCGCCGTCATCCCGAATGCGAGGCCAGAACGCTAGCCCTTACACAACCATGCTCGGTTTTGATTTGTTAATGCAAACATGCAAGGACTCTAACTACATTTTACGAATATCTGATGAACCTGAAGTGAGGCTGAAAAAAAGACACACTTCTAAAGCAATCAGTAATGTTAAAACAATATTTAGTCGTAAAGGACCGGAAATTTCCGAACTCTTTCAATACAGTTCTCCATATCGACCAGCCTGACAGCAGACTGACACCGGGCCAGCACCGTCAAAATATAAACCAAATTTATCTGGGCCAACACATGGCCGAGTGTTGGCCGACATGCGGTTTAGTTGAAACTCACTTCAATCGAGTGAGCGACACCAATTAGAAAAGTGATGGTGCGGTGCGAGCCGGGTGTGGTACGGTCTAGTGTGGCCCGACCTTTATTTGTTATAGTTATGTCGATATTGGTGCTGGCACCAGTTGTGTTGTTGTAGGTGTAAGGATTGCGCTCTTTGTTCCTGACCTCCAGCTGCAATTCACCAATCAGATCTACTAACGATTCACCCCTAGCATCTGTTCAACGACTGTGTCATAGAACTGACTTTGCATTTACGCCAGCCGTTATTATCATCGGTTAGTCTGCGAGTGCTAAATGTATTTCCTTTATTTTATGCAGATATGGTTCGATTTCATCTCGATACTGAAAATACATGTTCAGTAAAACGAAATTTCTCCAGTATGTGCTAATCTCCACACATGTGTTGTGCTCATCACAAAATTGCACTAGCTTATTCACTACGATGTGCTTATTGAATACAATTATGGCTGACATGGGCCTCAGTCCAGTTGTGATTACCTGCGACATCACCGGCATGTATGGAATTTTTTCTTGTTGAGAGTATGGTTCCAGGAGGCAGATAATGTCGGAGCCCAGCTCCTCCGCCAGTTTTCTTGCTTGATACAGGACAGTAGTACTTCTCTTGGCATTGAGTTGCGCGATCCTTCCTTGGATACTGACTCAAGGATTCCTCATGTAGACATAGCACTGAGGCCCGGATAATCTCACATCTAGTGTGGTCCTGCCATGAGTTTGTACAAAATATCTGGAATGAAGATTTCGCCTCTCCTCACAAAGACTTGCTTTACCAAAGTGAGAAGCTGTGCATAATCTGTTGGCAGGTTTTGTGTTTTCAGTTGAATCCTATCAACTGCCTCGGGATGAGAAAAAAGACATGCTTACCGCCTGGATGTAAACCTCTTGTTATGTGCCGAAGAGACAGGGTTAGTGTTTGAACATCCTCAAGTCTTGTGAGTTCCAAGTTTGTTTCAAAATTCGCATATATTCGGTCAGGATGTACTGGAACAGATTTGAGTTCCCTAGTTTCCACTTTTGCTTTTTCATCCGTAAATTTTTCAGTATTTGATGCTGCCTGTGAGTTAGTTGGGAATTCACCAGACTTAGACTAACCAAGACCACATCGTTTCAATTGCGGTATCCAAAGTGATTCCGCAGTAATTGAGGAAATTTCTCTTATTTGCTTAAGTGAGTCATCAGTCTGTGTGTCCATATTCATGAACTCTTTCTTTGTTATCTGCACCAGTTTTTCTATGTATTTTGCAGCTCTGATTGCATTTCTTCTTCTTCTAGACGGTGGATTACCCTTCTTTTTTCATGACACTATTACCTGCCTTTTGACCATTGCCAAGATTAGTTCTTGATGACATCAATTAATTGTTCTTCAATGGTTGTTTCCACTCCTAGCACAGGGCGTTTACAGGCCATAGTCCATTTTATTTATAAGGCGTTGTAGCAAAAATTGGTAAGTTGGGCAATCTTTTCCTCTCTTTTTACACGTTTTTCCCAGTTTCTAGCAAGGAATGCATATCTTCTTGTAACCTATCTGTTAAATTTTGTAACTGCGAAGCAAAATTTTGCTCTCAGAACCATGAGTTAGATTGGATAGAATATTATTGCATTTCATTTTCAAAGTTAATTTTTCTATGTTTATTCAAGTTAGAAAGCAGTTTTACAGTTTTTAAGATGGTATTTTCAATATTTTTAATTTCACCAGTTTTCGGCATTCACCTGGAGTGCGAAAGTCCATATCTAAATTATTTATTTTCAGCTAAAGTATTAAAGTTAGGATAATTTTTATAATCACTAAAGTTAACATTTATTTAAAGATCTAGCTATTTGTAAAGTTTCAAGCAGATTGAATTATTTTTAATTTCAAGGTCAGATTAGCCAATGTTAGGACTTCAGACGTGTGATTTCATATCTGATCAGCCACCCCTGGGAACGAGGAAGTAGATACATTCTCACGGTTCGCGTGAGAAAGCAGTCGCTAGGAATCTTCGAGAAGCAGGAAGTGCTATGTAATATAGATCGTGCGTGCAGTTGTTCACCGCTCAGTCTGCCAGGAACCGCGAATGCACTAGCACGTAGCTCAGTAGGCAAGGAAAGTTTTATATCTAGCACATCAGTAAAAGTTTTATTTTGGAATAATGCCACTTCTTTTATTCAAGTCAACTATTATGTTGAATTAAAATAGTATATCTCCAAGTGAGGACTCGGGATTGTTTGATTTTACTAAACTGTTGAACAATGGGAGCGTGTGATTCTCTTTTGTTAAATTACTACAATTAGAAGTTTGAACTATTGGGGTGTGGTCTGGCTCGACTGGTTAATCGAACTTGTAATACATTTCTTTGGAAAATTCGTCTGATTGCCTGTACAGTTGTTGGCTTTGTGAACTTTTGGAATAATATACTTATTTAAATGGCAATGAACTATTTATGATTATTGAACTTTACCTTTTCATAGTTTTCTGGTTAAAAACCTATGTGGCGATCATATCATCTTAACTAAGTCAAAACTGTTACAACCAAGGCTACACACGGTTATAGTTAAGACAACGTGTTTATGCTCCACCCCAAGCATAAGCTCGGTTCTTACATTCTCTTATGATAAATTGGGACATTCGTTGTTTTTATGGTTGTCTTTGCTGCAGTGCTTGGACAAAGGTTACCAAGGTATTACAGATCTTGGCATTTTACACACTTCGTAACAAATGTGTAGTCTTTTACCGAAATTGCGCAGAACTCAGTGTAAGCTCTACATTGTTCTAGAAGAAGTCTCCTCACTGATGGAATGACCTCGACTACTTGGTGAACGGTAGCTCTATCTCTTGGACCTTATCTCTATCTCTTTGCATTTAAGTCCATTCCTGGTCACCCTGCAGCTACTCCAAGTTTACTCTCTTTTCATTCTACTACTAGCCGAGTTCCCAGCGTTGCCCAGTATAGTTGGCGCTGATTTACCCATACCCTATTTTTTTAATTCCCGCAGTGAGAAACATTTGTAAAAAGTTTCATAAAATTAGCGCCAACATTTTTTTCGGAATTAAAGCAAACCTAGATTCACGCAGCCCCTACCAAGAAACGGCTGGGTTGAAGTTTATTTGCATGTACACTATTTTCATTCATCCAAAAAGATTCATGTATATCAAGCTTCATTAATTTGGTTAAGAAATTGTATTACTAAATTACTGACCAATGTTAGAAACTCACATTTGATTCAATTGCGAAGTGAATGGATATACTTTTTGCTCGAAACGCCAGATACTTTAACACCGCAAATTCAGCCTTTTATACAAATATCAGAGTGAATCAAAAATAATATTATCGTAAACAGAAGACTAATGTTGATGGAAAGAGACATTGTCCAAGGATCGTGCTTAAAGAAAATCTCTGTTGTTTTTAGGCTATCTATGGCATTTAAAAACTAGAAGTATTCCGAATTTAAGGAAAGAATAGTTCAAGTTATGGCTATCTATGGTGTTTAAAAATACCAAATTAAAGGAAAGAATACTTCTAGTTTTGTTTAGTGTGCAAAATAGTTATATTTGTGATCTTATTGCTTTCATTAAAGGCTATAGTCAGAGACATTGTAGTTGTGTGTTTAGTGCGAAATATGCAACATCTAATCCTTCCATCTTTGGGATTTGTCATCATACGTTCAGAATTTCATTTAATGCTCCTGCATTATTTAACATTGAAACATAAGACATGCCAAACAACGGAACTGAGATTCTAGGCTTTATAACAGTGAAAACCCCATCGAAATCTGCTCTGTAGTTTCAGAGTTTTTATAAAACAAATTTATCCAGTTTTCGTTTTATAGATATAGACTAGCTGTTACCCGTGACTTCGTATGCTTGGACTTACAATTTCGTTGCTAGAAGCTGTAAGTTATGTTAAGATTTGTCCCAAACAACATCGAGTTGGCATAATATGACGGGAAAGCCATCGCTGTACCATTCTACAGTCTAAACTGTCTAATGAAGAGAATAATCTCAAACATGTTTCAAAACAGAAAAAAACAAAGGTTTGGGGAGTTGGGAGGACAGGGGGAGGGGGGTTAACTGAGGGTAGCTTCAATTTCAGCTTTTCATTTTCTTTCTTAAACATGAACATCAGATAAGTTTAGCTGCTCGTGTCTGCGAGAGCTACACCTTAGATCTGGTTTATGCCTGCGAGGCATTTAAAAAAATAAGACAAAATAAACTGATCCCAGAAACTTTTAAGCAGACATAAAGTAATAGTATAGAGCAGCACAAATCGACATCTATGCTAAATAATAAGTTTTGTATGTAAATGAAATTTATTAACAGATCATACACTAACTGACTGTGAGAGAAGCACAACCTAAGCGATCAATTAAACATTCCAGACTTACACACGCATCATCTGTCTGTCACCATTCAATAAGTTATCAAAACTTCACGACTAAACTGTTATTCATACCGGAAAAAATGTATCCTGTGTCCTTCCTAAAGATACAAAGTATTTCCTTGTCAAATTCCATAAATACCAATATAGCCATTTAGTCGTCAAATGTAACAAAAAGACAGAGACTTACTTTCGCAGTGAAGCTTTGAACTTTAAATTAGCAGCAGTGATTTTTATTTACTTGATGAACCTTCCTTTTCCTGAGGGAATCAAGATGGTGGCAGCCGTAAAATTAAGAACAATCTAATATCCAAAGGCGCATAACAAACACAGTTATAGTTGAGGTGATTAACTGTTTAACCTAACCCCGTAGCCAATTATTCTCCTTACATCGTCTTATTTTTCCCTTATTATTCATGTTTGACAATTGCTAAATAAGTTGCTTGACATTTGTCTTTTTGGTAACCTTGGAAACTAGTTCCAAATTTTATCTATAATTGTCCTCACTTTCCCTAAATTTTATTTGGAAGTTAAAGAAATTTTAGTTCTCTTGAGATTAAAAATACTATTGGTAGTAGTTTCTTCTGAATACAAAATACTGTATAGAACCTGTTTATTACTGGTTAGCTCTGTAATTAAGAAGAAAAGAAGGAACATCAGATGAAGAACTATACTTCTCTCACAAAAAGAGAAACTGATATAATTTCCGGACAAATGATATTCAAACAATAATAGCTTGAATACAAGTAATGCCACCTTTGCAGTATTTTTTCATCTAAAACACTTGCTGCCGAAGAAAGTTAGTTGTTCTTTAAAAGGTCATCGGGAAGCAATAAATGGGAAGGAATTCAGCCATGGTATTTTGAAAGAACTACCCCAGCATTTACCTGGAGTGGCATGGGAGAAAGTGGTTCTAGCAGTGGCATATATGAGTAGATCTTCATTACTGAAAATTTTAGTTCTACCAGTCAGTGTTTTTCCTGACAATAATAATCTTGATGAATGTGTCATTAGCTTGCCTCCTTGCTGCTATTAATTTTTTGTTTAGCTGTTTCATGTACTCCTTAATGCTTTGCTGCTTTCTTAATCTTTTTCAAACCGCTTTAGCCCCCTATTACAGTATGTATATTTCTTGCATTTCTTTATATTTTTGCTTCTGAATAAAGATTTCTTCATTCATTCTTATTATACATTTGAACTCTTCCTCCTTCAAACTATTATAGTTTTTCTGAAATATGTCTACAGTTTCTGAAATATGTCTGCAGTTCTGGAATTTGTACTGTTTTATAAATGTACCTAAATCTTTTTTGGTTATTATTTTACTGAACTCTTTTATTCACTATGACTGGTTAGTGGTAACTTGTACCCTCTATGACAGCTAGTTGTCACCGGTCTGAATTAGAGAAATGTTAAACAAAATTTGGTTTCTTGTACGTTGTTCTCTCACTTGCGTAAAGTCTCCATCCCTCAGTAAGGTGTTTGCAGGTCTCTGCTCTCTAGTGTAAATCACATTTATCATATTTTATTTCCAGTCGAGAGCTGTCATAAATCATGGCCAACCAACTTATTTCTCAGAAGCAGGGAAAATGTGCCAAGTACCTAGAAGAATCATTTACCCAGAAAAATCAAGTGCACATTAATAGAGCTTCCTGATACTTGAAGGAAAGAAAACAGTAGATCACATGAGTATCCTATTAAAATCTTAAGCTGAAATTATAAAACTATTATAAGATTTTTCAATACATTTGCTTTAAAAACTTGGTTAATTACACTGAAATATAGAACTAATACCCTTGGGGCACCAGATCATGAAGGAGAAATGTGTACACAAATGAGAGACTGGGGAAAGAAATTGGCTACTGTGGATTCATGATCAGCTAATTTACCTATAACCATGAACTACATTAGGTAAAGGTAAATAGTACTGGCACATCGTGAAAGCTCCGAATCAAAAGGTTATGAATAAAATGTATAGTGGATGTCCAATAATATGAATAAAATATTATGAAGACATACAGGAACCTCTTGACAACAATTAAAAGTGGGCCTGCAAAAACTGAACATAATAGGATACTGGGAAGAGGAAGATGCTGAACAGAATTGAATGGATACAAGTCTAATATGTACCTCAGGCAATACAAATGCTGTACACCCTTCTTCAGTTACAAAGTAGCTCATTAATAGCCACAATCTACTTTTGAGTTTCACTATGTTAAATTACATATGACAGAACAGAAACATTTCATAAGAAAACCATATTTTTGTGCCATGAAATTAAACAAAAATCGATTTATTTACTCCTATAGCAAAGAAATGTAAGTTGCCATGGCGATAAGAACTCAAGAGATAGCAAGAGGTTAGCGACATAAAGACCGAACGGTTGCTTTGAAACCATTTCATTGCTGAAGAACCTTGCATTCTTCGAATACTATAAGTCCGATGTAGTTCCTAGAGGAATATGAGTTGTGAATAATAAACAATATATTTTGAAAGCAAAAGAACTCAGTTATTTATAATTATAACCAATCACGCGATAATATCTGTACCCTCCATTTATAATGTAATAGTAATTTTTACAATCTATTAAAACAAATGGATTCTAAAATTCATTTCTCCCATCTGGTTTGACTGGTGGCTAGCTCTAACAAAATTTACAGAATAACAAGACTCATCACTTTATCAAGAGATAATGAAAATTGATTGTAATGTGGTATTGATCAGGTATTAAGATTTAAACTGTTACAAACCTCCAAGGATTCTGCATCAAATATATCATTCTGGACCCATAAAAGCCATTGCTGAAAAATGTTTAGTAACTCTGCATTAGCACCTTCTATTTCAAGCAGCAAATTTGCCTGCAAATTAAAACAAGAGACATTAAAATACTAAAATTAAAATGTATTGTTACTGCTCAAAAATAGGAAAAGCAGCATCTGTGAAATACATTCACCTTTATGCAGAAAAAAAAGAGTTTAGAAAAAAATTACTTTCTTTGCGATACATCAGCATTCATAAAGTTGTTCTCAGTTCACCCACCAAGTCGAGTCAATGGCGGCACTGACTACCATTTTCTCAGAGCAATTCTGTCCATTTTTGTACCTTAATTTCTTCAGTCTTATTGATGCTACATACCTCCAAATACTATTTAGTCTTTGCAAACATATTAACTTTTGTTTCATTCCTGTTCTTAGTTGGGGTATTAAGAACATCCAAATTTCACCTATTTTGTTATACGCTGATTGATAATATTATTTGCCACAGTTAAAATGAGATACAGAACACACAACAGGAGGTAAATACTAATTCCTGTCATTTAATTATCTCCGTATGTAATTTACGATAGTCTGACATGAGAAAACAGTACAAAATGTCTTCTGGAATCTGTATGGAAGAAAGCTATATGCTACGCTGGGAGGGGGGGGGTACAGCCAAAAGCCACGTGGGGGGAGGGGGGTTCACAGGAGGCCAAAATTGAGCTACGTGGTTTATGGACGCTCCCTAAAGTAATTTCCATAGGATTATTAGAAAAGTCTTGAACTTATAAATTTCCACCTGTCTACTCCTTATCAACCCCAAAATGTTAAATCGCTTTCTACATTACAAACTGTATATGCTTTAGATTATTATTATAGACAGGGCTTACCATATTAAATTTTGCTTGCTTCTTTTCATTACTTTGTAATTTAGTGAAATTCAATTATCTTTTTCGACATTAAAATTCCACTGTACTTCCTGTTGTCCTAGAAACAGGAAATTTGGTACACATATATGGTTTCATCCCCATACCATGAGAAAAGTCTAATAGTGGTGATTTTCTCCATATTTATTAAATCGCAAGTCCAAATGTGAAAAATTTTTGCCCATATTTTCAGGTTAATTGCTTTGCTCTAGAAAAGACAACATGCCTGAAATTTCTTTTATGCATAGAAATCAGCATGTTTAACCAACATCTTATACATTACTTTGTTCCTATGCTTAGTTTTGAAATTATCCATTATTTACTATTTATTTGGAATTGCTCGGCCATGGCTTACACCCAGTTTGTGCAGTGAAAAGGGTATGAGATTTTGTTCTGAGCCAAGTCCATACTTTACAGTGTGTATTTACAGAATGGTTTCTCTCAGTGTTATAAATCATTTATTTAGAGTTAAAAAATCCTCATGACTCTGCCATTATGTATGTCATAATCTTTATTGAAATGAAAGGTTTCAGATATTACATGGAAAAGATGATAGTATGTTAAGGGGAAGGACATCCTTGTAATATGAACAAACAATAAATCCATCATGAACAAGATAAAATTTATTAATATAGAGTAGAAATTAAACTAAAATGAGAAATTATTAAGTCACAGTAGAGAAAGATCAATATTGGGTACAATAAGAAGATAAGGCATAGACTATACTGATATAAATGGAAAAGGAAGGAAAAAAACTATAATATAAAAGAAGTGTTAATTGTGCCATATGGAAATAAGTACTAAAAATAATTAAATGGACAACTTTTTTATGCTAAAAGAATTTTTAAAAAAAATTTAAAAAATCATATAAACATATGTCACAACTTGAATGCATGCCAAGTGAAAGATACAGTAAGAATCAGGACAAATTATTCATTGGCAGGTAGTTGAAATTTTTGTTTATCGAGTTTGATGAAACATTACAAAAGAAGTTTGAATACATGAGACAAACTGCAGTATCACCACTAAAAGTACCATGACTCTGAACTAATAATCCATACAGCATTTTCTAAAAAGAATTTACAATTGCCTTTTAAAAATAACCAATAGGATTTTCTGGAACAAACAAATAGGCTCCTATTTATGTGACCATCTTGTAACAGAGAAATAAACTCCACAGAGCCTGTAAAAAGAGATAACTTAAAGCTTCTAGCATTGTAAATAAATGATACAAGCATAAACTTCATATTAATGGACACTTAAAGTCAAAATCAGACCAGTTTCATGTAAGTGAAGACCGAAGTAGTAAAGGTGAATCAAATAAAAAATGTCACAAACATTCTTACTGATACTAAAGTTAAAAATGAGCATTTGTATGGCAGGATTTTTATGGTCTGAAAATTTTATTTGAAAGCTTATCTGACATGTGAATGTAAGGAAATGATGACAATAAAAAGCAACGTCACACAAATGAAGAAAACAAGTTTCGGAGGAATAAAGAAATGACACTTTTTTAAAGAGGTAAACAGAATTTAATGATGTCAATGTATTTTTAATACCTAGGAAGACTTTCTGATAAAAATAAGAGCTTGTAAATAAACCATAAATAATTTTTTTTTTGGATGGATAAATAAATACAACATTTTAAATAGAACAGTTAGATCACGGAAAAGATGAATAAATACAAGCTAAAATTAAATAAAGTAATAATACACTAACAGCTTAGAACTAAAATTAACTTTCAAGGGTGATAAACGAGTTTAACCTAGTAGTTGTGACCTTGAAACGTGTCAAATGTAATAGGAATCTGCCAGAAACAAACATTAGTAGTTAAATAGAGCACAAGGTTTAAAAGGGAATAGTGAAATCCCCATGCAAAACTGTAAAGACCACAAAAACCTTAAGTTATGTTTTTCAGAAGTATCACATGTAAGCATCTTAGGATTTTTTTAAATTCTAGCCTCTCACCTTTAGGCATTAGAGGGAAAGTTTACTCTGAAGGAAAAGATAGTTTTCATTTCGTGTATAGGTTATGGGAGTAAAGCTTTATGTAACATGAGGATACAGTAACCAAACACACTAAATAAACCCCTTTAGGAACAATAAAAGTATTCAAAATTAAATAAAAGCCCTGAAGTAAACCTTCTATAAAAGAAAGAAAACATTAGTTTGGGAGGAAATAGGTTAAATCCCCCAAGTTCAGTTTCAAATAATAGGTTTTGATATAGGTTAACTTTACAGTTTCTAAACCAATTTGAATGCAGTAAAGACTTTTAGTAGTTGCTAAATGCTGGATATAAACTTTGTATAATAATAAACAAACTTTAAATCAACCGAAAATTAAATAATCATCAGTAATACAACTTTGTAATTATGAGCTTCTAACTGGGGAGCATTTTGTCATTTTTAAACCAATTTAGGAGCAAGAAAGTAACTCAATACTTAATAATCCAACTATACTAATTTTCTGTAATGATATTAACACCTTTTACGAACCTTAAATATGATAATCCAAAATAATCCAGTTTAGTACACAAGCAATTTCTAATATTTGGCATTTCACTGTTTTCACACACCTTCGAACAAAATAAAGTAATTGTAGGGAAGTAATCATGCAATTGAAATATAAATTCACTAAAATTTCGTAGTTTCTGAACGTTTAAATAACTTAAATCGATTTTTATACTTCGTCAGATGCTCTGCACTTTTAATAATTTTTTATCTCAAAATCCTAGAGAACATTCGAAATAAAAAGTAGATTTCCGGGAAGACCTAAAATCTAATATCACATATAATAATTTCAAGTAATTCCAAGTAACAGAACCGATTCTATAGAGATCTTAAAATTTATTTTTCATTGCAGCCATGTGGGCAACTTAGAAATATTTTTCAACCGATCTAAAGTAGATACAGAGATGAGATAACTTTCAGAATACGTAGTTTAATTCAGTGAATCTCTTGGTAATTTTATATTTGCGATAAAAGTAATAGAAATAAAGTTATAAAATTAAAACTGAAATTGCACTTTGGTTACGTCGTAGTTAAACTTTTCCTGCACCAATCTTAATAAAAATTACACCAATGAACTCAGGAATTTTAGTAGAAAACGGTGATAATAACAATATTTGCATAAATTGTGGCGTTAATAAAATGACGAAATAAAGAAACCTCTAGAACAATAGTAATTCCCCAGAGTAGAGAAATAGTTCACTCCTACGCTAAGATCTTTTAAACCAAACACTTAAAGTTAATCACTAAATATCCATTATTTCACAATTAAATAAGTGTAAACACTGGCACACTTAAAGTTTCGCACAATTGGTTAGTTACTGAGATATTTCCGATCTAAATCATTTAGGTGTTAGCAGAAAGTTGTATTTTGGCTCTGACGTCAGCGAAGGTATAAAACATGACGCGTGGTGAAGACGGGGTTCTTTTCCGGGTTTGAAGTTGTACTAATAAGATGTTATAAGTGTGTGCGCTGGTAAGTTGGTAGCTCCGGATTTTGTGTTGGCAGTACCGGGTCAGCCATCATGATATTTCGGCATGTGGGGGCGTGGCACTTATGTTGACATGAACTTGTAAACGTTTCAAAGGGGTCGGTCGGTTTTATTTTCTCTCCATAATCTGCAAACTGTTGGAACGATTGTTCGATATGCCTAATCAACTTTAAGAATGCTGTTTGAACATTGAATTTCATTTTAAATAAACTTGAAGAATTTTTGGGCAAGTGAACTGTTTTATTTCTGTAGCTGTTGTAATACCTTTTCAATATTTGGGGTCATCAAATATTGTGGCGACCTTTAGCATTCTAGTTGTATCCTGGCAACATGGTCAAAGCAAATTAACATTTTCAGTAGTTTACATCGAACAGTGAAGTGCTATCAAGAGTTTAAGTTAAGGCACTTAGGCGATACTACAACCCAGGTATCGGTCTAGTTCCTTACACACAACTTCCACTTGAAGGGAAAAAATGTAACAGAGTAGGAATAGTAGGAAATTAAACATTGCGTAAAAATGAAGATAGCCACTGAGCTGAGACATATTTCAAACTAAGAGAAAATTAAAAGGAACCTTGTAAACACTTTTATGAGGTATCAAATATTTTTAAAGATATAGACAAATAACGAATGACTTTTTTAAATTAATAACTGCTTATTTTTTTGCTGTCATCAGTCTTTCAACTGGCTTGATGAAATCCTCCATCCCTTCCTATCTTGTGCTAACCTCTACATCTCTACAACCCACGTCCACAATTACCTGCTTCATATATTCTAATCTCTGTCTTCCTATTCAATTCTAACCTTCGACTGTTCCCTCCACCAGTAAATTAACCAATCCAGCATGTCTCAAAATATGACCTACCAGCCTGTCTCTTTTTTCTGTAAGCTTCCTCCGCAAACTTCTTTCCTCGACCATCATTTATAAAACTTGTTCATTTCTTACTTTGTCTGTCCACTTAATTTACAGCATTCTTATGTAGCACCACATTTCAAATGCTTCAATTTTCCTTCTTTCCGGTATTCCTTCCTAAAGTCCATGTTTCGCTACCATAGAATGCAGTGCTCCACACATAGAGTTTTAAAAAGTTTTTTCTAATTCGTAGATGAATATTTGAAACTAAAAGATTTCTCTTTTTCAAGAAGGCTCTTTTTGCTAGTGCTGTCCTCCTCCTAACATCATTCCTGCTTCGGCCATTGGTTGTAATTTTGCTTCCCAAATAACAGAATTCACTTACTTCTCCAATTATACTGTATTTAATCTGCTAGTATTGGTACCATTTCTGCTACATTTCATCACTTTAGTCTTGTTTTGATTTGTATTCAGGCCAAAATTTTCCTTCTGTATTTTATTCATGCCAGTCAGTAATTTCTCAATATCCGCAGCAATTTCTGTTATCAAGACAATGTCATCAGCAAATCGTAGCATACCGGTTTTTTCTCCATGAACACTTACGCCATATGGAAATTTTTCTTTCACTTTCTTTATTGCTTCCTCTACATACAAGTTGAATATTAAGGGGGATAGACTACAACCTTGTCTCACACCATTTTTAGCTGATGCTTGTCTCTCATGATTCTCTACTTTTATTACAGCCACTTGATTCTTATATAGTTTATAAAGTATTCTCCTAAAGTAGGCCTAACTACTTTAAAATTTTGAACATCTCGTCCCACCTAATATTATAAAAATCTTTTTATAAATATACAAATGCCATAAAAGTATCTTTGTTTTTCTTGAACTGCCCTTCAAGTATTAATCTTAAGGCCACAATTTCTTCCCTTGTACTGCAATTTTTCCTAAACCCACACTGATCTTCCCCTACTATCTCTTCTAATACCCTTTCCATTTTTCTGTATATTATTCTGGTCAGTAATTTTGAAGCATGTGATGTTAGACTAATAGTGCGATAATTCTCACTTTTGTCAGCTTGTGCTTTCTTCGGAAGTGTGAAAATGATATTTTTATTAAAATCAGATGGATTAACTTTTTGATATCAGCTTGAGTAAACTTTCGATTCCTTCTTCTCCTAGGGATTTCAGAAGTTCTGCAGGGTTCTCATCAATTCCAACTACCTTATTTGCTTTCAAGTCATTCAGAAATTTCTTAAATTTCGTCCTCAAAACGTGATCTCCTAAGTCATCAATGTTGACATTGCCTTCCTTCTCTATTCTGCTATTGTGCAAGTCATCCCCACCATACAGTTTCTCGATGTATTCCTTCCATTGGTTAGCTTTATCATCTGAGCTTAAAAGAGGTTTCCCATCGGCGGCTTTAATGTTCACACCTCTTTTCTTCATTTCTCCAAAATTCTGTTTGATCTTCCTATATGCAACATCTACTTTACCTATGACCATTTCCTTTTCTAATTCTTTATACTCTTCTACTAGCCATTTTTCTTTCGAGTTTTTGCATTTCCTATTTATTTGATTTCTAAATTGCCTCTTCTTGCTTCATCCTGAGCATTTTTGTACCTTATCCTCTGATCCATCAATTCCAAAATTTCTTCTTTGATCCAAGGTTTCTTGGCAGCTTGTTCCCTAAAGCCTAGTGTTTCTTTACCAGCTTTCATTATTTCTGTCTTTCATGCACTCCATTCATCCACAGTTGAGCTCCTTCCAGAGTTATTTCTTAGACCTAAGTCTACCATTTCTGAAAATTTTTCTCTCGCACTAGATTCTTTAAGTTTATTCACTTCCAGTCTGTTCTGCTTATGCTGCATCCTTATTCGCGTGAATTTCAGCCTGCACTCCATTACTATCAAATTATGGTCAGAGTCTATGTCTGCTCCTGGGTACGCTTTACAGTCTAGAACTTGATTCCTGAATCTCTGTTTGACCATGATATAATCTAGCTGATATCTGCCTGTAACCCCAGGACGTTTCCAGGTGTACCTTCTTCTTGCATGGTTCTTAAACAGTGTGTTTGCCACTACTAGCTTATACCTTTCACAAAATTCTAGCAACCTACTTCCTCGCTCATTTCTTTCTCGTAGATCAAAACTTCCTACAGTATTCCCCTTTTCCTTCTCCCACTATCACATTCCAATCACCCATGATTATTACATTTTCCTCTCCATTCACATATTGGATTAATTCTTCAATTTCAGTGTGTATTTTTTCTATTTCTTCATCAACTTCCTGTGATGTTGGCATATACACTTGTACTAACATGGTTGGGGTGGGGTTAGTTTCTAACCATGTCAAAATAATAGTCACTAAACTGTTCATAATAACTCACCTGTTTCCCTACTCTCTCATTCATTACAAATCCTACACCAGTGACTCCATTGACAACTTGTGTGCTAATTATCGTGTGCTCCCCAGACCAGAAATCCCATGTGTGCTTCCATTTAATCACACTAATCCCAACAACATCTAACTTAAGGTGTTCCTTCTCCCTTTTTACATTTTCTAACCTACCTGCCCTATTCAGACTTCTAACATTCCACGCTCCAACTCGTAGAATGATTCTATCCATTCTGATAACTCCTCCCGGAGCAGTCCCCACCCGGAGATCCGATTGTGGGACTGTTTTGCCTCTGGAATATTTTACCCAGGAAGAAGCCATCATTATATATGTAATTTGAGAGGATTACTGTCCTCCTGATACCCTTTGGGTCTTTAATGCAGTGGTTTCCCGTTGACTTCTGCATCTCCATGCATTTGACCGTTTCTGATACATACGCCTTTATGGGCCGTTTCCAACCCCAAGGGCAAGAGAGTGCCCTGGACCGTTCCCCCCTCTTGCGCCCTCCTTTCAGTGGCTGTTGGCAAGCAGTGGGTGACTCCTTATTCCAGGAATCTTTCAGTTCACAGAGCCTCGTCCCTGCAAACAGGGTGCACCACGTGAAGGATAGGTTGAAATTTGGTAGAAAAAGGCTAGTATAGTCTCTCCCAAACCCTTACACCCCTAGTAATTGCTAACAGAGATTAAAGTTACGTATTAAAATAACCTATTCTATAATACAGTAAAGTTTCAGGAAATTGGAATAAAAATAATGATTGAGGATTCCTAGAAATTTGCGTTCCCGCGGTTAAAAAAGTATATAAACCCATCATTTTGTTCCTCCCTAGCCAGTTGATCAAGGAAGCCAGAATACAAGACTTTGCTTCATGATAGGGAAGTAGTAAAGACCCAGAAATTTTCCCATCATGTAACTTTTCAGAACTTACAATATTTTGTAAAGTTCAGCTGTGCGGTGATAGAAACTTTAATCAATAAATGGAACTTAAGAAATTCTAAATGTGTGTAACTGTTCTTTTAATTTCACCCTAATTGGGTTGCAATTTATTTTAATATTGCAAGAGTCAGTGTATGCTTGTTCGAAGAACCAAACCTAAACTAAGGATTTTGGATTCGAAGGTAATTTTAGGAAATATGTTACATGGTCTAATACGAGTTTTAAATTCCAAAACTATGAACAACATATTGAGATTTTCAGTAGTGACTTCTATTTCTATGAATCACCTCCAACCATTACCTCTTGCTGTCTAATAATACAAGCAGATTGATGACCGAGTTCAAATTATGAACCATGCAGAGGCATGAATAGGTATCAGGTTACATGTTTCATACACGGTTATAGCTAATGATAGAGAATATCTATTCAAAATACTCCTTCCACATCCTTTTTAGTGTTTTGTACAGTTTATTTCCTTTCCATTGTCAACCAGTATATTAGAGTTATCACTCACACCCTTCGTTTCTTACCATTCTATATTTATTAATTTCCTATCTTCTTCCATAATTTCAATCATTTCTCCAGCCAATTTTTCCTTTTTCTGCTACCAGTCTTTTGACTCCACCTTTTTATTTTAATTCATCTCTTGTATCTGGTACCCCATTTGAACTATTCTTGAAAGGCCATATTTTTCAAACCCACTGCTTCTTTTATTTTATTACTCTCCATTTCCATATTTTTGCATTACTAGTCCTTCCATACAATGGTTCTGCTGCTAAAACCAAAGTTGATTTAAATCTTTCACACTCCAGTTCCACTGCCCCATTTTCACTGTTGGTATCTTGTTCATTACAATTTTCTGGTATTCCTCTCCATTATTCCTCGCTTTCAGTTTCAGAATCCATATTTTCCTATTCTCTCTTCAGATTTTCTCCTATCTGCCAATGTCCTTAGCTTCATTGCCAACTATCAGTGATCACCATCTAACGCATAGGTATCAAACTCAATTTTGCAGAGGGCAGTATATTAAATTTAGAATGTGTAGGCAGGCCAGATTCAAATAAAAAAAAGTACTGAATTATTATAACATTTTATTTAATGGTATAGTATATAATATACGGTTGTTAAAATAATTACCCTCTTTTATAACTTTGATATGATTTTTGAGCTCAAGGATCCAGATACCTGATTTCTCTTGTTTTTGACAAGCTCATTGATGTCAGGTATCATATTTGTTGTAATTATTTTAAGAATTGATTGGAGATGTTCATTCGTAAGTCTTGTGCGATGTTTGTTCTTATTTATTTTCATGACGGGAAAACATCTGCTCACATAAATAGGTGCTACCAAACATGCTCAGAATGCATGCTGCATGCTTTTTTAATTCCGGGTAGTTATCCAAACTCTTGAAATATTGTGTATAAAATGTAAGAGCATTAACCTCTTTAAATTTTTCTTTCAAAATACTGTCCGATTGAAGATCTATCAACTCAATTTGCAAATGAACTGGTGCCTGTGAAGCTTCAAAATTGAATGAATTGTTGAAAATTAGGCATTCCATTTCATTCATTTTGTGGAAGTCTTCAAAACGATTGTTGAGAATATTGATGCAATTTTTGTTTTGTTTCGCTGTGCCAAATGATTTTAAATGAAGGAAATGATCCAAAGTTTGATTTTTTACCTGATTTTCCCACAGCCTCAACTTTGTTTCAAATGCTTGAATACATTTGAGTGACAATCAGGTTTTTACCCTGTAACTTTACGTTCAGATGAGTCAAGTGTTTATTCATTTCTACCAAAAAGACTTTTAGACTGAAAAACTCTGCACTCACTATCAACTTTACGTTTTTGTGACATCATGCTAAAATCTTAACATTTATGGAACTCAATACAACAATTATGGATATCGCATGCGCACAACACAAACAAATGCACAATACCTTCACAATCGACTCAACTGACTCACATCGCGCCGACGCACTCCTTTTGTATCGATAAGGAAGGTTCTAGTCTAGACTCGAAGTGCGTGGAAGATTCCACTTGTTGCTAAGAGATGGCATTACTGTCTATCTCTCTTGGTTGTCTAGACACGCGCTGCCCTTGAAATTACTTATAAATGTAGTGTGCACATTTTAAAACTTCCTTAGAGGAATCGGCTGAAGTCTAAAAGCTCTAAAAAACATGATTCTTCTTTCTGTGTCAGATTGCGATCGTGAGCTGTATTGATAAGGCTTGGGAGCTGGATGCAGCCCGCGGGCCGTATCTTTGACGTCACTGATCTAATGCCTCTAGTGGTATGACCACACTTGTAGTGGGTATTTTTAAGCTTCTCCGTATGCTCGCTTATGCATCTCACCGTCACAACAACAATACAAACCCACTATAACCATTGGCTGTTCCTTGTTGTAATAATGTTTTAGCACTCTCGAAGTTGCTTGTTACTTTATACAATCATTACTCAGTGACTTGGCGCTGAGAAAATAGACTGTTATCAGTTTAAACACACAGTAAAATGGTAAATACATGTGAGGAGCTCACCATTACTCTCAATTAAACACCAATTTTGAATTTACAAGTAACTCTTTAATTAAATTAAAACATTCATGCCAGCACAGCCACTGACTGCTTAATCAGATCTTTGCATTATACTCAGATAATAGATTCTAGCCAGAAGCCTGAACATTGGTCATATTCAAGCAATACAACTCACACAGCTTATATCATTTATACTCCACAGAACTCAATATGATAACTATACACTCTTATAAGAACAAAGTTAACTAATAACCTTCACTTTTCAAGCCACACTTAACTCAAGCACTTATCAAGAATCAAGAAAGCTTCTTTGGTGGAACCCACAAAAACCACATGGTAACCAAATCATCAATAAACATCCAAGTAAACTAAATAGACTTTTGTACCTTTCCCTGTTACAGTTATATCTGGAACCTTTTTCCTTATTAGCTACTTATTTCCTGAACCCTTTTATGTCCATCACAAATTATTCCACCCATCATTGAGACCCAACACAATTTTCATCTGGTTTTACTATGAAAACTTCCAGTATATTATTTCCCCTTAATTTTGTTCTATCACTTGTATAAAACCTCCTTCCCTGACTAAATAGTTTGTAAATCTCTACTCCCTTGTGCTACTAAACCCACCCTTTCCAGTTAACACTTGGTATATATATTTCTTCGCCTATTCTGATCACTCTATTCCCACCTCTGAACTAACACAAAGTAACGTGGTCAGTTGAAACTGATAAATGTTTTAAAGTGTTGTTATTCAAATGTTGTGTGTTCCAAATATAAGAATATAAAACTGGATAGTAAATAAAAACATACATATCACACAACAGAGAGAAAAACACCACTCTTGATGATATATTTAATGTAATGACATGATATTAATTGTAATGATAACTAACATCATACTGAATTTGAACAAAGGTACCCAAGTAAGTAATAATAAGTGAAGAGAGTGACCTGCATCAAGGAAGATGAATAAACGGTGAACATGTAAAGGACACTTTATGGTATATAAATAAACAAGAAAAGAAAAGCCTAGATGATGATTGACGTTGAACTATTTAAAAAGAAATATAGACTAACACATAGTACAGTGGTCAGTTGAAACTGATAAACATTATAAAGTGTGGTTATTCAAATGTTTACAAGACCCAATGTAATACGAATAGCTAATGCTGGGGTTATGCATAAAGCTTTGTCTCAGCTGTGACCGTGGATAACCGTGGATATTTCAGTTCTAGCTTTGCAAATAAACTTTGTCACCACTTAGTTTAAATAATCCCAAACTAATAAAAGGTGTTTGCAAATAATGTTCACAAGTCTATTGCTGGTATACATAAATCATATTTTTTAAATATTTCGCAAAGTTACAAACTGAAACAGCATCAGACAAATTCTCTGAAGATATAATTGCACGTTCGAGTACCGGTAACCAATTCAAGCCAGACCACACCCCATAGTTCAAAGTGCAATTCACTAATTTGTGAAAGCAAATGAAACTTCAACAAACACTTCTCCAGATCAAATTATTCATTGACTAATGACACTTAAGTAATACAAACGCACCCCAAGGCATAATACTATTTCAAAACTGCATAGTTGCTATTCAGACTGAAACATTAAAACTTTGTGATGCCTACATTGTGACACTAAGCAGCAAAGCTGGCTGGCCGACTGGGGAGAGGAAAAATCAGGGCTAGTATTTATCGAATCTGACAATGGGAATGCCCAACACTTCGGCGTTCACATGAGACTATGCTGGAAAATGATCAGATTCGCATCTCATGCCTGAAAGGCTTGTGTCAGCCTTCTTGACCTTGACAACTAAAATAATCCTATCACTATGAAATTTTGAGAGTTGCTAGATATTGTGAAAAATGTCAACTTTAATCCTTATAAAAAATTCTCTAACTTTAAAGTTTCGTCATAAAAAATCATTTTGATGTGATTACCAAGACTTGTTGATAACTTTCACAATTTTGTTGTTATTAAACCGAAATAAATTTTATTTTACTCCTAAAAGGCTACTCTTTCATTTACTATTGAGCAAAGCATGTTTACTACAGTAAAAGCCCAGTTATCCAAGTTCCGATTAGCCGAGTCGCCGGGTTAACCGAGGCAAATTTTTTAAATATGATAGGGAACTTTTATGAAGATATGGAATTTTTTCTAACTAGAGTGTGTGCAATATTAAGCGTGGTACTTTGGCATATGCCCAAGAAAAGAACGCACCAGGATTTTAAAAAAACAAGGACCGTATAACAGCCCTGTTGTGTTGCAATTCTTCAGGCTCTTTAAAATTAAAACCTTTGATAATCGGAAAATCAAAAAAGCCTAGAGCTTTTAAAAACTTGGATTTGGCCTGTTTACCAACTTTGTATACAAGCCAGGCAAGAGGTTGGATGGAATGACATATATTTTCGGAGTGGTTTTTTTAATTATTTGTCCCAGTGGTAGAAGCATATCTTAAAAAGATTAATCTCCCCAGAAAGGCCCTTTTATTAATAGACAATGATCCATCCCGCCCAGACCTCGAAGTGGAAAGTAGTGATATCAAGTGTATATTCCTACCGCCAAATGTTGCGTCACTGATACAACCCCTTGATCAGGGTGTAATAGAAAAATTCAAAAGGTATCACAGAAAGAGGCTGCTTCAAGTTTTATTAGGCAACTGAGAGAGAGGTGGCACTGTGACAGATTCACTAAAGAAAATAGTATCAGTGAAAGATAAAGTTTATTGGTTAGCCATGGCGTGGGATGAAGTAAAACAGGAAATGCTTCAACGATCATGGAGGAAACTTTTTGGAATGGAAAAGCCTAAAAAGGATGAACTGACACAGTTAGCCAACCAACTTCCAGTCATAAAAAAATTAACAATGAAGATATACAAGAGTGGTTGTTGGATGATGATCAAAATCAGCTTAACGATGATGAAATTATTAATATGGTTGTCAGCGGACAAGGAGAATAAGACGAAGAAGATAAAAATGAAACTGTTCCAAAAATTTCTGATGCTGAAGGTTTAAGAAGAGTAGAAGCAGCACTTTAGTATATTGAGCAACAGGAAGAACGCACAGCAGCCGATATAATGATGCTACATCGTTGGTGCTATACTTCTGCTAAAAAGAGAAACAAAATTATGACACAGAAGACAATTAAAGACTTTTTTAGCAAGTGATCATAATTAATGTACAAAAAACAACTTTATTGCTTCACTAATTAGTTGTATTCCGTATTTCAGTTTCAGTACGTTTTTTGATGTGGAGGAATTTTACGAGCACTTTCGTTAAAAAAAAAAATCAAACCTCCCCCAAGCAGAATAGGATCAAGAAGGAAAAAAGCATATTATCTGAATGACACAATGAAGTTTGCTCTACCATTCTTCAAGGGATCAATTTTAGAAACTGGTCATTTATCTCAAATTCCTCCTGAGCATGAGGTAACTGAAGAAAATGAGAACATACAGTCGCCTGAGTCTTGGTACGCACCATCTCTACTGCAAGATAAACAGACTCCTTAACCTCTCCTCTCTTTCACATCACTTTCTACACCATTTAATGAACCTTCTGCGTTGGCCTAAGTGCCCGTTTTCATGGCTGACCAACCTGGCCATTCAAGAGACACACCTATTCGCAGGAAAAATATTACCGAAAACGAAAGGGAAGAGTAACAAGCAACAACTGTGCTGCAGTCATCACAGTTGTCGCTGAATAATTGCTGTCCAAAAAAAGATAAATTTTGTGCAGCTAATACAAACTCACCAGTTGATGAAAGAAAAGTGGGCATCAAAAAATTTGCTTCAAGTCTTGTGTCTGACATGTTACTTATGACAGATGCACAACTCAGAGCATTTAAACGAAGGACTTTGCTCTTAATAGATGGAACACTTAGAGTCAATCCCATTGATTTCCCAACACCAGGGATGGATTTACAATATGTAAGTCATAGCCCTTTATCTACATATACTGTAGCAGCAAATGAAATTTTCTAAGATTCAAGTTCACAACTTGAAAACGAGACCTAACTGTTAGATGGCTCTCAAAATGAACTGCGCAACAACCAAAAGCATTTAGCACTATTATAAATATTTAATTTCTGCTTATTCTTTATTTTATTGTTTAAAAAAATATAAACCTTTATGTAAAATATTTATATAATAAGCATTTGTGAAACATTATGTTAATTCTTACATTAATGTAATTAATCTCTCTTCCGTCATTACACATTCCCTTATG
This sequence comes from Vandiemenella viatica, assembly GCA_031002005.1. Classification (NCBI taxonomy): domain Eukaryota; kingdom Metazoa; phylum Arthropoda; class Insecta; order Orthoptera; family Morabidae; genus Vandiemenella; species Vandiemenella viatica. The sequence goes on along the minus strand of JARYHS010011408.1, from coordinate 159,258,668 downwards.
TTTGTATTTCGCTGGTGGATCACGGAACAAATAATTTCCACAAGCTCGGTAAATGAATCTTTTATAACATTTTTATAATGCATGAAATCTGGTGTCTGATTCTTTTAGTTCAGTGGTGGCAACAAATACTGGGCAGTTGATGTTCCTCCCTACATAGGGATGCACCCAATATTTCCTCTTCTTCCTCATTTGCATTTTAATGAATAATAGTGCATAACTATATCGTCTTGTTCACTCAAACTTGACATTTCAAAATCGGAATAACCTCCTAAATGAACCTAGGTACGCAACCTTCCTGCCTATTTCTACAGGCAGAGTGGCTACTTTAAACGCTTCGTTGGCGGACCCCCATATGAAATGTTCGTGATGCACATGACGCACGAAACGCATGCCCCAGGCGATGAGCGGTAATTGCTCCAGGTGCGGAGGGCCTAAGCCTCCACCCTACTCCCTTGAACATTACTTAAACCACACAAGAATTATCCTCTTTTCAATAAGACAGAGTAGAGGCCTTGTGTTAATCAGTACCCACTTTCCTGTCATCACATCTTAGACCATTTGCAGGTATGGCACTGCCAGCATTGGTAATCGATGGTTCCATCCTATATCCTTAGTTTATTTCCATTTGATATTCAGCAATTTTAGTTTCCATCGGAACTATTAAATTCACATTGATGAACTGAGAGTTTAGTTCTAACCCTTCTTAGCAAAAACCAATGGATATTCTAATTGCACTTTTTCACTTACATCAAAACATATTATAAAATCTATGATCAAACTACTGATAGTAATTTCCAGCTCTTTGTAAGATAAAATACTATCAAGAATCTGTTATAGTTTCAATATGACACCAGTAGTATATTTTAATAACAAAACAAGGAAGGTTAGGGAAACTGAACCCAACAGTAATGACCACAAAAAAGACAAACACTCTGTTTCTCTGCAGCAGAATATTCAGCACAATTTTGTCAAAATTCCGCACATGCTAGACAGGTTTATACAGCCCAGAATGATACTGGTTGCATTCTAACAGGCTGCCTGAAACCAACTCCTGTCACAAAATATATCAAATCATGGATATAGCACCACCAAAAGTTCAAAGTTTTTTTTTTTTTTTTTATCTGCTTAACGTCTCTCTAACAGCGAGGTCTTTAGAGACGGGAAAGAAAGGGGGGAAAGGAATGGGAAGGGAAGGAATTCGGCAATGGCCTTTCGAAGGAAGCATCCCGGCATTTGCCTGGAGTGATTTGGGAAACCATGGAAAACCCAAATCAGGATGCCCGGACGGGGATTCGAACCGCTGTCTTCCCGAATGCAAAGCCAGAACGCTAGCGGTTACACCACCACGCTCGGTCAAATAAAAACAAACAGCCACAGAGATGGAGAAGAAGAAACAGGAAACTGACCTTAAGACACCCCTTGTTTGGACAATTACCTCAACCCCCAAGACTAAAGTCAAGAAAGAGTTTTATACAGACAACTGCAGCTATAACACCTTCACCTGGAGCTCACCGCATACAACTATAGCAAAATTTGTTACTGGATGGACATTGGAGCAACGTCAAAGAGGCACCAGCCATGGTGTATGATCAGCCATATGCTATATGAAAGGTGCCAAATAGGCTGAGAACTGAAATGTCTCAGTGCAGATCCAAACGCATTAACTGCAGGACCCACAACACTTCCTGTTATGTAGAAGCCTGCCTGAAATCTGCACCTTGGATGACCTTTTTAGGGCAAATGAGAAGGCCTCAGGAGTGCAGAATTCTGGTCCACGTATTCCATTTAATTTGTGTATTGTAGTTTATAAGCTTCACATTACTTAATTAATTTTATTTGTTTCAACTTGAAATATCATTCCTGGACATGTGAAATAAATAAATCACTGCCCTCCTACCTTTGTATATGGTAAGCGTGTGGTTTACTTTTCTTATACTACTTATGTTCACTGTCTTACAATATTTTCGGTCTTGTTATTATCATTAATAACAAAACAACCATCTACACCAACAATCTGACCCAGGCACTCATAAACCGCAATTATCCTCCAGAACTAATTCAAAAACAAGTATCAAGGGTCAGGGACAGTCCTCCAAACCGACACAAACAACCTAAAGCCAATCAGAACCCTGTTTTTCTCACCCAGTTTTTCCCTGGCCTGGAATCCCTAAACAAAATTCTTCGTCTGGGCTATGACTTTCTTAGATCCTTTCCTGAAATGCGCCGCATTCTTCCATCAATCCTTCCCACCACACCCCGAGTCACCTTCAGCAGACCGCCTAATCTAAAAAACATTCTTGTACATAAATATCAAGCCTCTGATGCTCCTAAACCACCGTTTGGATCCTTCCCTTGTAAGAGACCCCGTTGCAAAACTTGCGGTATGCATCCACCTACCACTACCTATAGCAATCCTACAACTGGTGAAACCTACCCCATAATAGGTCATGCCACCTGTACAACCACCCATCTCATTTACCAGCTCACCTGCCTCCACTGTCCAAGTTCCTACATTGGCCTGACCTCAAACTCATTATCCATCAGAATGAATGGTCACAGACAGACAGTTTACTCCCAAAACCTGGACCTCCCCGTTGCTCACCATGCCAGTACTCACAACACCCGTGACCTTAATAACTGCTTCACAGTAAGAGCCATTAGAGTACTTCCAGACACTACCTCCCAATCTGAACTCCGCAGGTGGGAATTGGCATATCAACACATCCTTCAAACCAGACATCCCCCAGGCCTTAATTTCCGTTAACATTTTCCATCCTCACCCTATACACCCACCACTGGCCAGTACAATAGTTCAATAGTTTCATAATTTTTTTTTTTATTTTTTTTTAATTTTCAATTATATTTCTTCTTTATATATATTTTTAATAACTAATAATATATATATATATATATATATATATATTTTTGATCATTTCAATCTTTCGTATACTCGCGGTTATATTATCGTTGCTGCCCCCACCACCTCCGACAGTCTGTTGCGTTCTATGAGTGGCTGCGTCCTACGCAAGTCTTGCGCAAGACCAGCCACCTATCTGTTAACTTGAAAAAGGGGATTCTTCACCCGAAATATTGTTTTTTATTTGTTTGTTGTGCTGTGTTGCTGCTGCCCTCCTCCCTTCAGCTTTGGTGAGTGTTGGGTGTATTTTCCCTTTCTTTTCCATGTAAAACAGTATTTTTGATAAATAAAAACACTGACATGATAGAAGAAAAGTAACAACAACAAAAAAGTTCTGCACAATTAGTTAGTTTGATGGTGCACGAGTGAAAAAAAATATATGTGTAAACCTTTGCATGGTCTCTCTTTTCACAGCTTGCAAATGGATCTAGCAGCTGTTCCAAATAATGGATGTGCCCAGCGTCATGAACTATTTTGATAATTTCTTCCAGACATTCCAAACACAATTCAGGATCATCAAATTCTTCAGCAAGTAATTTCAAATGCTTTACAGAGTTTCGCAAGATGAGATCAGTAAATGTCCTTATCCTGCAAAGATTTAGAAAGACAATTTCAATTTGAAAGAAAGCAAAAAAATAAGTTAAGAAAAAGTAACAATAATTCAGCAGACATTAAACAGCATTTTATGAAAAGAAATTGGAATAAAACAGCAGAATGAAATAACTCAAAACAACACACAGTGTCTACAAGTTAGAGTTAAAAAATCCATTGCTCTGTGTATATCTGTGTTTTTCTGTAACTATTTTCAGCTGGCATAAATGATTATATGGACAATATTATCATTTTACAATCTTTCATTATATGTTGTTAATGTTTACATATTCTTCAAAAACTGTTTACGACCATGAGTGTGTAATATATCCATAAACTTGCCAAAACCATTCAGAAGGCGGCCTATTAAGGATAAAAATACATTCAAATGCAACTTTCCCACAACATTAGGAGCATTTTAGAAAGGATAAAATGGATTTTGTGCATTATTTCATCCCTACGGATGGGACTTGGGTCTTCCACCATGATCCTGAATCGAAACAAGAGGCTAACAAGTGGTGTGAACCCAATACTTTGGCTCAAAAGTTATTTAGTGTCCAGAAACCAGCCAAGAAGGTGTTAACATCAGTTTTTTGGGATCCAAAAGGAATTTTGTTCATGGATTACCTCCTAGCTGGTAAAACAAAAAACTCAGATTATTACTGTAAACTTTTGGTTCAGCTGGATGTAAAAAGGGTCTAGCAGAATAAGACAGTGAAAAATGCCCCTGACCCATCTTGTTCATGGGGCATACCAGTTCACAGATCTTGGTTAGCATAGCCTTCGGACCGATTTTTATTTCAATGCCGCCACTCTAGAGGGCGCTACGGGGGTGAATGTGCCATTGGGGGCCTAAATGCGTAACTCGTGAAATCAATGCAGAAAATTCTGAAAAAAAAATCAGGGACATGCACACTGCTACAGGAAATATTTAGTATTTTTGTGGAATTTTTAGGAGCATTTTACAATGTTTTATCGCAATTTGTTTATATCGAGTTCCTAGTAAACAAAATTTCCTTGAGTGACAATGTTTAGATTTTTACTGTAGAATCATCTATGGGCATTATATCTACGGTTCATATTTTAGACCTATCCGAGTGGTGCACCACTCGGACAGGTCTAAAATCTGAACCGTAGATATAGTGCCCATAGATGATTCTACAGTAAAAATCCAAATGTTGTCACTCAAGGAAACGACTTTGTTTACTAGGAACTCGATATAAACAAACTGCGATAAAACATTGTGAAATGCGCCAAAAAATTCCACAAAAATACTAGATATTTCCTGTAGCAATGTGCACGTCCCTGATTTTTTTCTGAATTTTCCCGAATTGATTTCACAAGATACGCATTTAGGCCCCAATGGCACATTCAACCCTGTAGCGCCCTCTAGAGTGGCGGCATTGAAACAAAAATCGGTCTGAAGGCTATGCTAACCAAGATCTGTGAACTGGTATGCCCCATGAACGGGAGGGGCCAGGGGCACTTTTCACTGTCTTATTCCGCTAGAGAAAAGACATGATTTACAGAAGAAAAAATAATTTTTCACCAAGACAATGCACCCTCTCACACTGCTCAAAAAACCGTCATGAAAATCAGTGAATAAGGACAAATTGTTGCCACATCAATCCTGTTCGCCAGATTTGGCTCCCTCCGACTTCCCGCTGTTCCTGCATCTACAAAAAATCATGCACGGACAGCAATTTTCATTGAGCGAAGAGGTAATAGCTGTCATCAAAGCCTACTTCGACAGTCTTCCGGATTCGCACTTCAGGGATGGAGTCCATAAATTGGAAGATAAGTGGAACATGTGTATTGAAGTTCAAGGACATTGTATTGAGTAATAAAATGTATTTCAAACAATAAAATTGTGTTTTTGTTACCAAACGACAAAACGTATTGAAGTAATTCTAACATCTGTTAGCTTGTGCTTTCTTCGGAAGTGTGAAGATTTTTATTATAATCAGCGGGATCTCTCCCGTTTCATAACTTTTTCAAAAAAGTTTGAATAATCTTTGGATTCCTTCTTCTCCTAGAGATTTCAGAAGTTCTGCAGGAACCTTCAACTGCCTTATTTGATTTCAAAGTATTCAAAGCTATATCAAATTATGTCCTCAAAACAGGACCACCTAAGTCATCAATGTCGACATCATCTCCATCACACATTTTCTCTCTGTATTCCTTCCATCGGTTAGCTGTACAGTTTCCTCTGAGCTTAGAATCAGCAGCTTTAATGTTTATTCCTTTTTTTTTTTTAATTTCTCCAAAATTCTGTTTGATCTCCTTATATGCTACATCTACTTTACCTATGACCATTTCCATTTCTACTTCTTCACACTTTTGTTGCATCTATCATTATTTCACTTCTGTTATTTCCTGTTTATTTGATTTCTAAGTTGTCTGTATTGCACTATTCCTGCTTCATCCTGAGCATTTTTGAGCCTTCTCCTCTGAACCATCAATTTCTTCTGCGATAAAGGATTTCAGGCCACTTGTTCCCTAGAGACTGATGTTTCTTTCACACCTTTCATTATTTTGGGCTTTAAAGCATTCCATTCGTCCTCAGTTGAGCTCCTTTCAGAGTGACTTCTTAGACCCACATCTACCATTTCTGCAAACTTTTGTTTCATGATAGATTACTTCAATTTATTCACTTCCGGTCGGTTATGCTTGAATTGCTTCTTTATTCTCTCTAACTTCAGCCTGAACTTCATAACTATCAGAGTATGGTCAGAGTCAATGTCTGCTCCTGGATACGCTTTACAGTCTAGAACTTGATTCCTGATCTCTTATGACCATGATATAATCTAGCTGATATCCGACTGTATCCCCCGCACATTTCCAGGTCTATATCCTTCTAGCTTTATTATTAAATAGTGTGTTCACCATGACCAGTTTATATCTTTCACAAAATTCTAACAATCTGCTTCCTCGCTCATTTCTTTCTGCTAAATCAAAATTTCCTACAGTATTCCCCTCTTTTCCTTCTCCCACTACTGCATGCCAATTATCCATGATTATTAGATTTTCCTCCCCCTTCATGTATTGGATTAATTCCTCAATTTCAGCTTATATTTTCTTTATTCCTTCATCATCTTCCTTTGACATTGTACTAACATGGTTGAGGTGGGCTTAGATTCTAATTTCATAAAAATAATCCTATTACTAATCTATTTACACTAACTCTCCTATTTCCCTACTCTCTAATTCATTACAAATCCTACACCAGTAACTCCATTGATAGCTTGTTTGCTAATTATCCTGTGTTCACCAGACCAGAAATCCTGTGTGTCCTTCCATTTAATCTCGCTAATCAAAACAACATCTAACTTAAGTCATTCCATCTTCCTTTTTAAGTTTTCTAATCTACCTGCCCTATTCAGACTTCTAACATTTCACGCTCAAGCTCGTAGAATGCATATATCCAACCTGATGACACCTCCCTGAGCAGTACCAACCTGGAAATCCAAATGGGGTACTATTTTACCTCTGGAATATTTTACCCAGGAAGAAGCCATCATTTTATATGTAATTTTAGAGGTTTGCATGGCCTTGGGATACCCTTAGGATCTTTAAATCAATGGTTTCACGTTGCCTTCTGCATCCTCAGGCCATTGATCATTTATTGTTCATCAACCTTTAGGGGCTGCTTCCAACCCCAAGGACAAGAAGGTGCTCTTCTGTTCTCCTTTCAGAGGCTATTGGCAAGCAGTAGGAGACTCCTTTTACTGGAAATCTTTCAGTAGCCAGAGCAAATGGGGTCTACCATGTGAAGGAGATGTTGGCATTTTGGTTGGAAGAGGCTAATACAATCTCCCCCATACACTTACATCCCATGTTAACGTACCACCTATGATTAGTTTAAGAATGCATTCCTTCAAAAGTACTGGTCTCTACAAATACAATATTGGGACAAAAGACAACATTGGAAAGGCCATCCCTATATCCAAACGGACGATTAACATTAGCTGAATATTTTTCTAAAGAAGTTGTGAATATATACCATTTTTCAATACCATTACCTGAATAAGAATTGAATAAAGGTGTTATTGGTTGAATGCCCCAGTCAGTTCAAGAAGCATTTGTGACATACGGTATTATTACCATAGAACAAGCAGAAAAAAAGATTGGTGGCACTGCATATTGCATAACGTACATTAGCAAACATTTCAGGAACCAGTATCAGGGTAGGTGTGACAACACTCGGAGGTAACACCACAACACATACACAAATTTGGAACACATTCAAGGACAAACAGAACAAGGCCATTTTAATAATAATAAAACATTCTCAAATATTGTGATATGAGGAAAACCACATATTAGAGGCAGATATTTTAACTCAGACTACCAACAGATAATAATCACCAGCAGAAAGAAACACACACACACACCACACACGCCACAACATTCCAATGATCTACCAAAAGTTGCTAATGGTCAATACTGAGGTCTGAATGGAGGTGATAATAGATATAGGAAAATTAAGAGAGAAAGCTATAAATTCCATTTATCATAATAACCTAACCAAAGACCTACTCCAGGAGGACTATCATGTGCAGGAACAGTTTGTTACAGTAACAATCATACGAATAACTGTTGTTAATAAACCCATGGAATTTCTTTTAGACACCAGGGCTAAAAACTCATGCATCTCCCGGTCTCTTACTAAGTTCCAAGCTATTCAACAACTAACAACATACCCAGTAGATAATATGACTGAACACTGCAACTGGCATGAATTGCAAACCCATCAAACTTCAAGCCATATTAGAAGTTTATATCAACCACCTTCATATTGAAACATTTGTTTTTGTAGTAACAGTAGTTTTTGCTTGGACTGGTTTTACTCAATGATAGCCATCTTAGACTGTGAACAGGGCAGACTTTCAATAAATACGAATGGCCAGAAACATCAATTTTCACTACATTAGGAATGTACAATAAGTAATGTTAAGTCCACACGAGTACTATTTAATAACAGTGAAATAAATATAGCTAGAGAACCAGAATTTTATACAAAGCTTGCACAATTTTGCATACATAGGCTTGAATAGAAAGCAAGGTGGATAGGGTTCTTCAACAAACATTACCTGAACACAGGGGACAGCTGTCACATCTACTTACAGAATTTTCAGATGTTTTTTCAGATTTTTAAAATATTATAAGTATATATTTCCAGTCACTTGAAAGACACCAATCTTTGTAAAGCCATATACCATACCATTGGCAAAAAGGCAACTTGTAGATTAAGAGATTACTAGAATGCTTTAATGGAAAATTATAGGACATTCCAACAGCCCATACTAACAACCCTTGCATTGTTGTTTCTAAAGCAGATCAGTCAGTGTGATTGGTACTAGATGCCCGCACACTAAAAAAATGCTTGCAAACCGTACGGGAACACCCATCGCAAATTGATGAATTCCTTCAAAGTTTCGATGGCAAACAATGCCTATTTTCATTGGTCTTAACTTTTTCCTACTGGAAAATTCCTATCTAAAAAGATTCTAGGAAATTCATAGCCTTTATATATGAGGAACATTGTAGTGGATGGCTATAGTTACTAAAGATGGGCGAAAGTTGACTGCATGTAGCAACGGTTGAAATCAGGGCAGTTACAACAGAGATTAAAAGCTGTTAGAGGCTCTGGAATGCAAGAATACAGACAGCATTGACATCAAAGTTGATCAGATAGTCAGCAGAATTAAGCTGTAGCAAGACGTCATGGATAGGAAGATGGTAGGGAAGGAACTATCCCTATTGGCCAGGGTCCCTCCCCATTATGAATTCTATGGAGGAGGAATAATGTTTTCTCAAATTTTATCCAGGCATTAGATACTGTTCTAGGGTTGGAATTACTCAAAAAGGTCCATATATCTGTGGATGACATCCTCATTACCAGTGAAACACTTAGAGAAGTTCTTGTAGCTTTGAGAAAAGGTGCATTTTCCTAACCTTGCATATTGAGTTCCTAGAACACATCATTACATCAATGGGTATTACTCCAGCCAAAGACAAGATGGTAGCAATCAAAAATTTTCCATCTCTCAAGAACAAATCACAACTTAAAAGTTTCTTGGGGTTGTGCAGTTATTATTGTAAATTTATGACGACGGTCTGAACAGAAGACATATCACTTTTGCAAGTAGGCTTCTAAAGCAGAATCCAATTATGGAATTACTGAAGAAGGAAGCCTTAGAAATTGTATGGACATTTCACAAATTCAGATACCAGTTTTGGGCAGGAAAGTGCTCATATAAAGAGACCATAAAGCTTTGTCACTCCATCACAAGTATAAACTTACGCATAGTCGATTAAGTAGATCGGCACTCTTATTGCAGGAGTTACCCTATGAAATTAAAAAAAATTCCCAGTGACCAAAATGTTGCTGTAGACACATTAACATGGCTTCCAAATGGCTTGGACAAGGAAAATACACACATGTACCAATGACACATGACAATGACACCTCGAAGGGATCTACCTTTAAAACATGATCATGCAACGATAAAGAGATGACACTTAAGTCAGTTGTACAACAGGGTGGCCACAAGGAAATGATTTAAAAATTCCCTGATATTTCCAGATTTTCCAGAAAAAATTGCCATATTTTTCCCTGATTTAGAAAGTTTATTTGCATGATTAAGATATTTAATGTTTTAATTAGATTTTGATTGTAAATTAAATCTGGTATAAAATTCAAAAAATTAGAAAAAGAAACATGTTTAAGAATGTTTATTTGAAAATTTTATAACTAATTTAGTAATCTTATGAAGCATAATTAAAAATGAGTAACAAAAAATAAGATAATGACTAATATGAACTAGAACAAATTAGTAATCTTTCAATATTTGGTAGATAAAATAATTGAAGATTTTTAAATTGTTCATCAGTAACTTTACTCAGTCAAAAGTTTAGCTTTTTTATGCCTTTTTTCATTTGCAACACTTTTCTTTTCAAATCTTCTGGTTCAGTTATTGTAGCTTCTTTTGTTCCATCTTCAATTTCTTCTGTTGCCGAGTTAACACTTTCACATAAGTTTCCGCGAGTCTACGCAAGATAGCATGAACACAAGTTTGTATAAACCGTGAAATCATGTAGGCTCACCTTGCATGGTTGCTTGGGTGTGCCGCTCGCCTTGGCAGCAGTTTATTTGGTGCGAGTCAAAGGCACAATGTTTATACTGCATCGATTCAGCATTTGAAAGAGCTCTGAATGACGCAAAACTTTAGAAATCCTACCTATTTAGACATCTGGTTTGTATTTACATGATCTGATGTATTATTTTGTTCCTGCTTTAATTCGACTTATACCATTAATACAAAAGTTATAAAGCCGTATAATTATCGCTTCTCAAAAGTAGTTCAAAACCAGTTTGTGACATTCTACAGGACTTCGAAGACTCTTCACAAATTCAATTTTTTTGGAACATCTGTTTCACACTTAGCTTGAAATTTAGTGAAACATAACAACACCTTTATAAACTTACTACTCTACGATTGCTGTTTTATTCAGTAAAAAATATAACTTCTGACTTTACATGTAGTACTATAATTCTGATTTAGATGTCATCCATCTTTTTAAATTAAATATAATTTCGAATGCTGAGTTCCAGAGAGAGTTCATGTCAGCACTCACGTACGAACATCTCATCGTATCTCGATGAGGCGCGAGACGAGATGCAAGTTGCTAGTGTAAATGCGGCTTTTGTTGGATATTTTAAGTCCAAAATATATAAGCTGAATTATGTAATGCAAAAGTTCAATATTAAAATAAATTATTAAACAAAAATTCCAAATTTTGGGTTGTTGCTTTTAAAATTCCCTGATAATTTTTGAAATTACTTGGATTCCCTGATATTTCCATGATATTTCAAGGTTGCTTTAAATTTCCTGATAATTCCAGATTTTCCAGGTCTCTGGCCACCCTGTACAAGCACTCAAATAGGTTGACTCCACCACCCTCCCCCCTTCCCCCCCAAAAAAAACTACAACAGGACCTTATAGCGTTAGACATATATGGGCAGTTAACACCATCTAGAGGTGGGGGTGATACAAATCTGTATCATACTGGACGTATTTTCAAAATTTGTACAGTTGTAAGCCCTTAAATGTGTGACTGCCAGAGCAATATGTTCCAAAATAGTTTATCACTAGGGCAACCTAATGCTATCTTAATTGACAATGGAAAACCGTTTACAGGAAAGGTATGGGAGGCATGCCTTACAAAGTTATATATTAAGATATTAGGAACATCCTATTACTCTCCTCAGGGAAACCCAGCGGAAAGAATGATGCATGAATTAGGTAGATGGTTCAGAACCTATTCATGAGTGAACCACAAGAAATGGGTTTGAGAGTTAACACACATCGAAAGTGTAGTTAATACCATACCCCACACCTCCACTAACATATGTCATATGAACTAATTTTCCAGAAAGAACCTCCTACACTGGTTAAGGAGTATATTGCATATCCACTAACATACAACTATTCAGACAAGCTCAAGGCTGCTCTAGCTGAATTACAAAAGAAAACCTTACAAAGACAAAAGTGGCATGATGCCAATATCAAGCATAACACTTGCACTACAGAGGACCTAGTTCTTATTTGTATGCACCATAAGTCTTCTGCTATCAACAATGAAATTCCTACCACTATATAAGAGACCTTATGATGTCAAGGAAGTCCATAATGCAAATTCCTATATTGTGATAGATACAAAGTCATGAATTGTAAAAGGTCAGTATATGTAACCGATTTGAGGCCACAGAAGAATGGGAACCATGAGAGCACCAATTTTCCCTGAATATATTCTTATGTAACATTCATTTTAATTATTTTTTAATGTAAATATGTAGATAGAAAACTTACAAATGTACTTATGTCATTGTACAATTAGCAAGGGATGACAGACTTTTGATCAAACTGCTTGTGTAAATTATATGAACATACATCACGTAATTAGTACCCACCATGGGGATGGGCTAAATTTATAAACACTCTTACCCTTATTGAACTCTTAGGAGAACTAATCTATTTCTTAACCATTTGGGTTATATCAATATTCAAGATGAATTGTGTGTTGACATATCATGTCCCTTCTTCTTCTCCTCCTTCTACGGTATTCAATCCTGGGATTGGTCTGCGGCGGTCTTCTATACGGCTCTACTCTCTGCCCTCCTCTTCATATCAACATATCTCCTGCAGCCAACATCTTCCATTATCTGCTGGATGTATTTTAAATGTGGTCTTCCTCGATCTCTCTTTCCTTCTACCCTCCCCTCCATTATTGTTTTTACTAAGCTTAAGATATGTCCAGTTAAGATTGTCCTCCACGTTTTTATACTCTCCACCCTTCACAAAAATTTCCTCATTAGTAATCTTGTCCCTCCAGCTAATCTTTAACATCCTTCTGTAGCACCATTGCTCAAACGAAATTAATCTTCTTTTCTCTTCTATACCGACTGTCCAGGTTTCACATCCATACAGGGCAATACTCCAGACATAAGTTTTTAATAGGCTTTTCCTCATTGTCCAGCTGATGTTATTTGTTGTAAAAATTCATTCCTTTTTGTTGAACACTATTTTTGCTTGTGCGATCCTGCATTACATCTCATTCTTGCTTCTTCCATCTTTCGTGATTTGCTTCCTAGGTAGCAGAATTCTTGGACATCCTCCAATGTTTCTCTATTAATTTTAATTTTTGAGTTTTTATCTTTCCCACATACCATGACTATTGTCTTCGATTTATTAATTTTCATATTGTAGTCATTCCCCATTGTTTCCAAAATTTTCTTAAGATCCTCTTCACTTTCTGTTACTATCACAATGTCATCTGCAAATAGAATCATATTTACTAGTTATATCATGTCCCATATGTGATCAAACATACTGCCAAGCATTATTTATTTGTAATTCTATTGTATTCCCATCACGTATATCAATGGTGTTAGAAACTCTATCCAAAGAGGGTACAAGGTTGAAAATGACATACTCTTAGGTGTATTTGTCCGTGACGGGACACACTTAGTTTTACAACTGCAGTTGGAAATTAATTTTGTAATAACAATCAATGAGGCTACTTTATGAGAGGTTAGTTTCTTTTTCTGATGTGAAGAAATATGGATATTTCAAAAGTTATTAGACTTAATGTTATGTACAAAAACAATACAATACAATAGATTCATTTTTCATTGATCCCAATATAAGAGACTGGCTCTGTGGGATGTGGAAAGATGTCAATTTATAGATAAACAGTCGCATAACAAAATAATATGTACACCAGTAGATGTACAGTCATAGCATACGTGGTATATTAAACAATTCCATAACAAAATAATACATACACCACAAGATGTGCAGTCATAGTATACATGGAACTGTAAACAATTGGATAACAAAACAATACATACACCAGGAGATGTACAGTCATCGCATACATGATAAATTAATTATGAAAACTAAATTTACATAAGCTACTGGCAGTTATTTTGTAGATACCTTAGAAATAAATTTTTCAACAGAGTAGTAGTAGTTGTCAATTAAAAATTCTTTCCATTTTTTCCTGAATTTGTTCTTATCATCTACTAGACATTTAATACGTGTTGGGAGCATATTGAAGATATGTATCCCTGAATATCGGACCCCTTTTTGGACAAATGACAGTGACTTGAAATCCTTGTGAAGATCGTGTTTACTTCTATTGCCATAATTGTGTATTTTACTATTTGTTTCAAACAAAGTATAATTTGTGACTACAAAAGACATTAATGTGTATATATACTCAGTGGCCAATGATAAAATCCCTAACTTCTTGAACAGCACTCTACATGAAGTTCTATTGCTAACCGCACACAATTCTTATTACTCGCTTTTGGGCTCTGAAGACTGTCTCTATGTGTAGAATTGACCCAGAATATTATTCCATATGACAATAAGGAGTGAAAATAAGCAAAATAAACTAGCTGCCTCATACAGAGTTCACCTGTAGCTGAAATTGTACGAATTACAAGTGTGGCTGCACCCAATGGCTTTAGTAAGTCAGAAACAGACTTTCCAACTTAAATTATGATCACTATACAAACCTAGAAATTTCACATTCTCTACCTCATGAATGGACTGGCCTGCAAATTTTATGTCTGTATCTGGTGTTAATCTGTGTGATGTAGTGAGTTTTATCAAAGTTTAAAGACAAGCCATTAGCTGTAAACCATTCATTAATAAGTTCAAAAACATAATTTGAAATATATTCTGTAGATAAATCTGGAGTATTTTTAATTCTTAGGTTTGTGTCATCCGCAAATTGGAAAAATTTTGATTTTTTTGATGAAACACAAGGTAGATCATTTATAGATATTAAAAACAATAGTGGCCCCAATACAGAACCCTGAGGTACTTCACATCTGATTAATTTCCACTAAGAAAACAGTGGACCTTTTAAGGCAGCCTTAAAATTCTCCATTGACACTTTGTTTTCTATTTAGAAGGTAAGAACTAATCCATTTATTAACCTTGCCATCTATACCATAATACTTTAAGTTTTGTATCAAAATTTTATGATCTACACAGTCAAATGCCTTAGACAAGTCACAAAAAATTCCCACAGGAATTGATTTATTATTTATTCCTTCTAAAATATTGTCAGTGAATGCAAATATAGCTTGTTCTGTTGAATGACCCTTTTGAAAACCAAACTATGATTTATTTAGAATATTTTTATTTTTAAGGTGTTAATAAACTCTATTGTACATTGCTTTCTCAAAAACTTTGGAGAAGGCCGTTAGTAATGAAATTGATTGGTAATTCGATACGGCTGCTGTATCTCCCTTTTTATACTTAAGCCTTTCTGGAAAAGTATCCTCAAGTAAAGATATATTAAACAGATAACTTAGTACATTACTTAATTCTGTGGAGCACAATTTAATTAATCTGCTGGAAATCCCATCATAATCACTTGAGTATTTGCTCTTAAGGGACCTGACAATTTTTATTATTTCTTCTGGATAGCTAATTTTACAGACATAGAATTAAATTTTTCTTACAAAATCCATACTGTGCATCATTGAGCTGTTAGTAGTCAATTTATCAGCAACAGATAAAAAATGTTTATTAAATATAACAGCGATTGAAAAATTAGATTCTACTGAATTTTCTTTGATAAAAATATCATTACCTATTTGATTACTTTTTTCTATTTCCTTTTTTACAATATCCCATATTGTCTTAATTTTATTTTCAGAATCATGAAATATGTGTTTGTAGTACATACTTTTAGATTCTTTAATAACCTTTTTCAGTATTTTGCAGTACTATTTGTAATGTGTTTTAACATTAGCGTTCTCACTGTTCCTAGAGGCAATATATAACTTCCTTTTATAAATACATGATGTTCTAATGCCAATAGTTTTCCAAGGTTTTTGTTCTTTTCGAGAAGCACGCTGAAAGCACCTTAGAATTTGGTTAAATTCTACTTTTGTTAGCTACAAGGCATAAGGGAGGGGGTGGGGGAGGAAGTTAGCCTTCCAGAAATTGTAAAGTTGTTTATCTCTTAACTACAGGATATGGGATAAGTGATTCATGCAGAAGACGATACTGCAGTCTATCTCAGAACATACAGTGAATTAAAAGCAAAAAAGTAATCAAACATATAATACCCAAGCTCCAAATAAAAAGTTAATAATAGTTAATAACTTTTAAACCAACCTGAATCAGTGAAATCCTCAGTTTTTCAACTTGTAAACAATCAATTTTGGTTATGTGACCATATCACTAGTTCTCAACACTTTTCTCTGTAGTAAAGTATTTTTAACATGTACGCTGGGTGGCTATCACTTCAATTTTAGCGAGTTTAATAACTTCTATAATACACCACTGATAATAGTAAAAGTTACAGTCTTCAGGAGCAATCATAGAACAAAATGACAGGGGTTTAAACACGATAATTTATAATTCAGCAGAAACTTCCAGAATTGTGAAAGCCAAGTGCCAGTGAGGGGATTTACCAATGATTTTCAGGAAGTCAGTTACTATTCCGCACACACATTTGAATTTTTTTACAATCAACTGAGTGAGTTTAGGGCAAAAGTCATCATAAACTCAACAAATCTATAGACAGCATACTAGACACTGTAAAATTCTTAACACTGGGGATCACAATATTCTTCCTAACAATTTTTGGTAGCGAGATGCTACAGCCGTCGTGCGTCGAAAGGTATATAACGCCGAGCGGCGAAAAACCGAGGTCACTTGTATCAGATATCTTGAGGGCAGCAATGCATTAGTCAGTTCCGAGGAAACTGCTCAGTGGTGCTGGCGTTGGTCCACGAAAGTGGTTACCGGAAGTTTTACTCGGCATGCAGTACCGTCAACCAAGTCAGATTATTTCGAATAGGCAAAGTGTAAACAGTGACTATGAAACTTTGATATTTAATTAACGGGGATTAGTCTGGTGTTTATTCCTCTTCAGAACTTGCGATTTTTGGAGATGATCTGTTTGATTAGCCAACTTCAACTGTAATTATGACTTTTAAATGTGACTTTGGAAATACATTGAAAAGTTCTTGACTTGAACAGTTCATATTTCTCATAGTGAATAGTATCCCTTTCTTCCCTAATAAGGAGGGAAGTGGTGGCAATATTTTATTATAGTTGATTTATGCAGGCTCACTCATGGTTATGCAGTTTTATTAGTGAAAATTTTAAAAGAAATTAAAGCAAGTTGTAGGTTAGTTAAGGTGATTTAACCGATAATTCACCCCGGTATGTGGTTTTGTCCCTTACAACATTACTTTTTCAAGGGGAAGTAACTTTCAAAGTAATTTAATAGAATGCTACTATAAATGTTGTACTTTTCCTCCATACCTTGTACACTATAAACATGTTCCCAGTTTGTTATATTGAGGCACTTTCTAAAACAAGTAAGTGACTCATCATTTTATTACATGCTGAAGTTGAAAACATTACTCTTAGAACTAAATCCTATTGAAGTGTTGATTGTTAACAACTGGGCATCATGATCCGAAAGTCCATTGATGGATGGTTTGATGGTATAACTGAATTTTGAGGTATCTAGAAAAACATTGTCCATAAATGAGTGACTATTATTCATTATTCTAGTTAGAAAATTAACTACCAAAGTTAAATTGAATGAACTGACTAATGATTCTAACATGACTTTACAGGGTAAGTTATTTAGAAAATCTACATTAAAATCACCACATATGACTATGTTGACTTCTTTTCTGCTTAAAAATGTTAATAAGAGCTCAAATTGGTTCATAAAAATAGAAAAGTTTCCCGATGGTGCTCTGTATATTGTTACTATCATGAAAATTTCATTATTGAAATTTAGCAGTGTAGCACAAGCTTCAAAATGCAACACAATACTTTCTAATACTTATATCCTCAAAACTATAGCTATTTCTAACATAAGTGACAACTCCTCCTTTCTCCAAGTTTGTTCTACAATAACAAGAAGCTAAATTAATGTCAGTTACATTTGACATACCTATTCCTGTAGTTATGTGGTGTTCAGACAAGCATAAAACATCAATTCTATTGATATCATTTAATTCATTTATGTGGACTAGCAATTCATCCACTTTGTTTGTTAACCCTCTGATATTCTGATGTAATACATTAATCCTTACACAATTTTTAATTTTGGTATCTGAAAACTCGTTATTGTTTAAACTAATTTATTTTAAAACTCTCTGCCTAATACATGAACCAATCTAAAACAGGAGCTGCCCTAACACCATTATCAACAGGAATCTTTTCATGTGAATTTGTGGCTCCAATTAATTGTTTTGCTATCAGATCTTAAAGAACCCCCTTCCCTCTACTATCGAGGTGTAGGCCATGCCTAGTATAACCCCACCTATCAATAGCATCTACAGGTACTACGCCCATGCCAGAGCCAATATCAGACATAAGATACCGTTCCAGTTCTAGATTCACTTGCCTCACAGCAGAGTTCATCTGTAGCCGATCATAGCGTCTCAAGACTGACATCACACTGACCCGAGTGTGGTACGTTGCTTCTGCTATTTTCTCCAGGTCATCTCTGATACTACACCTATCATTTCTGCCTAAACTATTTCCTGCTCCTCCCACTATCACTACATGATCCTGATCTGTGAAATCCTTACACAAAGAACCTATATCTTCTACTACCTGAGCAAGATTAGCACTAGGTTCGAAGAAATTGAATGAACTGACTAATGATTCTAACATGAATTTACAGGGCAAGTTTTAGAAAAACTGCATTAACATCACCACATATGACTATGTTGACTTCTTTTCTGCTGGAAACCTGATCCTAATTTTTCCTGCACCAATGGCCCTACACCTCGTCCATGACTACAACCTAGCAACAAGACTTTCTTTTTCCCTAATCCCTGCCTACCAGACTTAACTACACAGCTTTTCCTACAAGTCTGCTGCTTATTACCTACACCTACAGAAAGCTCATCCCTGTCTAACTCTGGCAACAGGGCAAACCTATTTTGCACCCCAACAACAAAAGAATCAGAAGAACTTCTTGTTATAATTGCCCTTTACCCTGTTACCAGTTCCCAACCATCTCTGTTTCCCTCCCTGCACAGCCTAACCAACTCCTTTCTAGCATCTATCAGTTTAGCCTCAAGGGCTGTAGATATTAGTATGGAACATGTTTGTAAGAACATGTGAACATTTATTTCCTGGAAATTGTATGAGACTCTCTAATTCAGGAACCTATAGAAGCCATAAATAGGGAAAAGTAATATTATTACCATGCTTTGATAAAGTGTTTTTAGCTAAATGTAAGAAGGAAAGCAGTAGATGCAGTTTGACAGCTGTGAAAGAACACCTTAAACTGAAAAATGTCCCAAATGTTTTAAAGCCCACTCCGAAAAATATACCCATTTTTGGGTGGGTTATAACGTGAATGTTAAAACTCTGACCAAGCAAGTAAAGGATGACAAACTGGTGGCAAATTGAGCAGAGAGAGAGCATACCAAACTACAAGACAGAACAATATAAATCGATGCTACACAGAAAATAAAGTAGGGAGTAAAGTGATTGAGGTATAAAAGAATCTGTCATGCTAGTTGAAGCATAAATTCCTGATAGGCTAAGAAGGAGCATGTAATGATGAAAGACGATTCTGATTGGCCGAGAGTCAAAAGAGCGATCCAGCCATGTTTAAGCAAGACACTATTTCTCAAGTCATCAATCGGTGCAGAAGTGCCTTACAATTAGTAGTGCAAATGGAGTAGTGGCCTTGTGTTTAGCTTGCCGGGTCGTATCCATTCATAATGTGTATGCGGAATGTTGAATCAAGGTTGAATGTCCTCAAACTGATTGATTGTTGACAAGCACATTTGTGGAAGCAAATGGGTGTTAATAAGACACTGTTCTTAGTTACAAATCTGTGTTGGAGCAAAGTCCATTGTTGTTTAAGAACTGTAATTACGTGCATGATACCGGTCTGAAGACTTTCTAGTATTTAATAAACTTTGTGATAACTATCTGCCAAACTGGTGTTGGTTATTTCTATATTCCGGATTCCTCTAATGACAGATCATTTAAGAGGAATTAATGTGAACTTTTCCTGTAAAGGAATGGCAACCACGATTGTTATTATCTGAACCTGTATATAGTCAATAATGTTTAGTGGCTCGGTATCACATGAACATTATCTCATGTACTGTAGGAAGTACTACAAATACTTTTAATAAACTATTACATATTCTCCGGCAGATTGCATATTCGAAATAGTGGTGACTATAAGATTACAGCAGAGTGGTGGTTTAGTGCATGCTGATTAGTACTCAACAATAGTTTGAAAACAAGCATTATGCTGCTACAAACTTATCACTTATACTCTCACAATTACTTTAGAATTTTCACCGAACAAAGTTGTTACAAATGTTACTCCAATATTGCCAAAGTTAAAACCGTACTACTTACAGATTCAAGTTGAAATTCAACATCTTGCCAAAGTTTTTCACCCAAAAGTATCATCAAGGCTGTGATCTGGTCAACCACCTTCCAGACTAAATGAAGATTAAGACCTACTTCTGCACCTGACAAATACGACCTTTACTATACCATCATTGCCCACACAATGATTGGAGAAGCTATTTCTGCAACTTTATTTATAGACAAGCCCCATAAACCTTCTGGTAGTAGATTTTTCCACAGTTGGACAATTTCTTTTATAGATTTGTGGTCCATCCATTTCACTTGTATGAAACAAGAAACCAGACTTCAAAGAGATTTCCCAAAGTTCATCAATCTTCTACAATTTTTTACAGAATCTAGCCTTCTTTTTTCCAAACATATTTCTTACTCCCTTAGAGGGACATGGTATAGCAAAATTATATTGCTAATGAATTCATCAATTTTAAAAGAAGATTTAACATTATGCGAATTATTGAGAGCATGATGATAATTTACAATCTGATGAAAAAAAAGTGGCCGAGATAAGTCCATGTAAATGATGTCACAGCAATACCATACCAAAATCACTGTTCAGATTAAGTCTGAACACTTGCTTCATATCAGAATACCAGTAGTGACAGTTTTTGTTGTTGTTGTTGTTGTTGTTGTTGTTGTTGTTGTTGGGGCTTAAGTGCGTGTTGACAACGGGGTCATTAGCGCCCAAACAATATCCAGCTAAGTGACGTGGATTAAAATTTACAGTATTACCGTCTGTATGGAGGTCGGCCACACGGATGGAAAATATACATAAAATACTAAAATGTTGACAGTAAAGGGGCCATTAAAAATGAGAACTTCACAAACCCAGTCTGGTTGGCTGTAAAGATGACAACCAGGAACAAAATATTAAAACTAATATTACGACAAAAAAAGGAAACTATGCACATGGTTGAGTGGCTGTAAAACCACCACTCATCCCCCTCAATGTTGTTGTTTTTGTGGCCTTAAGGCGCGTTGACAGTAAAGTCATTAGCGCCCTAACAATGAGCAGCTAATAATTTGGCTAAAAAATATACTAAAATACCATCTGCATGGTCGACTGTAAAGGGGTCGGCCATACAGACAGCAAATAAAATAATTAACAAAAATTAACAAAAATTAGGAGTGGCTTAAAAAGGGGCCACCAGTACCAAAGGCCGTATAGCACCTGGATGGCTGTAAGGGGCCAAACAGGTTCACAAAAGCATTAAAAACGCTACATGTCTCGCTGGCAGAATAGTGGCCAGTGAGACAGGAATTACAATAAAATTAAAACAATGCACATCGATGGGTGGCTGTAAAGAGGCCATGCTATCTGTTTAGTTTCACCCGCCCCGGTTTGGGTGGGTCTTCGATCATTGCCTGCTGAGGAATGGGACCAGGCTCATCCACCGGCATTTCTATATCTTCTGGCTCCGAAGAGACAGAAGACTCAGACTCAGTTGACTTCTCTGTCACCTGCCTATTCTTCTTCTTCTTCTTCTTCTTCTTCTTCGCCCCTTTTCCCTTCTTCTCCGTACTACTTGGAAGTCTGGGAGGGGACGATGAGGGGGATTTCACAAAGTGAGTCGGGTCCGTCCGTCTAAACTTCAGGCCACGGATCTTCTGATTGCCTCCATTCACACTTGTAGCAGTTGGCCATGCTACCACCGTGACAGCACGTGGTGGTAGTTTCACTATCACAGCTGCTGGATCCTTTTTCGCTGCTGCTGGTGTGGTCGAGGATGCAGACGTGTTGCTACCAACATCCACGGTCTTAGATGTTGCGACCTTAGCAGATTTAGCACCACATTTGCACTGACGTGAGCACGTTGTGCTTGTGCTCCTGTCTGCAACAGTTGTCTGGATAGCAACACTCTGTTTCCTGACGGGAGTTGAAGCCATCTCAGCAAAGCTAGTTCCGAAAATAGGAGCGGCAAGCGTCTTGGCCTCCTTCTTTGCTTTTGCGTAAGGTATCTGTTCTTTGGTCTTCAACTCCTGTATCTTGTGCTCTTCAAGATACACCTGACACTCCCTGCTCCAGGCGGGGTGCGAACCAGAGCAGTTGACGCAAGCCTGTGGGAGCGTACAACTAACACCCGGCTCATGTGCGCCCTTCCCGCAGTTACCACAGGTTGGATTTCCTTTACATGGCGCCGTCATATGTGCGAACCGCTGACACTGGAAACAGCGCATCGGGTCCGGAACATACAGACGGACGTTCAAATTAATGTACCATGCTTTGATGTTCTTTGGCAGTACTGGAGTGTCAAACGTCAGGACGAAGGTGGCAGTCTTTTCAAGACTGCCATTTACCCTCCGTGTCATCTGACACACCTCGACCACTTTATGATCTTCCCACTCCTTAATGAGTTCCTCGGTAGCTATGTCAATAATATCCCTACAGGACAACGCCTTTGTTGCTATTCCGGGATTTGTGAAGTTTGCATATAACAGCGAACTCACCGAGCTTCTCACAGTTCAGGAGTTGGGTAGCTTGCCTACTGGAAGTTGTTTCCAGCAGCAGCGTCCCGTTCCTCAGTTAGGGTACCTACCAGACCCTCTAAACCCTTAGAAATATAAAATGGGGGAACTTTTACAAAAGTCTTTGCATAACTATAAAAACATTCGCCAGCGAACAAACTTTTCTGTTACAATTAGTTTCAGAAGCGGGGAGGCTATCAACCCTCACCCGCTTCTTAGAACTGGGTGTATTTAGAATGGTCTGCGGCACACCCGTACCTCAGGATTTTGTTTTATTGTGAGGCTTAATTTTTGTCCCACAAGTATAAAAATGTAGAAGAAAATGCTAATACAACAGGAGTGTGCAGGTGCCCGAGGTTCCACGCTAGCGAGTGATTTTCCTCATCACCCAATTGCCTCCTCGGCATGTGTCTGACCTTGAGGTTGAGGGTATTTTAATAGAGGTTTGTTCCGTCCTCACAATCCGGGCGATGAAGCCAAGATCCCCATTCTCCTAGGCACACAACGTTCCACTGCCACGCCATACGGTGGTCGTTGAAGCATTGTAGGAGTTTATGGTGTGGGAAACTTGTGGCGCTCACAAGTTTCCAGCTCGGGCACCGCGGGTTCGTCAAACCCGTACCTGGCACTTGTGTACCAGGCCCATGCGGGAAGTAACAGTTTTTAAAGGAGGAAAGAAACCGAGCTGTAAATAACAAAATGGATAGTTTCACATTAATAACATGTAAACTGCTGGAGAGCTGATATCAAACCACATCAGGATTATCTGTAAGGAAAGAAAGGCGTTTGTAAATCAGCACTGTGGGCTTAGCAGAAGTTATTCATGTGAATCTCACTGGTCTGTGTGTTCACAATAACATAGTTGATACCAAAAAAGTGTTCATTATTTTAATGATTTATTCTGTTGTTAGTTTAATGTGAGTAAATAGACTATTTATGGATTATAATTTTTTATAACAATATTATAACAAGAGGCTTTTATGTAAAGCTACAGATGGATGTGGAAAGCATATCTATCTACTGCAGTAGTACAAAATAAAATTAAGATAAGAGCGAATAATTTGCTTAATAGGTACACAGACAGAAAATTATGTTTTATAGACCTATATCACACAGAAGAACTACTTGCTGAAGCCACAAAAGAAACAAATCCTTTGAAAACAAAATCAGGTCATATTGATGAGATGGTACAGACATAATTATAAAGTACAGAAAAAAATCTACATTTTCAGAATTATATATCGATGCAATAAAATTAATTATAGTGAGTGGAGACTCCTGCAACTGATGAAAGGAAAACTCAATTGACTTTTTTTTGTGCTTTTATTTTTCACTTCAACCTTTCCTTTCTTTCATACTGGTGTTCCAATTTTGAATTTTCATATTCAGACTGAACTGTGTGGTGGTGCTTGGGTTATCTTCCGGTGCATAACTGGCTCACTGATGGTCCTAAAAATTTCCTATTGAAGAAAGCAAATTTTTTAGTTTATTCTGGACAACAGAAACTGTTAGGTTGTTCAAAATGAAAGACAGTTTTCAGTTCATTTTTAATAATGGTCAATGTAACTTTTGAACCAATATCCAAAATACAAAGCTTAGGTTAAAAGTTAATAATTTCCAAGTTGCTAATCTAGATGGGTAAAGTTAGATTAAATGAATCATGTTTTTCTTCTCCTTTAAGCTTGCCAAATTGATTATAAAATAAATGCATTATGAGCAAAATGAACCGGCTTATATTCCAACGATGGGGTACTAGTAGAAATTATCTCTCAAATACAATAAAATTTAGCCAAAACGAGCCATCATCATTGATGCAACAAAAGTACAAAACTCACAGATAGCATCACTAAGCAATGCTAATCAAGCAAGCTCAGAAGTAAACTTTACCATGCACATCAAAGGCGGCTTCCATCAAACACCAAACTATAGCTAAACTGACTGGTTTTTTTTTTTTTTTTGCTTATGGCTTTACACCTCGTCGATGTCAAGGTCATTAGAGGCAGGAAAGGACTGGGGATAAGAATTCGGAAGGAGTTTGGCCATGGCCTTTTAGAAGGAAGCATCACGGTATTCACCTGGAGTGATTTGAGGGAACAATGGAAAACACAAATCTGGATTCCTGGATGAGAATTTGAACCATCGTCGACCTGAATGTGGGGCCAGAGCACTCACCCACCATGCTAAGTGATTGGTTTCATGTTACCATATCAACCAATATCAACAAGGCCAAACTGCTGTTAATTCCTGCAATTTGAAATTGAATATAAACTTAATCATATTTATCAGGCAAGAGACAATAAAAGCATTAAGCTATTTGACTAAAATATAAATAGGTAAAAGCCCTGAAATAGTCCACAGACAAATACAAAGATTGGCCACCAAGGGTGATGCCGAGTGCTTCAATTAATTACGTATTTTATAGAGAAAATCATGAAATTAGCTTTGAGACCAAGCTATAAAATTTCATGTCTATACTACACGAATCAAATATTAATAACAATAAACTAATAAAACTATTGACATGTCTGTTTCATGAAAAACATCAGAGGAATTTTATAATCATACTAGTAAGTTAATGAATACAGTATATTATGATTTTCTACTTAAATTTGAATTAGCTAAAACTGCAAGGTATCACTGAAAATAACCCTGTTTCATCACACCTATCATCACAGTTAACCACCGTTGTGCAGTGACTTATTAGTAGCAATCTAACTCTCATCCTGATCATTCCATGTTCTACTGCTGTAGAACAGTTCAAGCCTGAAAATTTGTTTATGTTCTGTGATTGTGTTTTTATTACTTCTATGCCATCTCCTGTGATAAATGACAGTTTCTTTGTTTCCTCATTCATATTCACTCCAGCACTATTGTTTCCCCGTCATATATACAATGATGCTTTCAGTGTTCTCCTACCTCAAATTTAATTTATGAATTTGTAAACCACAAATCCTACTTACCGTTTACTTTGACATTCAATCTGATGAAATATTTTTTCAC
The DNA here is from genome assembly GCA_031002005.1 of Vandiemenella viatica. Classification (NCBI taxonomy): domain Eukaryota; kingdom Metazoa; phylum Arthropoda; class Insecta; order Orthoptera; family Morabidae; genus Vandiemenella; species Vandiemenella viatica. Next base: position 159,232,727 of record JARYHS010011408.1, on the reverse strand, counting down.
ATTCATCGTCTAAAGTATTCCACAGACAAAGAAGAAATTTCACCCTTTCTTTGACTGGTTTGTCATGTGGTAACATCACTTTATACAAAACATATCTTACAAATGATCTGAAAGTAACATCAGAATAACAAGGTGTCAATTATTTTCCATACCACTGTCATTCTTTAGCTAGGGTACACTACAACTGCTTATTTACATCAAATTTTTTTAAAAAATAAGTGAAGCCATTTTCTGAATATGTAATTAAACATTTGTGATAAAATTCAAAATGAAGTTCATTAAATAAAAAAAAATTAAATGTATTTTGGTATATCCACCAGAACATTCCTGCAACCCATCAATAAAAGGTAAGAACTGATGTACCCATCTAAACATTATTTATAGTGTGAAAACCAAGTTTTTCTTTCTAAGTTGTCAAAATTCACACTTACCAACATAGTAGAAATCAAATCAACTTAAAAACATGAAAAGAAAGTCATAAGTAGTTTGCCAGTTCTTCAAAGTATATAAATATTTTTCTGTTAATAAAACTGACAATTCACACATTTATCTCCAACAACAGATGTAATACAAGAATAAAATACAAGAATAAAAGTGATAAAATTCTTAAATAATTTTTATACAGAAGGAAAAGGAAATCAAACCTACCTAACCCCACAGATGAAGGAAAGTGGATCATCACAATCACAAAAATGAACTCATTTTAAAATATTGTGGTATCAAAGTAAATATACAGATGTGAGACATATGGCAAGAGGATGAGATGTGTAGACACTGAGACTCATCAAATGATTGAATGCAAAGGTTAACAAGGTGGGAAGTGTGAGTGTGTAATCTCTGGCAGATGTATCTGCTCCGATCATGAACAACTTTCCAGGTAGTCCCAAAACCTGACACCATTATGCCCTTGAACTTCTACAAAAACAAATCTCTCACACTACCACCCATCTTTCTCAAACACCTATTCTGCACCCCTTAAAAACTGACAGCAACTCCATAATCATTACCTAGTTCTTTCCTCAAGTCTATTAATTAGATCATGGCAATGGCTTTCCACATTCCTTCTTCCCAAAGACCTGCCCAGTACTTTCCCGCACAGGCTTCGACAGACACCAAATCTCAAGAAAATCTTGGTCCACAGATACACATTTTCTGATTCTCCAAGCCTACCACATGTCCATAAACCAAATAGCTCGATTTTGGCCTCCTGTGAACCCCTCCACCTCTCTCCTCCGCCCACACATAGCCCGACATGGCTTTTCCCTCTATCCCCCCCTTCTTCCTTATTTTCATTGCCTACTAGCATTTTTAGTGTACTATTATTTAAATACTCTAAATAAGCTTTTATTTTTTCATTAGTATTATAATTTTCCTTTAAATTACAACAGTGTAAGCAGCAATAATTATGAAATAACTGCAATCACTGTGGCAATACACAATTTTTTTCCAACACAAAGCACATTTTTTAAGTAACATGACACTATAAAAATGACAAGGAGAAGGTTTACTCCTTTGACTACCAAACCAAACTGTCACTTGCATACCAGTGTGTTACGGCTTCTTAAAAATGCCTCACCTTGTTCCACTGGTATATAACTTCACTAAGGTTTTTAATTCATAAAGTAATAAAAAAGATGTCACCAGATGGAGGGGAAAAATCTCTGGGTTTCTGCCTATTGTATTGTTGTATGATTAAGTTTTCGTTAGTCATCAATTGTTTTGATGTTGCTGATTGCTTCTAAGGGTTCCATTTCATAGTTATATGACATACTGAAGTATCTAAATGCTAATACATGGTTATTGGGACACATTTGTCCCACTGGCATTGGTTGCATAATAGTTCTTCACCTTTTCAAAAGATGGAAAAGTCAAACAAAAATTTAAACACAATTGTGTGCAACTATTTTGACTTACTGGGGTTGAATGCAGGGAGGTTGTGTTGACAAAAAATAGAAAATGAACAAAATTAGCATAATAATCACGTTAAGATGATGGTTAAATATGCAACAAAAACCATAATTTCATTGCTCAACAAATACAATACACAGTAAAATTTGACTACCAAATGTTTACACCTGTTTGTTATTACAGAGTTGTGACAGCATCTTTCGTTATTTTGCTTGTAGTGACTCGGCTGCCACCCCTTTGGGGATGACCCTCAAAGTCACTCTGTCCAGCCAAGCGGTGAGACAAGGACAGATTGCCATAGGGAGGCATGGATAAGCGTCTACATGGAAATCGACGAATTGTTCGGATATGAGTCTTGTGATAGGATTATTACTTGTAAAATCAGGGCTAATCATTTCTGAATATTTACATGTTTATTCGCATCAGGTTTCTGAAGGTATGATACATATTTACACATAGACGAAGATAGCTGTGGAAACATTTACTATTACTATTACTGTAGGAAACTGATAAAGCTGGTGCAGTGGCGCCTTGCGAACCACCATCAACATTATGGGGATGAGGAGAGACAGAGCGAGCTTTGTAATGTTAGTACCATTAACCCAAACACGACAGGACTATTGTAAAACATTGGAACTCTGCCTAACTAACCCTATCCATCTCATATCCAATTCTTTCTCAGTAGAGCCTACCTTCTGCGTTGCTGTAGAACATCTCTTGTGACTGTACTGGCTCCGCTCCGAGGCCGGAGCCCGGTAACTTCTTTTGTCACCTCCCGGCTGCACAATGCGACGATCAGCTCGACCGGCAGATAGACAGACCTAGCTAGCTCTGCTTTGGGTTTTACTAAGATAACCCCCACTCCACTCCAGCTCTTTTGAGAGGGCAAACTCTGACATCACCTAACTGCATTCGGTCATAATGCCAGCTTGCGTTCTGGTTTCGGCGCCTGACAATTGCCGAATCGCTGACTCGTGCTCTACTTGCAGGTTGTGGCTCTTGTAAGGTTGCCTAATTTTGCTCGCTTGTCTGTCCTCTATCCCAACCCCAAACAAATTTATAAATTACACAAGTAAAACCTCTGGTTTTACTACAGCCTTACAATAAACGACTGAAGGAATTCTGAGTACAGTGACAACAGGGATATGAAAGTAGTGCCATAGTATAATAGGACGCTAAAGGAGACATACTTTTTTTCGGAAGGCATTTTCAAAATTGAAGTATTTGGGAAAAGGAATGGTATAAACTTGTTCATGGTCTTTTGAAGGAATCATCACAGCATTTGCCTGGAGTGATTTCAGGAAACAATGGTAAACCAAAATCTGGATGAACGAACAGAGACTGAAAACGTTGATTATCTATTAACCTACACTCAGTAGACAAGTAGGGGAAAAAAACTAAAAAAGGTCAGGAATTAAAAACTGGCAGTAAGACTTCAACAATAACAGCAAAAATTGAAAAGATACTAGACACAGCAGAAATAAAATTATTACGAACAAGATCATCACACACAATGTCAGACAGGAAACTAAAACACGTAAATAATAGAAAAAGTAGAGATAAGAGGTAAAAATCAATATTCTGAAGAATAAATGAATAATTAGAAAAAGCATGTGATGAGAATGAAAGGTGACAGAATACTACAGAATATAATAACCAATTGTCTTGGAACAACACAGATGAACCACTGAAACATCTGGAAGTCATAACAGGTGTTAGCCTAATACTTAATGCAAGAAAGGAGAAGGATATCTCAGACTGATTAGATGGACATAAATGGTATGCAAGTTGAAAGTGCTTGATACCAAGCTATATCAGGAACATCTGTGAGGAGAGAAAGTGGATCTTAATTCAGCTTCATTACTTTTGGAGAGGTTTCACAAATAATTCGCAGTTGGTTACGTATAAGATATTTCAAATAAACTTCATTACAGGACTCATACTGATACTGTGTGCTGAAAGTCTCTTAATGGTTCACTAAACATTGCTGAATGAACTTAAAGGCCAAGGGGTGGATCAGGATATGACCTATGGCGTGCAGGATTTCTTATGACATAAGAAGCGATAGACAAAATGTGGTATTTGATGAGGTAGAACAATTTTCATTATCTGAATTAATTATTTTCTTTTTGGATTATATTTACAGTTATGTTGTTTGCAGGTAACAATACCATATGCAATGATTACATAGTGATAGGATTGTGAATATCTATGGATGAATATGCATGAGATACCTACTTGGAAAGGTTAGAATGGAATTGTGATAAATAACAAAGATTTTTTTTTATAACTTATGGCTTTATTTCTCGTCGAAGTTGAGGTCATTAAAGTAGGATGGGACAGGGGGACAATGAACAGGAAGGAATTCGGTCATTGCCTTTTGAAGGAAGCATCCCGGTATTTGCATGGAGTGATTTTGTGAAACCATGGAAAACCCAAGTCTAGATATTCGAACTCGTATCCTCCCAAGTGTGAGGCCAGAGCATTAACCACTCACCCACCTTGTGTTAGGGTCGAAGCCGCATATCGGGGCAGGTATCAGCTTGTCCACCTAAACTTGAAGTCATCCAAAAAGTTGTCAAAGTTCGGAAAAAGTTCTATAACCGTGTAAAACCTTGTAGAATGCTAACTGTAATAATTACTGCGGTCACCACTTACAGATTAACCTCCTGTAAGAAAGGTACTAAAGTAGAAATGAAAGTCTGCATCCAGATAACTGAAGTATATATTCTTAAAATTTTTCACAGAAGTTACAAAAGTCACAGTTAGCAATGGCAATCGGAGAAAATCATTTGCCGAAGATTACAAGTCATGAAACAGAACAGACCGCACCACCCCGAATGAAATTTAAAGTTAAGATGAACACATGTCGTAAAGTTTTAGAACTTTGATATTGCCCTGCCTGTTCGGTCAGCTATACTGCTCAAATCTTGACTACCCATAAGCCACCGCGATCCTGTGCCGGTCCTGCTTGAACTCGCTTATCAACAGATTACATGTTAACCCGACCAAGAACTTCAACAAAATGTGAAAAAAATGGCGCCCGGGTCCCTTTTATCAAAATGGCCTACTGACCTAGACAATAGTCTATCTAGAAAAAGAATCTGTTAACTGAGTGCTACCAGAAAATCACAAGATGAAGAGCGTAACGGGACAAGTGTAGTGATGTGATTGGTTTTGTTTTTAGAGCTTCCAGACCGGTGAAAATGAATTTTGAAAGTTGGTTAATTTAAAAGCACATTTGTTTAGAGTATTGCGATACGCCATCATACGTCACATGCGAAATGTGGCGTTGCAAAACTTTAAAATCTCAAGTTAATATTATTTTCAAAGTGTTCCCCAGCCTTTGCTGAGTTTACAGGTGTAAAAATCTTTTAAATCGGATAAGGTTATCAGAAGTTATAGAATTTCTGAATTTTCCTGTTTTCCCAGATTGTGCAACCGAAACTTCACTTTTTATTTAAAGTCTATTGTGGCCTGAAACTAAATTTAAATCGAACCTTTATTTAATTTAAGCACTTTAGAAAAGTTTTTAGTCTGTGAAATATGTTAGTTGGGGAGAAATTATATTTTTCAAGTTCGTTGCTATGACGCCATCACAAAGTGGACTTTTATTTACTTATATTTTCTTTTTATTAGTTGATGGTTATCGGAAACTCAAAGAATATTAATTGGCCGGTTATTTTGCTTGATTACATCTACTTTTAAAGCTCTGAAACTGTTTAGATGTGCTGAAATTAAACATTGAAATTCACTCCATGTGGAGATGCTTTAAAAATCATATTTACTGCTTTAAATTGGTCTGGAACTGCGAGTTATCGGTGAATTTAATATCAAATGGTGAAATTATAATAATTAGAGTGCTTTACTGTGGTCAATTTAGTGGAATATTAGTGTTGTGGTTGTGTAAACAAACCTGTGTATTTTGCTTCAGGATTATTATGGATTACGCTCATTTAGGTAAGTTTATGGTTTATATTTTATTCGAAACTTCTTATTTATGGTTGTTATGTGTGGTTTGTTTACTTTTCTGAACTTAAAATGTTGTTATTTCGATTTCAAACTATGGTATCTGGTACTGAATGTTAACCTCAAACTTCGCCGGATTTTAACTGAATATAGACAATAGAGAGTAAGGTAGCTTACACTTGCTTGGTAACAAGAGAATCAGCTTATTAGAGAAACAGGAAAATAAGGTTTCATTTAGTGTTACAATGGCTGAAGATATAAAATGTAAATTTGCAGACTCATCATTTGATATAAGCTCAGTTGGGAAAGGCACATGAGAGAGGTGTTTGAAAAGGTTTCAACAGCTAGCATCAATTAAAGAGATTAATTATTAAATAAAATACATTTACTTTGATCTCTTGTCAAAACACACTAGTGAAACTGTCCTTAAAAAGAATAATATTGCCAACTGCTATTAGAAGGTTAGTTACTTAGCATTCCAACTTCAGAAAAATTCCAGCAATAACTACAAGTACTCTAGGTTGAATATTAGTTAATACATTAGAGTGCAGTTTGCTAACTAATGTTTAAGATTACAGTTGCAAACAATTTTTTATAAAAATCAGACACCAGACCAGTGGTTATGATTAACTTTGTCACTCCACAAGTTCTCTTCTGTTACCAAATTCCAACAAGAAAATTCTTTCACAAATGAATACTGAAACAGAAACACTAAACATTTTGGATTTACACTGAAGTGACAAATGTCATGGGATAGGAATGTGCAAATATCCAGATGACAGTAGCACTGCAGGAGAAACATATAAGTGTGCCATGCTTGTACTCTCACGAGTCATTTGAAAGGTTTTCTGGTATTATTATGGCCACACGACATGAATTGATAGACTTTGGACAAGGAATGGTTATTGGCACTAGTCACATGGAAACTGTTCATGAATTCAACATTCTTCCACCCACAGTGTAAAGAGTTTTCTATATGTAATTTCTGGCATCCCTCCCACCATGGGTAGAGACTGAGACCAGTGATCCTTTATCAAGGTGTCAATGTTAAGAGACAGGATATTGCATCAAAGAACAGCAATATACAATGTGAGACATATGACAGATGCATCCATACAGACAGTGCAGTAAAATTGTGAAATTTGGTATTGATGGAGTATGGAAGCAGAAGACCAATGCGAGTGCCTCTGCTAACAAACCGCCATCAGTTGAAGCACATCTCCCAGCCTCATTTATTTATTTTTTTTACTTTGGTTTTAGACGTCATCTACATCAAGGTTATTAGAGGCAGGAAAGGATAGGATCAAGGATCAGGGAAAAAATTCAGCTATGGACTTTTCAAGGAAGCATCCTGGCATTCATCTTGAGCGATTTGGGGAAACCATGGAAAACCCAAATCTTGATGCCCTGACAGGGATACAAACCCACGTTCTCCCGGATGCAAGGCTGGAACACCAATCTCATGGATATATCGACTGGATGCTAGAGGATTGGGAAAAGGATGCATGGCCACAACACCGGTTGGTAAGAGCTGATGGTAGGATTCGAGTGTGGCGCAGACTCCATGAGGCCATGGACCTATGATGTCAGGAAGGCAGTGTGCAAGATGGTAGTGGGTCCAACCTGGAATGAGCAATTTTTATATGGAACAGACTGGGACCTCTGGTCAAACTGAACCAACCATTGATGGAAAATGATTATATTCAGCTACTTTGAGACCATTTGTAGCATTCCATGGTCTTGATGTTCCCAAACAATGGACTTTTACAGGACAATACAGTAAAAACTCCTTATTCGTGGGGGATACGTTCCGTAAATATGCTGCGAATATGGAAACCGCAAATATAGAATGGTTATTTGTATGGAACTAAAGGGGATACGTTCCAAGATTTTTAAAAAATATCGAATTATTAAGAGATTTTAAGCGATATGTTTTAATTTATATTGTCGGGTTTTGCAATGCTTTAAAGACTTAAGTAATTTTTACTTGTTTTACCACTTTTAATAAATCTTTCGATTCGGATTGATATTCAGCTGTTGCATTAACAATTTGTCTTTTAAGAACTTCTTTCCATAGACAGATCACTTTTCATGAAGAAATCACAAAACTCATTTGCCATCTGCAGAACTACACTCAATTCTTTTTTAAATTAAATGTCACCATTCCAGTGCTCGTTGAAGCCTCTTCTTCGATGGATTGAGGATTTAATATTTCCTCCAAGTTGATTTCTGTCAAATCTTCATCTTGCAAGTCAAACAAACTCTTGAATTTCACTTGATTCTATCTGTTCAGAACCATCTAGTCCTATTCCATTCGCAACTTGAGTAATGTTTACAGTTAAAGTTTGAATTTGCACGGATTCTCCATCATTTCCAACTATGAGATCAGGCCACAGTAAACGATCAAACATTTCTTTTTTTACTCTAAGTGGCAGCACGACATTTTTACGCGTATGAACTAATTTTTTCTTTGCTTTTGCTAGACATTATAAATTGCGAACAAAGCTGAGGAGACACATGTTATTCACTCAGAATTATTGCAAGGACTGACTAGTTATAGCTTAAGAGCCGATCGTGGTGGATCAGCTTTTATCAAAGATCATAGCGGAACATCTAACACAGCGGCAGCGATGGCTTTTGACAATGAACTTTATGTTTAGTGGCAATTAGATTTGTTTTTCAGTCTTAGAGTGACTCTCAGCACGTGCCAGCAATACTCAAATGATGCTGACACGTGAGTAAAGGATACCGAATGCGCTGTACGTACGGAATGGATCCGTGAATAATAAAAAAGTTGTCAGAATTATTTTATCCGCGAATACAGAAATTTGACAATTATTTTACCCGCGAATAAGGAAACTGCGAATAAAGAGCTTTGACTGTAATGTATTATGTCACATCGCCAAATTCTTTCACAACTGGTTTGAGAAACAATCTGGATAAGAACCAAACAATGATTTGGCCATCTGGAGTGTCATATATTAACCTAGTCAAACTTATCTGAGACATGACTGAAATGTCAGTTTGTGCACAACGTGCAGCACTAGCAACACTTTTGTAATTATGCTTGGCTGTACAGAAAGCAGTGTTGTATAATTCTTCCAATGATTTATTGAATAATTGTCACATTGGGTTGCTGCATTTCATCAGGCAAAAAGGAGTCTCTCATGATTTTCGGCACTTCAGTGTAAAGTCATCAGATTTTTGTAGATAACATTTAATTTCTTGTGACCCTACACCAAATAAAGTAACTACAGCGAATTGAAGTGAGGCAACGAGAGAACTTGGCTATGATTCTTTTGTCAGGCACTCCTCAAGATAGGTGGGATGGTAAGGACACAGATGATACCTTGGAAGGGTAACAAAACAGGGCAGGAAAATTTAACTGAGAAAACAAAAAAGATGTTCAGTAACTGATTTGATAAATTAGCTGGGTTGGAAGTCACTGAAAGACAGCAAGTTAGTAAGGAGCAACGATTCTGTATAAGGTAAATGTCAGCTGAAATATTAGGTTAGACATGCGACAAAGCATTAGTGGAAGAGAATACCAAGGAAATAAATCAGAAATAATGTAATGGGAAACTTTTCATATGTAGATAAGCAATTCAGAGACACAAGTTACTGAGGGTGGTGCTAAGCATTGAAAGAGTTTAGAAGCAATAAAGAAAGTAAAAGAGAAATTTAAATGAGGCATAAGTGTTCAAGGAGAAAATGCTGATTTGCTGATGACACTGTCCTGTTAGCAGAACAGACTGAGGATCTTGAGAAGTTACTAAATGGCATGAACAAAATACTGAAGGAAGTTTTGGACTAAATATAAACCAAAGCAAGATAAAAGCAATAAAATGTAACAGAAAAGACATTAATAATAGTAGATTATTATTATTATTATTATTAACTAGCTGGTACCCATGAGTTCTTTCGTGTTTGTAAAGAATTTGGATTGACAACTACCAACATCTAACCACCATAGTGCACAATGGGAGACTCGATGCTATTACCACACACAAATGCCACTATGTAATTCAGGCAGCAAAGTAAAATTTATGGACACGCGTCTTTGGACAAAATACGAAAATATCCTTGATTGACCAATGTCAACCACCATATATCATACACCCCCATAGCTACCGACATCTAATAACCATAGTGCATGACAGGAGACACGTTACTACTACCACACACAAACACCAATGCTCTATGCTATGTAGTTGTGGCAGAAAAGTGACATATGCCGAGACATGTCTTCCCGTCGAAATACGAAAATATCCTTGATCAGCCACTTTCAACCAACATATCTCCCACACTCCCACAGTTACTGAAATTCAGCCAACATTGTGATCGAAAGGTGACTGTGTTACTACCACACACAAACACCGGGTGATTTGCGATTGATAGTTTTCGCTGAAAAGTGGTACACCAAGACACATGCGTCTTTGACAGAAACATGAAATCGCCGCAGGTTGACCACTTTCAACCCCCATTTCTCCCACACCCCCATAGCTACCGACATCTAACAACCACAGTGCATGACTGGAGACACCATTCTATTACCACACACAAACAGCTATGGTTTATGCTATGTAAGTGGCAGGAAAGAGAAGTATATGGAGATACAAATTTTTGGTTGGAATATGAAAATGCCCTGCATTGACCAACTTTAATCATCATATCTCCCACATCCCCACAGCTATCGGCATTCGGCCAAAGTTGTGCACGACAGGAAACTCCATGCTACTTCCACACATAAATACCAGTAATTTGTGCTAGGTAGTGGTGGTTGAAAAGTGAAATAAGGGTGCGACAAAATGATTGATGGTTTTCGCCATCGTATTGTTGAGCGAGTAGATGGTGGGGGATGGTGGGACTAGGCAGAGGACATCTGTAGTAGCCATGGAGCAGTGGTCAGGTGAGCACCATGCGTTTGTTGTCGAGGCGTTTTTTAAAGTTGGCGATTCCTACTTCGCTGTTCAGCGGCAGTTCAGTAGACGTTTTAATGTGGAGCCAAGAGGAAGCATGAGTAAGCTCCTTCAGAGCTACCAGTTCAGTGTTAAAAAAGAAGTCCACCAAGATCATTCAGGACGCCAGAGAATATCGATCGAGTAAGAGAAGTTGTGGATGCCAGTCCTCGGCGGTCGTCCGTAAACAAGCTGCAGCTTTGCACATGTCTGACCACTCAGCAAGACGAATTTTGAGTTTAGATCTTCTACCCGTACAAAATGGCTATTGCCCAGCAGTTAAAGCCTAATGACTATGCAAAGCGTAAAGCATTTGCAGAAGAAATGATTGCTATGTTGACTGATGAAATTTTTTTAATGATGACTGGTGAGGCACATTTCCATCTGGATGGTTATGCAAACAAACAGAACTTTCGTTATTGGTCGGCTACAAATCCGGAACAACTGCATGAACGTCCTCTGCATTGTCCTAAGATTACCGTGTGGTGCGGTGTAATGAAAAGGTGTGAATATTTGTATCACTTTTATTTTTCATGTTGTTTTTACTTTAAAACCGTCAGATCTTTTTGCCGTACCCAGTATAGGAAAACACACGTCTATTTTTATATATATATATATATGATTTAATTGCAATGGAGCTAATGCTCCAGTGTCAATTCCACTAGTCATATAATTACCCCTTTATACATTTTTTAAATTTTATTTTATAATTGCAGTGTTAAATTCCTCCCTCATTTACTTTTCCAATTTACAAATTTTAATTTTAAATTCCTTAACCATTTTTGGTAAATAATTCATTACTTGACTTGGTAATTTGTTCCAATCCCCGACACCCTTATCAACAAAAGAAAATTTTCCAGCTCCCTTATGCTCTCAACGGAAGCTAATTGAAAAATTCACAACTGACATATTTCAGAATGACAGCAAACAAATATTGCTACCAGCAACATTTGTATCTCAGAATGACCATGAAAATAAGATAAAAGAAATCAGGGCCACAACCGATTCTTTTCTGTATTCATTTTTTCCACGAGCGATTAGGGAATGGAATAGAAAGGATATACTGGGCGAGCAAACTTAAAATCCGACAGTAGTAGTTTTCGATAAAGCTCTGCGGCCATCCTCATCTGGGTTTTCCATGGTTTTCCCAGATCACTCCACATGAATGTTGGGATGGTTCCTCACAATAGCCCATGGGCCCCTCCTGCCATATCCCGTATATCCCTTCCAAACTATTACCCTTTCGGATAGGTGCAATGCACCCTCTGCCACACACTTTTAGTGAATCGCGGAGTAATAGTAATAGTAAATCGAGCGCCAGCTTGTGGTCATCTTCACCTTTCCACTTCCATGCACTGTTCCTAATTCTTTGACCAATATTCCTCCAAGCCCCATTAAATATAAAATAACATCAGATGCAATAGAAGAAGTCAGTGAATTCTGCTACTTAGAAAGTAAAATTACAACTGATGGCCAAAGCATGATAGCACTAGCAAAAAGAGCATTCCTAAAACAGGGAAACCTTGTAGTTTCAGCTATTGATCTAGGACTCAGAAAGAACTTTTTAAATCTCCATCTATGGGACACAGCACTTTATGGTAGCAAAGCATGGACTTAAGGAATATCAGAATGAAGTAAAATTGAAGCATTTGAAAGCTGTCGAAGGATGCTGAAAATTAAGTGAACAGATAAAATATGAAGTAAACTTGTTTTGGAGATGATGGATGAGGAGAGAAAATTGTGGAATAGTCTTACAGAAAGAAGAGATAGGATGGAGGGTTACAACACATGCAGGATTAGTTAATTTATCAATGTAGGGAACGGTTAAGTCGAGAAATCGATGATGGCAAAAAAGAGCAATCCTCACTGCTAATAGTTATGTTTCAGAAAATTGTTTGTTATTACTTTTGAACAAAAAGAAACTCAAAGAATCACAGTTTTCATTTTAGTCTTAAATTTTTGAGTTGAAGTAAATTAACCAAGACAGAAATGCCAATACAACTTAGAAGGAAACGGTGAGCAAGAACAATGAGAAGGAGAAACACACAGTATACAAATTACATTTTAAAAAAAATAGTTATATGAGTTTTACTCCAACAACATCAAAACAGTTTAAATCAATAACATGATCTCTGAACTAATAAAGTTTACACTTACTGCAGACGACTAGTTGACAAACGGCGGGAGTAAACTGCCATTACACAATGAATTAACTGAAGTTTTATATCCAAAATGCTGTCATCACACCTTGTGTAGCGCTCATAAACTGTTCCCACAACTTCAATGGTACTGCTACTGACACTGTACTGAACCAAACAGAAATATTTTTATTGTGTATGCTGTCAAAGCAGAGTAATATATGTTTTTAATCAGATGTTATCTTGTAAAATTTGTCAATACTTCATTGTAAATACAAAATTCTTCACATTTTGATAAAATTACAACTATCTTACAGCTTTTGCATTACTCATAAATTTCTTTTAAATAGTCAATTGTTAACATTGTAAATGTGATTTGTGTATCAAACAACAGTTCACTGAAAACAGTATTACATAATGGTTTCAATATGGGATGTTTTCACCATTTTATTGGGGAAGGTAAGTATGGAATGAAGATAAATCCACAGAGAGACAGCTCATTAAATACACAGATAGCAAAATAAAGGTTTCTTATGATTGTATGTGTAACAATAGCGTTGCATACCCAAATGGCTAAGGAGTGCATAGTCTAAAATAAAGTGGAATATCGCTGAAAGGCAAGGTAGAGACAAAAACACTGATTGGCTAGGACAATCAGGTGTGAAAAGAAGTGTTGTGACTGGTCGAGAGACGAGAAAGCGGGACACTCTAGCCGTCGAGGGAACATATGCTCGGGAGTAGCCGGTCGTGTGGTAAAATGTTCGCCGAGTATGAATATTCAGCTATGTGCAGACCATGTTCTAGACTATACTGGATAGTAACGTTAAACATGTGTGCTGAGGAAGCTGTTGTTCGATGTGCTAACCTGTAATCTTGAATAGTGGACAGTCCGATACAACAATTATGTCTGATGCCGACATACTATGTATTGTGATATAATAAACTGTGAAATAAATGCAGTTCCAGTGTTCAGCAAATGAGTGTTATTAATGATCAACAAATCACTACATGACCAAGCATATCATTAATCATTTCATACCATTTAATAATTTCATATGGTGGGGGAAATGCTTGTAAAGTTACTGAAATGTAACCACCTTGACATATTAATTGCTAAGCTCAGTTGGGCAGAAAGCAAATTGATGGTACATAACAAGTTTTTATTATGCTGTGGGTTTCACATCTCATCGACATCAATGACATTAGAGATATGATATGATTCTGGAGGGAGGGGGAGGGGAATGGGAAGTAACCCAGCCATAACCGTTTTTGAAGGAACAATCAACAATCTGCAATTCACAAAATTGTACATGGCCGAGAATGCCTTGCATCAAAACTAACTCTGTGCACTAAGTCAATTTATTACGTACACATATAGAAAATTAAAGATTGTTTATGATTATAGGGTGGGGTCAGAATTGCTTGGAGTGTAAATATCTTGGCATAACATTTGATGATAAACTCAACTGGACAGAGCACATTGGGCAGATGGTAGGAAAAGGTTACAAAATTCTACATTTACTGGAGAGGGTGATGAAAGGATGTACCAGAGTGTTAGGGAATTGGGTTACAAAACTTTTGTCAGACCATTGGTTGAAAATGGTGAAGTAGTTTGGGACCCATTGTATCAAATACAGGAGTTGGAGGGCATGCAAAGAAGAGCAGCTAGATTTGTTTCTGGAAATTATCGCAGGACCCAGTCAGTATCTGATATGGTAAAGAAGCTGGATTGGGAGTCATTGGAGGACAGGAGGAGGGTGAAAAGAGTGCTGCGAATGTACAAGGCATATGTTGGTGATGGGGCTTGGAGGGATATTGGTTGAAGAATTAGGAATAGTGCATGCAAAGGGAAATATGACCATGACCACAAGCTGGCACTCGATTTCATACATTAAGGAGTAGGAAAATTTTCTTTTATAGGTAAGGGTGTTGGCGATTGTAACAAATTACCAAGTGAAGTGATTAATAATTTACCAAGAATTCTGAAGAAATTTAACATTAAAATTTGTAAATTGCAAAAGTTGATGGGGGATGAATTTAACACTCAAACTCCCACAAACACAAAATACACATTAAAATATTTTGGTGAATAACCTTGACCAAGTAAAAGGAGAGAAATATGGCAAGGTCATGATGCATTATGCACAGGAAGATTGATAAATCCTGCTTCAATCTCTTTTGAAAATGCCAGAATGTAGAAAGTCACTATGCAGGTAACAAGCTTTGCTTAGTAGGTAGGTATAATATTGGCTATTTTGTTGGCTTCACATTCCACATTTTCTAAATTAGTCTAAATGCAGCTGGAATACACCGAGTTGAGAAGTTTTTACCTTTCACTACAGATTCCTTGAACCTCTCAAGAGAAGCACTATATGATGTTTCCAGCAGAAATGTCCTTCACAATCCTCAACAAAGAGTTATGTAGAGTTAGAGTCCTAACAAGATCTTACAACCCCTTACAAATAGAGAAAGTGGATACCTTTCTCATAAGTATCACCAATTCTACACATACCAACATTTTGTAACATGTCTGTGTTAGTCTCTTCCTTTTTCAAAGAGAGTGTATCATTAAACCTTACTCCTGTTTATGTGATTGTTTGAAGAACCTCACAGTCAATACTTACCACAAAAGGGATTAATAACTGTAGGAGTCATTATCCTTTTTCCATGAATCTGGAGAGAAAACTGTTGAGTTACAAGGAAAAGGCATATCATGTTACCAAGCTTAATACAACCAGGATTCAGCAGGTGTCCCTGGATACTGTACACTCTTAACTATCCCTTTTACCGGTTTTGCAAGGCATTCCCCTCGAGGATAAATGTCTTAGAAAAAGTCTGTACTGTAATTTTTATACAGGTAAACAATATTTCACTGGCATGCCTTCAGTAGTAGTTAAAGCATGCAAAGATGTGCTGTTAAGAAACTGAAAATTCTCTCCAAATTTCAGCTAAGTTTCCATGGATGAATTGTAGGATCTGTATCAACTCTTTGTAAATAAGGACCTCATAGGTGTTTTCTTTGTTGTTGTACTGAAAAATAAATAGCAACTAACTGCCACATTAATGTAACTACGACACATATTGGTTTCAGTATACATATAGCATTTGCTGCATAATTTTTAACTCTCCAATATCAGTCATCCTTGTTTTGTCTTCACATCCTACCGTTGGCTGTTGCTTCCCATTTATCTTTCACAAATTGCTATCAACAGCAGGAAATGATATTTTCCTTACAAAAATTGAACATATCAATATTTAATTGACTTGCAGATAGCTAATGTGTTATGACTTTATCTCAAAGTAAGAATCCACTAAATGTATAAATATTATTGCTTCTGGCTTTACGCCTTGTCGACGTTGGGGTCATTAGAGGCAGGAAGGTACCAGAGGCAAGGAATGGGAATTCAGCCATGACCTTTTGAAGTAACCGTACTGGCATTCACATGGAGTGATTTTGGAAAACCATGGATATCCAAATCTGGATGGCTGGGTGGAGATACAAACATGCATCCTCCCATATACATTACTGATCACCCACTAATTATTAAAAATAAAAGTATATTGAATAATAGTTAAAAATAAGTTGAACATGGAGGAACAATAAACTAGAATTAGTTAAGAGATGGAGAGAACTGTGTTCAAATGTTCTAGGTCTCCTCATTGTATTCGTTATTTCTATACCGTCTGTGTTACTTCTTATTGCAAAGTATTTATGTGAAATCAGAAAGTAAAACTAGTACTAATGCTAGGGAAAGGCAAAGGGGTTTGGGGTAGGGCACTTAACAAATGGTATTCCTAGATGGAAAAAAGACTACCTAGTGTTTTATGCTATAGAATATAGTACACATCTATTCATCTTTCAAAGTCTCACTTCTATTCATTGATGTGAATTGTGTTGAAAGAATATGAAGCTCTGGAGGAAAATATTAATTTAACACAACATCATTACTTCTAATTTCCAATAGTGTCTCCTTTTTTCTGATAGCACAGATGAGCTTTTTGGCAAAGAAATTAAAAGATAAGTTTTAAAATTAAATTGGAAATTATATACTTATGTGAAGTTTCTGAATAACACTAATAATACAAAGAAACTATAACCTATTACTACAACACATGGAACAAAAAAACTCATTAATTGAAATAACAGTAAAAGTTCATCAATAAGGAATATATGGTAATGATAGAGAAAAATGGAAGGGGACAGTGACAAAACTGAGGTGACCAGGAGAGATTGAGTGGGTGCTTTAATGGCAAGCCAGAGTAAGCTATCTGAGAAATCAGGATCCCACAAAAACAATTCTTGTAAAAATAGGCCAAGTCTTGTGTTCGTGTAGTGACAAAAAGTTATGAGATCTTCTTCTGAGCCAAGTCTACACTTTACAGTGTATATTCACTTCACTTTATGAAACACAATGGTTTTTTTTTTTCGGTATCATAGATCGTTTATTTAAGATAAAAAATCTGATGACTTGGCCATATGCATGTCATAATTTGAACTTAAATTGAGGGAATAATATATATACTTGTCAAATTCGAATAATAGCGAGGGAAATCTTGGCTTTTACATTTTTATAAGTTTGTGTAGGTTAGCCAAGACATGGCGTGCATAATGGCCAAGTCATCAGATTTTTTATCTTAAATAAACGATCTATGATACCAAAAAAAAAAAAAAAAAACCATTCTGTTTCATAAAGTGAAGTGAATACACACTGTAAAGTGTAGACTTGGCTCAGAAGAAGATCTCATAACTTTTTGTCACTGCACGAACACGAGACTTGGCCTATTTTTACACGAATTGTTTTTGTGGGATCTTATTTCTTTTTGTAAGTTTATCGCTTATCCTGAATCACCGATCAAATGTAATGATTCCACTTGAAAATCGGTTATTAAGAACATTTCAGATTTTAAGACATAAATATACGTTTACCAACAATGACCCAATCACTGAAAACAATTGATGTGCCCGATAGCCGAGCAATGCAGATTGCCGCTGGCTTAACTACCACCATAAATAAATTACTAGTAACTTCCAAACTAAACATTAAGACCAAAGTAAAATTTAAGATATCACTTAAACTTGCTTATCTCTTAGCATTAAAAAATTTTCAGCCATAAAGCTTCATCGGGAGCAAAGAAATTAATCCGCAAATATGTGCCAGAATTTTTCATGTTTGGGATTTTAATTAAATAAAAACGGGAGAAAACTCCAATATTAGAATTTTCTCATGATATTGGGATGAAATCATGTATGTATACCAAATTACTTGTTTCTGGGATGACTGGAGGTACAGTGGAATTTTGATATCGGGGTGTCGTGGTCGAAATAAAATTTTGAATTTCAGTAACTTCCAGAATAAGAAAATCAAATAAGTAAAATTTAACACATTAGTTGAACTTAGTAAGCTCACTCTATAATTGAAATCTGAAGTGTATAAAGTTATTAGGGTAGGAAGCGATTTCACGTTAAGGGTAAGTAAGGGGTAGATATATGGAAATTTACGAGTTCGTGGGTATGCAGGTGAGTAAAATTTTATCTGTGTAGCAAATTTCAGCTTTCCACAACTACGGGAAGAACCTTTGAGTTTTGATGATCATCAGTCAGTGAGTGAGTGAATGAGTGACAAAATCGCTGTAGTTTGCATCCTAACAACAACCAAACTAAGAACACTATCGAAAAAAAATTTAGTATGTTTGCTAAGATTGCTGATATCTATGCACAACAGAAATTTGATACATGTAGCATAAATACGACCGAAGAAATTGAGGTTCAAAAACGGCCCAAATCGCTTCGAGAAAAGGGTAGGCAGTGCCGCCGTTGACTCGACTTGTCGGGTGCACTGCCATGGACTCAAATTATAAATGCGGAAGATGGTCTCTGTCTTTTTGTTACGTTTTGACGACTAAATGGCTATACCAATAATGATGGAATTTGACAAGGAAATACTATGTATCTGCAGGAAGGAAACCGGAAATATTTTTTCGGTATGAATAACAGTTGTATTCACGAAATTTTTAGAACTTATCGAATGGTGACGTGTGTTAGTTTGTAATGTTACATCGGTTGCTCAAGCTGTACTTCTCGCGCGATTTTTTAGTGTATGATTTGTTATTAAATTTCGTTTAGAGATAAATCGTATTATTTAGTATAGAGCTCGATTTGCTCTGCACTGTACTATTATTTTGTGTCTGCTTAAAAGTTTCTGGCACCAGTTTATTTTGTCTTCTTTTTTGACATTGCTTGCTGGCTTAGACCTAGCCTATAGTGTAGCTCTAGCAGAACGCGAGCAGCTAAAGTTATTAGAACCCAAGAATTGGATTCTCATGCTAAAGAAAGAAGAAAAGACCAAGCTGAAATAAAGCTGCCCTTAGTTAAACACCCCCCCCCCTCCCACACACAAACAAACACACACACACAAACACACACACATCCCCACACACTTTCCCCCCACCTTCTTTTGTTTTTCTGTTTTTAAGTTTTTAAATATGTTGGAAATTGATTCTCTTCATGAGACACGTTCGTCGGTTTGAGCATACTGATTCATCCAGAACAAAGCAATTAACCTGCAAATATGTACCGGAACGTTTCACGTTTGGGTTTCCATTGAATAAATACAAGGAAAATCAGCAACATCATTTCCAACAATGCCCCAATCTCTGGAAACAATTAATGTATGTCGTAGCCTAGCAATGAGCATTGCCGCTGGTTTATCTACCACCTCAAATAAATAACGAGTAACTTCCAAACTAACCATAGGAACAAAGTAAAATTTAAAGCTTTTTTTTAAACTTGTTTGCCTCTATATAGGTTTTCCAGGTTTATAGCTTCATCCGGAGCAAAGTAATTAAGCCGCAAATATGTGCCAGAATTTTTCATGTTTGGGATTATAATTCAATTAGCTGATACCTGCGACTTCGTAAGCGTGGATTAAGAATTTCTTTGCCAGAATTGAATATAGTCCCAAACAACACCAAATCGGCATAATATGACAGGAAAGCCATTACTATATCATTCTACTGTCGAACCTGTCTCTTGAGGAGAAAAAGTTCCCAATATATTTAAAAACAAAAAAAAAAAAAAAACAAAAAAAAAAAAAAAAAAAAAAAAAACTAAGGTGTTGGGATTGGGGGGGGGGGGTGTTAACTAAGGGCAGGTTTATTTCAGATAGGTCTTTTCTTCTTTTTTCAGCATGAGCATCAGATTCTTGGGTTCTAATAACTTTAGCTCCTCGTGCTCTGCTAGAGCTACAACTAAGGCCAGTTTACGCCCGCAAGGCATGTCAAAAAAGAAGGCAAAATAAACTGGTGCCAGAAACATTTAAACAGACGCAAAGTAAGAGGACAGAGAAAATCTACATCTATACTAAATAATACGTTTTTTTCTCTAAACGCAATTTATTAAGAAATTATTCACTAACATAATGCGCGAGAAACACACCTTGAGCAACCGACCTAACATTACAGACTAACACACACATCCGTCTCTCTGTCACCATTCGACAAGTTCTCAAAATTTCGTGACTACAACTGTCAATCATACCAAAAAAAATGTTCTGTGCTCTGCCTACAGATTTTCTTGTTCAATTTCCTCAATACCGGAATAGTCATTTAGTCGTAAAAACGTAACAAAAAGAAAGAGACCTACTTCTGCATTTATAGTATTATTACTGCAGAGCACACGCACACTGACTGCGAATCACCCCTATAACGTAAAAAAGTGTGCACCTACAGCATTGCAAGACTACTTACGATTTTCCTGGCATTGCACCCCTAAGTTTGTGATATCTACAGTTTATCATTCAATACGAATAACAGACGGTCCAGGCGTGATTCTTACGATCAAAAACAATTTTTAAAAATCTTTGTCTACCTTGGGATTTGATCCGGCGGTATACACATTAGTAAGCAAGCGCATTAACCAATGGGCCACCAGCCCACAATTGTGTATGGAACTACAGAGTCTTCCACATCCTAAAGGTCGGTCTATGTTCGTTTCGGTAATTTTTCAAAATTATGTGACAATATGACAGGAAATTGTTCAACCAAATGTAAACAGTATTTTTCTCCATGTTTCAAAGGATAAGTGTGCTAAGTTTCATCAAAATCGGATGAAAACTGTGGATTTGTATGAAGAATAAACAAACAAACATTCATATTTTTATATATAGATAAATACGGGGATAAACTCCAATATCATATTTTTCTTATGATTTTGGGATGAAACCATATATGTGTACCAAATTACTTGTTTTTAGGATTACTGTAAGTACAGTGGAATTTTGATATCGGGGTGTTGTGCCGAAATAAAATTTTGAATTTCAATAACTTCAAAAGTAAGAAAAGGAAAGAAGTATAATTAAACAGTTTAGTTAAACATATTACGCTCACTCTACAGTGAAAATTAGAGCTTTATAAAGTAATTAGGAAAGAAAGCCATTTCACGTTAGTGGTAGGAAAGGGGGTAGGTATATGAAAATTTACGAGTTTCAGACTTTTCTTATAATATGTGGGTAAAATTTTATCTGTGTACCAAATTTCAGCTTTCTACGGCTACGGGAAGTGCCTTAGAATTTTGATGATCATCAGTCAGTCAGTCAGTGAGTGAGTGACAAAATCTCTGAAGTTTGCATCCGAATAACTTACGAACTAAGAACAGTAATAAAATAAAATTAAGTACGTTTGCTAAGATCGCTGATATCTATGCATAACAGAAATTTGAGACATGTAGCATAAATATGACCGAAGAAATTGAGGTTCAAAAATTGCCCGAATCACTTCGAGAAAAGGGTAGGCAGTGCCGCCGTTGACTCGACTTGGCGGGTGCACTGCCTTGCACCCAAATAAAATATCAAGGCATCTTTCTTTAATATATATTATTTATCTCAGGGGTGGAAACAATATTTTGGGAAAAAGAGGAGGATGAACTAAGAGCAAAGAGAGATATAAGGATAATGGTTAATTCAGCCCAACATCTAGTTACAACAAGTGTCAAGTTTTAATATACCAGCTTTTCATCTCCTGTGATCTGAAGCACCTGCATCCTTAAAACAGGTTCTGGTGATCTTTAATATCTATCAGATATTAAGATGTTAGTGTCATGTGTTATAAGCAAATACAAGGGCTGTAATAAACTAATTAAGATAATTTAATTCTACCTATGGATAGTTATCCTCGTCAGCAGCTGTAATAGTGAGACCAACATACAGGGTGTCCAGAAAAGGACTCCCTGATTTCAAAATTAAATATCTCGAAAACAAAGATTGATAGAGGAATGCAGTAAACGGTATGTTTATTGTGACAGCTGTAAGAAGTGTATACAGCAGTGTGAAATAATAGTTACAAAAGCTGCTAACAGATGGCGCTGTACGCTCATATCAGCATACATAAGTGAAATAATCGTATGAAAACAATCTTTGCAAACAGTCACATCACAATGTTTTCAAAATGTTCACCATTGGCACGTTTCAATGGTGGAACTGATCGCCCTGAGCTTCGGATCACTATTTAGGCATTACGTATGGCGATTACAGTGCCATCTGTTAGCAGCTTTTGTAACTATTATTTCACACTGCTGTATACACTTCTTACAGCTGTCACAATAAACATACCGTTTACTGCATTCCTCTATCGATCTTTGTTTTCGAGATATTTAATTTTGAAATCAGGGAGTTTTTTTCTGGACACCCTGTATCAGGCACGATGGTATAAACATGTCAGTTGGCACATTACCAGAAAGACTTGCATGTTGTATGAACCATGAAGGGAATAAATTACCAAGGGAAGTGGTGAACAATTCACAAAAAAGTGTTGAAAGAATTTAAAATTCGTAGACAGCAAAAGTAGGCAGGTACAAGAAAGGGGAAAATTGAGTGTGTAGAGAGATTGTCACTGGGGAGTGCATGCCATAAAAATTAAATTCATTAAAATAGTTCCACATTTTTGAAGAGGAATTGTTAACAAAAACTGCTGTGAGGGGAATTACTTGCCAGATCTCATTAAGCTGTGACCATTTGCTGGTACCTATACTCTGCAGGATAAAGTCTTGGTCATCAATCTGTTCAATACAGCTATAACAGATAACAGGTTTACCAAAAATAACAAAATGTCTATAATTTTCAAAGTCAAATTTTACATACAGTGATACCACTATGTAGCTATGGAAAAACATCGGAAGTCTCGGAATCTCTAGAATGAATCTTGCAGGTCATCATTACACAACAGTTCGTTCACACTTCAGACAATCTTTCACTATCCCCCCTATAAACTTAGCAAAGGACTGTAACTAATGATGAATCGAGCCAGTCGGTACGAAAATCTGATCGTTGATCTTGCAAGTGAATAGTCACATCACCGAGAACTTCCCAAGTCAACATTTGAGTTCTAAAAATCTTCCTGCGTCCCCAGCCTACATGGTTCATTGCTTGCTCCACACACATGTGTTAACTCACTTTGGCATCTCAAACAATAAAGCCCTCGAAACATGAAATCCTTGTTCTTTATGTAGGGATCCCTGAAGTTGAACTTTTCTACTTTGTCAACTTGCTTGAATCTCACTACACCTTTCACATCTTTTAGTCCCTAGTATTCTTATCATTTTGTTCTATCATGACATATGTCCAAAATTACTTCATTTAAAAGTTTCTAAAATTATAAAGCTTCAAATCTCATCCCAAAATCTTAAATTACTCTTAAAGTTTTCAATACCGCATGATGATTCTAGTACCAAATTATATCTTAAAATTTTCCAATTTTTTTAAAATATATCACTGCTGAATTCTTTGTACTCTGGCAGAAATTTGTGCTAAACTGAAACTATGTATTATCTCTGCCATCATGACATAATTACCAAAATCTTTTAGAATTTATTCCTCCTAAACTACTTCTCTGTTTGAGATGGCATAAGCACTATGTTCCATAGAAAAAAATTCCCCTATATCCCAGTATTTTTCTTTTTTCTTAAAGTGATTCTTTGTCATTTTCTACCAACACTTGTGTTAAGAGTGTCAGAATCTACGTCACTGCAACAAGGAAGTCCGACAATGAAATGTAAAATTTCACTCTTATCCCCTAAATTCTGGTCTAATTGAAAAAGTAAAATGATATTCGTAATCGGTAAATTTTTTCCTTTAATTTGAATATATTTTCAATCATATTGCTCAATCTTTTTTTCAAATATTTTCTACCTATTTTTACTTAAATATCCTATTTCCATTTTACCTAAGAGGTCTATTTTTACATATAAGTTGCATATCCTCATTCTGAATTAGTTGGCATATCAAACTTTTAGATATCTTGAAAACAGTGACTTTCCTTTATGAGACAGATTTTTATTTCATCCTAACCACGCCAAATGTTGCAATCAACACAAATTTTGTGATAACTCTTCAAATAGAGCTTTCTGTCTATACATTTATACTTTAAATGGATCATAATTTTCGGCTTTACCTGTGGAAATAAATACAAAACTGGGGATTTGAATTAATGGTTTGACTTTATAAGACTTTGTTCCTTACAATGCCGACCAGTTTTGTCTCAAAGTGCTTTATAATCAAGAAAATCACGATAGGAATGATTTGCTAAGTGACTAGTAGGGGCTATCCAAAGAGCTTCTTTTAAAACTGTTTTCAAAGATATTATGGCTTTATTACCGAGTGAAGGTTTCAACTTTTTTTAAAAACATAAAACAGAAAGATTGTAGATAAACATATACCAAGCTCTGATACTGTTTGAAAAAATCTATTCAATGGATTTTTTCATTCTTAATCAGGAATTACGTCCAGTTCCGTACAAGCAAAAATCAGTGAGAGTTAATTCATTAGCGGGTATAACAGGTAATTAGTCTCCAGTGTTCAATAGTGAAGAAGCAAAGGGGGCCCACTCTTTATCAAGATAATGCTACCGACTAATGTAATTACAAGATCACAGATAGGTTAAATCAGAGCAGATTGGCAATAGTAAAATCAAAAATGGAAATATCTGATTATAACAGATCCATTGCAGGAAAATGAGGTAGTTTCCTAGATACAATAAGTTTATATTTGTGGTTGTAGGAGAAAACTTAAGTATTAGAGAATCTGCTGAAGTCTATACCAGTAGGAGCAGGTAGGATTTTTAGTAAAAGAAGGTGTCATTTTTTTTTTAGCTTTAGAAAAGCCTTGCTTTGGAATTTGGTTTTTAATTTTTAGGTCTGAGATATATCAGGTGAGAGGAACAGTGGCAAACTTGGAAATTATCCAGTTATCTGTTGGAAATTGCATTCTAATATTAAGTATGGCAAAGAATTTCTCAATTGAGACATATATGACATTATCTCGATATCCACTAAGATGTAATTTAGTAATAGATGAGAAACTTGGTGAGCAAATCTTCTATATAAAGTAATTAGACATCTAGGGTAGTAACAAAGGCAAGTAATAAACTTCAAGAGAAAGGATTACCAAACCAGGATACCAAAATGGTTAAGAGCAGAGCAAATGGTTATTTAATACACTCAGTGTGGCACATCGAGGCTAGCATATAAAAAATTGTTTCGCCTAGATGCAAGCTATCAAAAAACATAGTAAGCAACTAAAAGTTTCATAAACTATATTGGCATTAAGTATTATAGCAAAAAGAGACAGATAAACACATGAGATAATATTCTAATTACACAATGCAACAGAATGGATAGAAACTAGAAGATTAGAATTCAGCAACAATGGAGCAAGGGCGAACTTGGTCAGATGTTTTTAGTTCGTTGAGTAAGGTCAAAACCAGAAATGTAGTGTTTTTGTGTGTTTTAGTGATTATGTCACTGCAGCCCTCCTTCATTCGATTCTGATTAGAGATTTGATTTAAGCTGATATACAAACAAAATAGACTGAATGAGATTACTTATATGTAATATGCTAAGACAATATTCCAAAGAGTTGAAAAGCCAAGGAAAAGATGGGAACAGCAAAAGATAGCTCTTGTTGAAGAGGATGCATATAAAATATAATTTTAAATGAAAATAAGAATATTTCAAGTAAATATTACTACAATGACAACTTAAGCAATCAGCATACAAGATTATGACATAAGTACATGATGAGAGATAAAACACTTTAACAAACTGAACAGTAGCATAGACTGGCAAATTAGTTCACTAAAGATTGTTGGTTTCATAATTTATTTTATGCTCTACTATTTGTGGCAGCCAGTAATTTTTTACACTTTGTGATTTCCGTAGATATTATTGTTTAATTGGACTGATATCTCTTAACACCTTACATTACTCTAAGAGAACCTCACATTTAGTAATTTTACACCTTTAATTATCACTTTACTGTAATGAAAAAAATCTTTACAGGTAATTAATAGCTCACTTGATCAGACTAGATGGAACTTGAGTATTTTGTTGTTGTTAAGTCCAACCAGAACAAGTATTAGCAGGAAGAAAGTCTAAAACTATGTACCATTTCATATATTTAAAAATTTTAACTTGATTAATTAAGCTTTAACTCACATCATCATCTTCACACAGTTGAAACAAAATTCCCAGGAGGTCTGAATCTCTTAAAACAGATAAATCTGTAGCTAAAGCGGAGCCAATTTGTTTGGCTAGTCTTATACGAAGTTCTGCGTCACCCATCATAGAATATTTCTGCACCAAAACTTTAATATCATTTTGACGATTTGGTTTCCTGATCAGAAGTTGTGCTGCATTTTCTACACCAATCTCTTTTCCAACATGGTCATTTTCTAACCTGCATTTATCATAAAATATTTTAACATTTCCACAAACAGATCATTTTTGAAAGATAACTGCAGTAGACTACATACACATGTCAAATGAAATTTGTTATTAATCATAGCCATCACAACAGAAACAGATACTGCCTTAGTAATTCAAAATGTAAAAATTGTAGTACCTAGAGTTTTATAAAGCACATATCTGTCTGTATACCATCACAGGTTGTGATAATATGAATGTTTTGGGGGGAGGGGGGATTTCCCTTTGTATAGATGCATCCCCCATCACTCAAACCACAAACAACAGGCCACATTATGGACAACACTTCTTAAGCAACAAGTGACATGTTGTAAATCACCGAGAGGACACACTGCCACAGGTCTGTGACTGTGACATCTGTTTACGTGAATATAAGTAGTCGGTCACGGGTCATCAATGAGGACAGTTAATTACAGAAATCTGATGCAATCAATTTTGTCGTAGCAACTGACATGAATCACTAATGAAGCTCATTTGTGTATGGAGAACATCAGAGCAAAGAAAAGTGAGAAGGCAGTTATGCTAAGTGTTGGAGGGAGTTACACACAAAGAGTCATTTCCAGACCTGTGTACTTAAAGTTAAGAAGTCAGTAGTTTCATCACTGGGGAATTACATTAGTAGCTTACCATTCTGGCTGTAGAGAACTGTTTGAAGGAGCCTCCTTCTTAAACTGGTGAATGTGCTTTGTACAAGATCAGGGGCAATAGAGAATTTCTTGTCAGTAAAAGAAAGTAAATGAGCTGATTCATGCCATTTATTTAATTAAAACCTTTGCAAATAATTGCTGAATAATATTACCATTAACTGTTTGGTACAAAATGGGGCTGTAGTTTAAAAATGTGCCTTAACAGGGATGAGTGAAAATAAAAATAATAGTAAAACATACAAGAGAGTAATCTGACATGGAGACTGTGACAGGGATCTACAGTATAAATAAATGCTGTGACCTGAAAGTCAGTGGTGTTAGAAAGAGACATCAGCTAGGTTATTGAGCTGGACATTTTGTTTGTTGACTGCAAGGCATACTGAAGCTCACTGAAGACCAAGCCAGTGTACAGGCAGCAGTTTCTTAGTGGCTTCTGGCATCAAGAAAATAGGTTAAGGGGCAGCTGATGAGCACAGATACATGACAGCATTACAAATGACAGGCAACAGGTATTTCCACTGAAGACAAAAGCTCAAATTTTTTTATCTTTTTTTAATCAGTAAAGCAAAATTTTTTAAATGAAATGCTCTCGGGTGACTAGCGGAGTTAATAAAGTGTTATTAACACACAATATTTCGGCAATCACATTCACTGTCGCCATCTTCTGATGAAGTGCTGGATGCTCGGTGGTTGAGAGTGGGAGCCAACCAAGACTCCTGCTGCCATGCAGTGATTGGACGGCTTTGGAACCCCTCACAGCCGGAGTCCTATCTCGTTGCAACTTGATTCAATGCCACGATGGAGCCATGGCTTGATTCGATGCCCCTGTTCGCATGATCTGTAGCAGATGGGTCGAAAGACATCACTCGCTCGAAGGAAACATCAGAAGACAAACCCTTCACCATAAGCTGCTCATCCATCCACTGAGTCAAATCGTATCTGTTGTGGGCCCGACTCATACTGTGCCAACTAAGACTCCTACTGCCACACCGTGATTGGTCGGCTTTGGAACCAGTCGTAGCAGGGGTCTTATGTTGTCGCAACTCATCTGTCTGTTATCGTTCATTCGAAGGAAATGTCAGAAGACAAAACCTTCAACATAGCTGCTCAGTAAAGAATAAAGAACAATTGCTCACTCTTACTACTAGTGAACACCCAGTTGATCTCGACCTGCGGTGTCGTGCGTATCTCGGCAGCGGTGTCGACGAATAGCATCGACGACAGGCATCCAAGCATCACTCAGTTGGTACCCACAGTCCCGGTTGACAAGGTTTGACACAAGACAAATTTCAACCACTTCAGTTAGAATGCTGTTCCAGAAGCTCCCAACATGCGCCAGTACTCTGGTGTTTTCAAAATCGAAGCCATGGCCCTGTTCGTGTGATCTGCCTCCACAGACTTCTCTTTCTGCCCCAGACAAACATGTTGATCATATTCCAGACAATTTTGGTTAACACACCATATAGTCTGACCAGTGTACCTCTTTCCACATTCACAACGAATGAAATATATCCCAGGTGTCCGCAGAGCAAGGTCATCCTTGGTGGAGTGCAAAATGTTCTTCACCTCCGGTGGAGGTAGGAAAACGGTCTTAATTCCACTTTTTGCTAAAATCTGTCCTGTCCTCGACATTGTAGCACCAGAGTACAACAAGAAGACTAGACGATTAGGTGGCTCATTGTTGGTGTTATTAAGCCTAAGTCTCAGCTCACGGAATGCCAGTCTTATCTGATAATCAGTGTACCCATTGTGTCTGAAGGTCTGATGCAGTAGGCTGTCGTCATCAAATATCGCTCGCGCCCTATGTACAAGCGTGGTGAGTACCGTCTTGCACTGTGCTGGATGGTGATGACTACGCGCTTTCAGGTACAGATCTGTGAGAGTCGGTTTTCTGTACACACAGTGTCCTAGGGTCCCGTCGGGTTTCCTTTCTATAAGAATGTCTAAGAAAGGCAGCTAGCCTTCTTGTTCCACCTCCATTGTAAACTTGATGTTTTCATTTATGCTGTTCAGGTTATGGAGAAAACCTTTCAGGTTATCCCTGCTGTGTGGCCAAACCACAAAGGTGTCATGCACGTATCAGTAGAAAGCGCTGGGCTTCATGGGAGCACTTGCTGTGCCTTGTCTTCAAAAACCTCCATGAAGAAATTTGTAATAGCTGGTAATAAAAGTCTGCCAATGGCTACTCCAATCCACCTGTTCGTAGTACTACCCTTCATACACGAAATACAATGATTGGAATGTGCCCCGGAATAACTCAACTAAGGCAGGCTCAAAATGCTGTTCCAGTACAGCAAGCATATCAGTGAGAGGGACTCTGGTAAACAGTGACACCACATCAAAATTCACCAGTATATCATGCTGATTCAGGCAGAGTTCTTTAATGATGTCAATAAACCTTGCGGAGTTTGTTACCTGGTGAGTACATTTCCCCACTAGTGGTGTTAGCAGCCCAGTTAGATATCGGGCAAAAAAGTACATGGCCGATCCGATGGCACTCACTATTGACTGCAATGGGGTATCTTATTTATGGATCTTGGGGAGTCCATAGAGCCTCAGCGGAACGGCTGTTTGTAGCTGTTTCACTGCGGCTTCTGGCAGACCTCAATTCTTGAGAAGAGCTGTCATTTTTCTTGCCATGGTGTTGGTTGGATCCCATGCAATCTTGCAGTAGGATGCAGCCTTCAAGAGTTCTTCCATCTTTCATCGATAATCCGCCGTAGTAAGAACTACATAGCCGTTCCCTTTGTCTGCCGGTAAGATGCCTGTGTTGTCCTGCAGTGCCCGAAGTGCTCTCCTCTCGCCGGCTGTAATGTTGGGCCATGGCAACATGGATTTGTATAAAATACAACAGGTTTCATGCCTCAATTCTTCTGCAACCACCATAGGCAAACCACGAATGACCTGATCAACGCTGGTGAGAATTTCCCTATATGGTATGGACTTTGGTATTGGAGCAAAATTGAGCCCCTTAGCTAGCACTGATATGGTAACATAGTCAATTACCTCACCACTGAGATTGATGACTGTACTCCTGTCTTGCTCAAAGTAGGCCTTTGAGCTTTGGGCGAGTCGAGAGAACTTGCTGCATTGAACCCTGCAGATTTCAGCCACCGTACAGCTGTCTATCCAATCTCAGGCATTGCTGTGCAGGTGGTTTGACAGAAACAGGTGAACAGCGAAAAGGTTTGAAACACGGAGTCTAGTACATGCCTGGTGTAACGGATCCCCTCCCTCACTAGAGCCAAGCGAATCTCGGCAAAGCAAGGAGCTATGTCCTGGTCCCAGCATTCAACTTTAATCAAACTTCACACAAAATCTTGCGTATTGAACAGGAATCGAAAGATGCCAAACAATGATCGGTCACCCAGGTAATGCCTTTTCTGTACCAGAAAACTGAAGCATTAACTTTCTTTGCTGCAACAAGCACTCAACTGACTTTTGGGAAGTTTGTTTGGCATCATTACAGTGAATGTGGTTTGGATTCAGATGTATGGTGATAAACCCAAGTTTCATCACCCATTACAATGTGGTTAAGAAACTTTTGTGTGAGCTCAGCATGTCATGCATATTCGTTTCGTTTTGTGTTCCTCTATTACCATTATGGGTATCCATTATGCAAACAGTTTCATACAGCTTAATGTTACTACCACTGCTTTATAAAGTGTTGCTATAAATTTTAGAATCAGTTCATACATCTCTCTTATCCAGAAATGCCTATTTGCATGAATCATTTCCACAATGTTCTGCAGAAGTTCTTCAGTCATAATAGATGGGCTCCTGATGTTTATCGGGATTAGATAAACAGTTAATCAGCTTAACTACAACCGTGCATGTGCCTAAAGGATTATCAATTGTTCTGAATTTCTTGCGGCCACCACTTTGCTTGACTAAATTCCAAACTAGGAAAGGGAAGGTTCACACTGTAATAAAAGTCACAGTTTCACTATATTCTTCACAAAATTTACACAGTCCAAACAATCGATAGGCTATCAGAAATTCTTCTCCAAGTTCTTAGACTGCAAGTTATGAAAAGCGATCAGACCAGCCCAACCCTGTTATAAAAATTTAAAAGTCACATGGAAGTTAAAAATGTTTCACTGTTCTACAGAAATTTTAAAATGGCTACCCCGCCTTTGCATCACCATGCGGCACTACCTCCGTTTCGCGCCCAACACCGCACAAACTGGCCTCTCCACTCCAGTGGTCACCAGCCAAATGACCGCGAGGAGTGCCCGTTCACAGTATATATAGACTCACTGCTTTCTCAACAAATCACTCCGCGTTCAAAGGTAAAAATTGTGTCATCATGTTCCAACCTTACAAAATAGTTCTTAATTTTTGGCTCACACTACTCCTATTGTTTTGAAATTTTAACAGTAGCAAGAATTTTAGGTAACTGCAAATTTTAAACCTTATGAAAACATTCGTATATTTAACCATTTACCTGTAAAATATCATTTTCTGTGATTGTTAATAGCTTCTACAATTTTACAGCTATGAGGCTCCAACAACCTTCCATTTACTTCTAATTGAATTCTCTTTCATTAGATACTAAACACGACCTGTTTATTCTTCTATGGAAAAATATGAATTATGATGCAATATACAATTTTCGACCCCCACTAATAACTTTATGATGACTTTGAAACTTGTTTTAATGGTTCTACGTTTTCTCGAATGCTCACTGTGCATTTTTACCCGTTTTCTTCGATTTATTATTAATTTTTGAAATGTACGCTGTTCTAATTGTTGGCAACCAGGAAGTTTATCTCTTTCCGATTTATTTAAAAAAGCTTTGCTTTGTTACATCCTAATCAAAATACTGCATATCTCTCCATGAGACTTACTGAAATTTGTTTCAAATAAACTATAGTATATTTTGAATATAATTTAACCTCTTGAATTTACGAGTATTTTTAGAATAATTAATTTTTTCTTTGTGCCATGTGTCTGAACTTACCATAAAATATTTGAAAAACAATCTTTAAACTACACCGAGTTTTCCCAAACTTTAGTATGTGGCAAAAACAAAAATTACGTTAGTCCCTGGGTATAAGTTGACTTCCTATATGTTACCAAAATATGACTTCTTGAATTTTAAAATATGAAATTTCATGTTAAATTTTTCATTCTGTTTTTAGCTTTTAAAGTACTCAAACTTTTATCATCTTTTGTCTGTCTATTATGCTGAATATCTAAAAAGTAAATAAAATATTAACCTTCGCAAAATTATATCAAAACCAAATATTGCATGTACCGATGTTATGTTGTATCTTTCTACAGCTGTTTAGATAGATTTAGAACTGTTTAAACTTGATTTATTACCTAAAATAACAGTATACTTTGATTTATTTCCTGAATTATCTCCTAAAGTGACTCTAGAGCTGTGGTATCGTGTGGTTCACCTGAGCCCGTTATACTGTAAACAAATTTCGTTATGCAAATTTACGAAATTCTAAGGTAGCTTATCATGAACATAGGTCATACCTTCCAAGGATTATCGTGTTAGTCCAGATTGTTTACCCGAAATGTCCTGTAAAAGGGAAAAAATTTACACTATCTTTAGCATGCAGAAAATGTTACTTCACATTTGGTGCGATCCTGAATCGCCACAGTCATTACACGATCTAGACTCAATGGTGCAGCTTAATAAATGGATGCAAGAGGAAAGCAGAAGAATAAAGATCAAAGCCAATACAGCCAGTGAACAAACTAACATAATACCTGTCTGTATTTACAGACTGTAACCTTACTTTCATGGCTGCATATTTAGCTACCAATGCGTTCTTGTTACCACAAATGGCACAGAGCTATGCCATTATCAATAAAGGTATGTTTTCATCTTAGTTCATTTTACACCCTTCCTGAGCAATCCGCTACCTTGTTTGTTCTTTAGTATTTTCTTTAAACATTTTATGTACAGCTTTTTTGTTAGTTTTTTTTATATTTCCCCCCTTTTTTATTGTTTAAATTATTTGCACTACACAGCATTTTTTAATTTTTTTATAAGTGAGCATACTTTCAAATCTTTACCTTCATCACTAACAATTTGTTTTATTAAAAACAGTAAATAAAAAACAGTGTTTAGCATAGATCTCCCGTACATACCATTCTAGAAACTTTTTCCAGAGAAGCAGGCAATGTTTATCCAAGTCGGTATCAAGAAATAATTCACATAAAAGTGTGAGCGCATTTTCCTTGTCTTCTATATCCTCTCTAATGATGCAACATTCCAGAGAACCTAGCACAGGCATAAACTGTAGAACATCCAGCTCTTTTAACTTCTTAATCAAGTTGAAAGCGTTTAAGTTTATAACTGAAGCATTCCCAATTATCAGTCCAGCATTAAAACGATAAATAAGTTTCTGAAATACATAATAAA